>WAAE01009411.1:59036-189626 GCA_013400495.1 Nicator chloris | reverse complement strand
GGGGACCCGCGCACGGCGGGGCGGCGCGCGGACGGCAGCGGTGGCGCGCGGACGGGCGCGCTCTGCGGAAGCTGCCGGTGCACGTGGGGCTGGTGGTGACCGAGGAGGAGCAGAGCTACGCGGACATGGCCAGCCTAGTCGTGTGGTGCATGGCCGTGGGCATCTCCTACGTCAGCGTCTACGACCATAACGGTGAGCGGCGGCCGGGGTGCCCCAAGTCCCCGTCCCGGGCGGTGCCCGCTCTGGGAGCGCCTCCGGGCGTGGAGCCAGAGGGCCGCGCTGTTCTGAGGTCTGACCAAGTCCGGTGCTAGCCTCTCTGCTGGCAGCTCCTTTCCCATCCCTGGAGCTGCTTGGCCGCTGTGCCCGGGGAGCCTGGGGAATAGCCTAATTGCCCTTCTGGCCCCAGCTCCTGTGTCGGGGTGATCCGGTCCTGTCTGCTTTCTAGAGCCTTGTCCACAGCCTTGGGCTGACATCCGAAAGTGTAGGGTAGGGACTGTTAGTAGGGAAGAGCTTTAGGCTGCCTGCTTTTATGAGTGCTGTTTATGAGCTAGGTCTGAACCTCCAGAAGTGGATGAATGAAGGTAGCCTTCTGTTTTCAAGTACTCCTATGTGAAGAAACAGGATGGACAAGTAGTTAAACGTAAGCATTTATGTTCTGTGTGCTGTCTCTGTTGTGAAATTAAATTACGTGATCTGCATTTGGTGCTGCTTGGCATTTGAGTTAACTCTTGAGCCAGTGCTTCTGGAAGCTCTGGTGTTTTTTCATATCTGGGTGATTTTATTACTGGGTCTCAGGTGTAAGACCATTGAACTCTGGCTCTTGCAGGTATGTTGATTCCACATCACTGACTATCATAAAGATAAGCTCAGAGTTTGGATTTCACATACTGTGAGGAAATCATGGAACAAATCTAGCTTCCTCATACCTTGCCTTTCCTGGTGGGGAGCTAAAAACAGCCATATTCAAGGTATTCTTAGGTGAAGCTTTCTGTCCAGCTATTGAGAGGTGATCTCTAACTTGTATTGGACAAGCTGTAAGCTCAGAAGGGCTAACAATACATGATGTGGGCTGTCCTGTTTCTGTCCTCTGCGGACAAAAAAAACTGAGTTCTGAACATCTCTATGCTCTTGCTGTCAGGGGTGGGACTGAGGAGACCAGGGTTTAATTTGTTTTGAGCCACTTCCACTGGCTGTTTAGAGGTGTTATGAAGGTTAGGTGAACTGTGTAGATTTATGCCGGGTTAGAGGTACAGTTGTCTTCTAGTGCTCTTTCAGGAAATGCCCAGCAATGCCTCTCACATAAGTAGGTGAAATATTTTGTCATCAAATGTGCAGAAGCATCTGAGGTATGCAGGCCTTTCCTAGAGCACAGGCATTTGTGATCTCTTTGAATTTTTTGCTTTGTTTTAAACCATCACCTTTTATAGTTCTGTTTCATGGTTGATTCTTCCTATGTGATAAAAGACTCAGAAGACTTGACTTTCACTAAATTCTTTAAGATCATTATGAGAAACTGGGCTTAATACCAGTCACTTTTAAACTGGCCATCTGTGCAGGGCTGTTGTAGAACTTGGTTATGTTGTATTTCAGAGGGAGAAGGCTTCCTCATTTGGAAGTCAAAGAATGATATAAAATATTTGCGAAACATCTCAAGCACACAGAGAACAGCACCTTCTGAAAAGTCATTTATATGTTGGCAGTTTTTACTCCCAACTTGGAAAGCATTCAATCAGGTGAAATGCTGCAGAGCAAACAGTACCAAGGAAGAGGGAGAGTTTCCCTCATAGCTTGAAGAGAGATGTTTTTATTGTACAGGGTCTTTAACTAGTGTCAACCTAAAAATAAACTATGGGCAGTATTGCCTAAGATGTTATGTATGTGCTTGGTTCCTTTTTTGATTCCAGTACTGTGCTCCAGAAATTATACGTATGAGAACTGAACTGAGGAACAGATCAAGCAGAGAATCATGTTTATTGGTCGTCTTGCTTTTCATCTTGCTTATTGTGCAACACTGAGGGGGGAGAAGGCACCAGCCACTGCTTAGGTAGCCACTGTTGCTGAGCTCCTGTCTCACAGTAAGGAGCCAGAGCTGTAGCAGTGTCTGAAACGTTATTTTTTGAGAACCTACTGCTGCTTCTACAGCACGTGTTGAAATTCAGTCAGATCTGAGACTGACTGTTAGAAGACTAAATTTGATGACCAGAAATTATAAGATTTTGTCCCCTGAAGAGCTGAAATAACCTTGCAGAACAGTTGTTATTGCTATCAGTTCAGAAGAAAAAAAAAAAAATCTTGGGTTATTTGTTGCTGCATCCATGTATTGTTTTATTCATTCTAAAGTTACATATGTAAATTGTTCACTTTTTTTCTGTTTTGTGATGATGTTATTTTTTGTTTTGGTGTAGGGAGTTTTTTCTTTTGTTTAGTTTGGTTGTTTTTGTTCTAAGTGCAGGTTGTGTGATGGGTGTGGATTTTAATTTTTCATTCTAAAATTACATGTTAAGAGGTTTTCTGTCACCTCTGAAATCTGGAAATATAGCTATTATCTCACAATTTCAGTGTCATATTTTTAGTAGCTTGTTCATCTGCTGGCCCTCTGATACCAGAATATGCTAGTTAAATTGCTAGCTTGATTTCCAATTTGTTGGAGCAAAATCAAAGAAGGCAGAGCGACTAAAATGTTTTAAATCTGTAGCTTTTGTCAAACTTCCAGGGTTGATGAGAATAGCTTGCCATTACATGTCATGTTCCACACAGGTATTCAGTGGGTTGTCCAGGACAGCAGCCACAACTGCTTTGTGCACAGCTGAGCTTTTTAGGCTGACTTCAGCTTCAGACAGCAAGCAAATAGTCATTCATACAGCTCTAGTGGATGCTTACTGCTGGTAATAGCACATATGCTGCCTTTCTTTTGGTGCTAAGCTCCTTAGTGTGTCTTGATTGAGCATACACCATTTCAAGATAGACTTGTCATTAAGTAGGATGTTGCAGCTGTTGCTAAATCCGGTACTCAGTGGTGGTGGAGTCTGGAACCCTCAGTACTAGCAGTGATAATATTGAAGGTGAATAAAGTCAAGTACAACTTGTTCCTATCAGTGGCAGAGGGTTACCCTTAATTATGGTGTGCACTTATTTCCATCCACGTGGTGAGTGGTGCTTTTGGGTTGCTGCGCTGCTTCTGTGAGGATTTGTGTTGATACAATTGTACCAACTATTGATTTGTCGAAGTCCCCACTGGTGCTGGCTGTAGTGGAGAAGGAAAATGAACTATGAGCACTCTGGATCAGTCTTGGGGGTGATAAGGTAGATGTTTGTTTCTTTTCCTTCACTGCATATCTGTAGTACTGAGATTCTTTTGATTGCAACAAAAGACCATGCATGTTTACAAGCATGGTCTTCTATGGTTGCCTTCTCTGCAAGAAAGTGTGTTAGTTTCCTGCAAAAGGATTAAATTCAAAATATGTCCTTAATTGCTCCTTCTATAGGACAAAAGGGAAGCATGAAGTTCTTTACAGAAGAAGTGCTAGATAAGCTGTTCATTTGTTTACAGTGATAAATTTCTATATTTTTTACAAAATTGCTAAATAGAAGTTGTTCATGTGTTCTTCAGTGTCAAAATAAGTAGCTGCATTCCAGCTGTCACTGTTTTGTTACAGCAGCTGCACCAGTAACGGGAAAGGCAACTTGACTAGAGTTGTGCAGGGCTCAGAACTGAGACTTTTCTGTTGCCTCAGCACATTTGGAGGCCCAAGGTGGCCTGGCTTTACTGTCCCTGGTGTATGGAAGCCTTTTCTCTCAATTTTCATTGATGTGCAGCATGACAAAGCCATCATAAACTTAAAGCTATTGTGTGCACCTGGGTTAAATAATGCAAACTAAAGTTTCGGGCTTTTGATCAAGAATTTATTTCTATTGACTTTGGTATTGCCAGTCCTATTACTTGGTAGAAATCCAGCCATGCTTTCCAAGACCTTATCTCTGAGGAAATACTGCGGGCTTGTTGCAGTCAGAAGTCATTGATAATGCAGTAATGTAATAGCGCTTTAAATACCTTCAGGGGAGAAGAAGCCTTTTACTAGTGCTATTTACTTTAACTTTCTTTTGGTAGTTGTTTTGCCACTTGGGAGAGCTTGATTGAGTGTTATTTTTGGGAAGCCTTCCTGATATAGTTTAGGACAAGTCTAGAGTGCTTTTTGGGAGCTTGCTGTATCTTGGCATTTGGGTACTTTGGACTCCTAGATGCATGCTTCACACAGAAGGTTTCTTAAAGCCCATAGTGTGACTGTATTGAAAATTTGGAGTTACTGATCCTAGGTTTAGCTTTCTAGTGAACTGCTTTGCTTCTGACCACTTTTCTCTTAAAAACTCTTTGGAAGGATAGAGTATTCAAAAGAAATTATTTCATTAGCCCCAAAGTAGGCTTCTAGTCTCTTCTAGATTACTTGGTAGTTTAGCTGATTTGATCAATCCATAAAATCTTCGGGGTATGCAGCGTGTTCATTTCACTGGGCAAGATAAATATGTTGTGGTTTAACGTCACTGGAACACTTGTGGGATACCAGTATCACATGGTGTCTGCTGTGAGCCTTCACCCACATGAAATTTCGTGTTCAACAATTGCGTTTTGGTGTCTAGTTGAGAGGAGTTCTCAGACCACATTTATTAAAAGGGGTAACACTAATCACTAGAAGGTCATCTCCTTAAAAGAATAGGAAATACGAAAGAGGTATCTTTTGTTTCAATTGCTAATGAGCTCCTGTTCTCTTAGTGCAGAATGTCCCTGCAAGAAGAAATGTGGGAGGAATGGTCACCTATAAAGTTCTCAGTTCTAACTCAAATTCTTTGTTTTGTTAGTGCTGTCCCAAGTGGCCTTAATCTAGCTGAAATTTTAGTGACTTCAGCTACATTCAAACTTAGATTACTTTTTTCCTAGACTCTTGGAATAAAGAAGGTATTTGTTTGTAGCTTTCCATATCCTGTGACGTCCAGTGTAATGACCATGCTTTGCTTTCCTCTGTTAGCAACCAGCATGATCCAACAGGATGTAGGCAAAAGTTGTTCATGTATTAAAACAGTTTCTTGCATGTACATTCTTTGAAGTGGCTTATTATTTGATGTTCTCAAATGGTCATACCTGATAACAGTTGCAACTTTTGATTACTCTTTCCTTGTCAGCACTGGAAAGAAGCTGAGAAGGCAAATAACTGAAATGTTGTGGAGATACGTTCTTTACTAGACTCCACTTTGGTAAGGTGTTCCCTTGCAAGGAAGAGCCATCTCTTACTCTGTGTTTTACCAGATTCTGCTGCTTTAAAAAACAGGGCAATTAAGAAAGTTGAACTTTGAGATGCCATTAAGGCATTACCAGGTGGTAGCTGTGGTGGTCTAGTCACACAAACAAATGATGGACATCACTTGGTGTTTCTCTGTGCCAATTTTTCACTTCCAGTTCAAGATTCTTGTCACTTCTACACCTGCTGAACTTGCAGCTTCTTAATTACAAACTTCATTTGTCAATGTCTAACCCTAAAATATTGCAACATCGTGGCTGCAAGCAAAAGGGCATGGCTGTAGCTGCTGTAAATCTGAGCAAAAGGCGATCAAAATCTGGAAAAGATCTGTGTAATGGAGAACTACTGCAGGAAGCTAAAGCACTTCTGGTTTGCCTCAACTCTAACAGCAACAAATGACCGACAGCATGCTTGCAGCTTGTGTTGTAAAGACAAGTAGCATCCCTGCAAACAGCTCACAAGTTCTCAGCAGTTAAAAGAAACAAACCAGAACGGGGAGTTTTATACTGTTTTGCTTTGGGAATTTTAGTGCTTAAAATAATGTGATTCTTAGAACACAGGAATCTACAAATTTGCACCAGCTTGCAAAGGTTGCAGAGTTCTGACAGAATAAATGTTTCTGCTTTTCAAAACCAGAAAATCTTCTGATGACAAATGATAGTGAGAATTTCATGTTTGTGTTCCATATTAGAAACATGAGTAATGCCAGTTTTGGTTTTTGTTTTTTTTTTCATTTATCAGCAAACAGCTGTTGAATTGCTAAAGTTTGTTAGACCTTTGTCAAACCATAATTTTTTATAATGTTAAAATTACATTATGGACTTGCTTTAACTAGTGAGGAGGACCGTGAACAAAACTGGAGGGTAGTAGTAAATCAAGAGTGAAGTTTCACTGCCTAGGAACACATAATTCTATTACTGAGTTGGCCTACTCATGCAGTTGTTTGCTATATTTGTCATGTTTAAATTAAACAACAGCATCTCCCAGAACTAACTTGGTACATTTACAAAGTTTAAAAAAAATGAGCCTTGGAGATAAATGGGATTTTGAGATACTGTAAGGGAAAGGAGAATATAGCTGAGTCATGACCATGTAAAATTCTTAAAGTTGAATATGAATTTGGCCTGTGAACATTGCATTTGGCAGGATTGTGTTTGCAGTGATGAGCATTCCTGAGTCTCTTTGACTGACTGAGAGACAAATGTTGAAGGAGTATTCCCAAATGCTGTTGTTTTTTAATTAAAATCTGAGTTAGTTGAATTTTTACTACCTTCTGCTGTGCTTCAGGATCTTTTCTTCTGGAAAACTGTGTATGTGTCAAGGTTGATGGATCAGTGGAAATTTAGGTGTGGAGGCCTTTCCAAGGAAGGTGTACTGCAGCTACGTGGTACAACTACAGTAGCTTCCTATTTGTTAAACTGCTGCTCCAAGAACCATGCAGTCCCCAAGTTTGAACAACTGAGGGGGTGGGTGAGATAAATGAGCCGAACAGAAGGGTGATACTCAGATAAATCTTAAGAACACATTTATTTAGCAAGTCTTCTGTATCTGTTGTGTTTGTTAGGGACCTTCACTTCAGAGCTGGACCAATTCCATTATCTGATGACTCTTTTTACGGAGAAGCAAACACCTTGGTCAGTGCTTCTACCTGTTGTCCTCAATGTCTTAATTTACTTCAGAGCTGGAGTGTGGAGTCTTAAATTAGTCCTTCCAGTCTTTGGCAGGAGTAGGCCAAAGACTTTCACGAGAAAGGATTTGATATCATTAGTGTTGGGTGGGAAAGGGGAAGAAGAGCAGCAGTTTATTTCCCAGATTAGGTGCCTTTATGTCACATGTTTGTCTGCATATTGAACATAGTTTTATTTCTCATATCTGAAAGAGTGTGGAAGTCAAGTGACTCTTAAAGGTGAGGCACATGCAGCCTTGTACAGATCTTCCTTGAAGAGGGTGCAGGATTGCAGTGGCTGCACTGCTGCTGGCCTTGGGAGTAAGGAAGACAATCTGTGCTAACCCCAGCACAACACAGACTGAGCCAAGCAGAGTTGTATCAAACAGTATTACTTAAAGCAGCATTCTCTATTTCTGTTATGTATAAGTAAACACTAGAAAGCGGGAGCACAAAGAGTTAACTTTAGTGTAAACTTAGCAAAAGTATTCTAACAGACTTTTTTCTGTAGAGGTTTGTGCCTTACCACAACTTGCTTTTCTGTAAACATATGAAATCAATTATAAGCATCACTACTACTTCTATAACAAAATAGTTTATTTTTACAGAAAGTATCCAGGATGAGAGGGAAAATAGATACTTTGTCACCTATTAAAACTTCTAATGAAGCCTGTAGGAAAGTTCTAATTCATTAGGCCTAAAGGCTAATATATTAAATAAATACATTTTATCACTTCATATTGCAAACTAACTCCTAGTGTATTATAATCTTACTCTAGTGCTTATACACTGTTTGACCAATGTGGGAACTGTTATAGCGGTTCCAGATCCTATAGTCAAGTTGTGGTGCTGAATCCTAAGCCTGATCATAAAATTGCATGTCTTACATTGTCTTTTACATTGCCTACATTGTAAGATTAGTGTGTGGGCATTTTTAGACTGGTCATTGGAAGTGTTTGACATAAGGTTTCTGAATGAAGCTGAGTAAAAACCTCTGAATACCATGTGATCAAAGCATTATCCAGTTCCTGAGTGAATATGCCTAGCCATGCTTTTGGATTGTAAATACTTAAGCTGTAACATTTAGTCTTTACTGTGGCATTTGATTAGAAATAATTTAGTTATGTTTCTCAAAAGCTAGAATTTATTTTAGTACAGGAACCCAAGTATGTTTGAGGTAGGCTTTTGTGATTTCCTGCATTCAAAGTGTGTCTGTCTTGAATATGCAAGTATAAAAAGGCCTTGGGGACTGCATGAACTCCTTGAAACATACAGCTTGTGAAATTCTCTTATTAGGAAATCCATGCTATTTGATGGCTTAAGAGTGGATGTTTACTGAGACCCAAAGTGCTGATTTAGTGGTGACTTGCTTTGTTAGCCTGCAGCCTTAAGGATTTGGCAATAAGTGGTAGCAGACTTAAGCAGCGTGAGTATTAAAGAAATTTGGTGTTAATCTGACTTGGTTGTTCTTTGCTGATCATTGCTTTCTCTATTTCTAGCATACTGAGGACAAGGAAGTAAGTCTTAAGTTATCCCTTACCCAGTTGCAACTTGCTGCTTAAATCAGGCTGGGTGGAAGAACAAAAGCACATGAGTTGTCTTTCCAAGGTCGCTCAAATTAGTCACGTGTAGTAGCATTTGCTTTGAATTCTTACCCTCACTTGTGAACTCCAGTCTGAAACCAGTACTGACTAATTTCTTCTTCTTGCCTAGTGTCAGATTTATTTTGTAACACCCTTTATAGGAGTTGGCTGACATGCAACATATTTTTTTAAAAGGTATTTTCAAGAGGAATAATTCAAGATTGATGGATGAAATTTTAAAACAGCAGCAAGAACTCTTGGGACTAGATTGCTCCAAGTACACCGTGGAATTTGCAAATCACGACAAAACTAGTCAAGGTAAGATGAACTACAAGAGGGGCTTGGTATGCCTCCAAACAAAGGCAGTCATAAAGTTTTAATCATAAATCTGCTTTTACTTAAACACATTCCTACGCACAGTGACCTATTTCTTCATTAGGAACTGATTATCAGGAAACATGCAACCTTCCTGGGCTAGTATTAAACTTACTTTGTGCTTATTTGTTCTTAACTAAAAGGAAAGCATTGCTCTCTCCTTGCTGCAGTAATCATTACTGGGTGGTCTTATCTTTCCTTCATCCTGACTGTTGTGCCACAACCCCTTAATGCATCAGTGGGCCTCCACTCCCTACTGTTTCAGTGAAATGAATTCTTTTGCTGAGACTTGAAAAAGCACTAAAGTGTAAGGGGACTGATGTCAGGTTAACAGTTTCTGTGCTTCCATCTTTCCATTTTCCAACATACACCTCTAAGTGGGAAAGAGCAAGACTGCTAGTTGTCATGGCAAGGTATAATGCCATCAGGAAGGTAAAGGGCACAAGTTAAAAAAAAATTGATAATAATAGCTTTTGCACATAGTTAGATGTGGAAAGCACGAGTAGGTTTCAAGGTTGATGTTCCTTATACAGTAGTATCTGCTGTAAGTACTCATTTACTCATCTGCTGCCTAAGACAAATGCTAGAAATCTGTTCAAAATACAATAAATCACAGGCATATATTTGAATCAGGTCTTTGTCTTAAAGGGATGGGCTGATACAGCTCTCCTAACTATGACTCGTAATATTTAAGTATGTCTTGTAAAAAAAAAAACAAACCTAAAAGCCCCATATGTTTTAAGATCATCATAGTTCAAAGACCTATGAAAAGACTGCATGAGTTGTGATACATTTAGCTGCGTTTAAAATACTGCTTGCAAGTTTTGCCTCCCCTGTGACAGCTGACCAGATACTAAAATCCCTCGTGCCAGTTTTCCAATATAATATTTTAACATGAACTTGTCTTATGAGCAACCAGGCCTAAGATGCTAGCATTTATGTGGAAGAACCCAGGTTCCATGCTATTCTTTTTCTTCCTGTGAAGGTTGAAATATCCAGCAGAAAATAGGATAGACAGGCTATTAATGTCTTAAACTCCATCATACTTAGCTACACTTACCTAAGTTGGGATATTTGTGTTCACACCAAACAAACTACTGAAATACTTCTCAGACTTGCTGATGGAAAGAGTGCATTTAAATCTCAGGAACCTTTTGTGCTGGAAACTGTGAAAAGCAGAGGTGTTTTCTGTTCTCTTTTTAAATTCTTCATTCTTTTTTAGGAGGCTTTACAGTCTGATCAGATGCTTCATGTTTTCAACTGAACAAACTGACATCTATCCAGTTTATTATTATCTGCAAATTTTTACTTCTGAAAAACAAAATTGCATGTATTACATTTAGGGATACTGTTAAATATTTTTTAACGTAGGACATTTGATCCAAATTTTCAAATTGAGCAATATTAAGGAACAATTACTTTCATTGTGGTGGCTTTGGATAGATGAACTGAGGGGGTTTAGGTATAAATCTTGACTGTGCTGTGTAGTCCTTTGTGGTCAGGTTCTGCAGTTTTAAGAAACGTTATTTTTAAGTATCTGGTTATAACTATCATAAGTTTGGTATCAGCCCAAAGTGTTGACACTTCGGCATTTAACCCACTTAACTTCAAGCCAGCTGTAGTGCACCATCTGTGGCCTTCAGCTTCCTTGGCAAGTTTACTTCTTAGGTACCTTTCCAGAACTGACAATGATGCAAGTGATGTACTATGAGAACACTCTTGTCTCTCAGCAGTGTAGGATTAAGATAATTAGCATTGTGAAATGTCCTCTTAAATCACAGACATAATTACAGATGGATAGATGATTTCTGGACTATTATCTTGTTCCAAGCTTCAGTGTAGCAATCTTAGATCCTTACTGTAACTCTTGCATCAAGATGCTGTGATGAGATTGAGGGAGGCCCCAGCTTAATCATAATGTCAAGTGAATATACACAGTAGCTGTTAAAAACACCTTCCTCTTCTAGGGTTAAAATTAGTTTCTTGGGATTTTTTTTTCTTTCCCTGAACCCCTTAAGTTACTATCCAAGCACCTTTCTTCTCAGTGCTTTGCCTGACAGTGTAAGAACCCAATCCAAATTTCCTGGAAAACTACATTTCAAGACTGAATTAAACCCCTTCCCACAAGACTTCTGAAAGTAGTTGTTTTAAGCTTGTGTTTTAGTAATACAGCAAATCCAGAAAACTCTTACCCACTTCTCTAAGAGATAGGTGAGGTATATCTGTGACTAGTTGTAATATATGAATTAAACTACAAGTTACTTTCAACTGTATGTGTGACTATCTAAAGCACATGCAAAACAATTGTATTTCTGTTGCTTTTAAACTATGTTTTGTACTTTCAGTTTTAAATTGCCAATCTACATTGAAGGTGCTGTCTCCGGAAGATGGAAAAGCAGACATAGTCAAAGCTGCTCAGAACTTCTGTCAGTTGGTAGCACAGCAGCAAAGAACACATTCAGACCTGGATGTGAATATGTTAGACAACTTATTAAGTAGTAAGTATAATATGGAGGGGAAAGAGTACTCGGTTCATAACCATTTGCTTACTAGTGTATTTGTTACTTGGGATGTATGCTTCTTGATGCTTAGCCTATCAGAATAAGTTATGATTGTTGCTTTTAGGCTTCTGTTAAAAATGTCTTACTTGTTTATTGCCTTCTGAGTTGTTTTTTTAAGCAGAAAAATTTTTAAGCAGAAATATTAAGCTAAATTGCAGCGTTTTGGCCTGTCAGAGTTTATAGTCTGTCTGGTATATTCTGCAATGAGCTGTTTGAAAAAAGTATTGTTGGGATTACCTAAAACTAGACTATTCTAATTTAGGTTAACTTCTTGCAAGTCGCAAGCTGCAAGCATGGATGGGCAGAGTCTCCAGATCTGGTTATAGCGATTAAAGCTGTTCCTGTTGCCTGACTACTACCCTGAGTGCAACTGATAGAACGAGCACCTGCTGTTCTCTTGCTGCTGTATAACCCACACTAGCTTAGTTGCCTTCATTACTAATTCATGCAGATTACTGACTCTGCACTGAGATGTGTGGCTACATGCAATAGCTATGAAAAGCACAGGACTGCCCTAATATCACACCTGGGAGAAGAAGTACAGAATTAGCATCCACTTTTCCAGGGGTGCTGTGGAGCTATAATGAGTTGCTCAGCTTGCCCGGGTGATCCGTGCATGTTAATTGCAGCTGTAATTAGCTTGGCAGGGTTCAGGTTTCAGATTGCACACTTGAACTTGGACACCTTTAGGCACATTATTGTAGTGTGGTTCCCATTAATTGGAATTTAGAGAGTGATTCCTTCTTTTTCATGTGGGTGGTCAGCTGCATTTTTCTGTGGACGGACTTCCATGGCAGTTTGGCCACTTAACTTCAAGCTGAATTCCGTCCCTGTTGTCAGCATCCTCCTATAATGGAACTGTTAAATGTATTTAATAAGGCACCTGAAGAAGAACTTAGGACATCTATTCTGTTATACCCCGAAGGCAATTAAAGGAAATTAACAAGCGCTTCTTCGGAACAGTCACTAATTTAATGGAGAATTAAACAGTCACTAATTTAATTGTTCCCCATTGTGTGTATTTTGGCCAGTGATACTTAACTGGAGCTTTTCAAACATGTTGTATCTTCTGTCTGGATATATTAAAAGTACTAGGTCCAATCTTAAAATTAGTGGCTTTATTTTTTAAGTATTGCTTGCACATAGCTGAGTATAGCTGAGCACAGAAAGAGAGATCTAATCTGTCAAAACTATGAACTTTGAAACAGGCCACTTCATGTATGTGGCTAATAATGAAGTATAATATCTGTAACTAGTCCTACTTATTAATTTGTTTTCTTAATGTTTAGGACATTGTTGGAGGTGAAGTATTCTTTCATTACTTGTTTAGCAGCAGCTTTTGAATCTTTGTTTTACTGGTAGGCAAATTTAGTTTGTGTGCATTTTTAATGGAACAGTATTGAAAATAAGTATCTGTGCATTACTGATTTGAGAACATGTTCTGTAAAAGCAATACTTGAGTAGTTATATTCTGAGTTTGCATTCATGGTGTCTTATGTAAATCTCTGGGGTTTTACATTTTGATTTAAATAGTTGTTAATGTAGTTTTTAAACCTTCTGTTCATATTTAGGGTGCAGTTATTGAAGCCTAGTCCTAAAATGGTATGATTCTAGCTTGTCATGTGGCTTTCCTCGTTCTTAATTCAGTCATGCACTTAATTCTTACAGCTTGAGTTTTCTGCAGTGTAAGAGTACTTTCTTCTGGGCAATGCCTCAGCTAACCAGCTTGTTTTGAGAAAAGTAGGCGCCAGCTATATATTTTAATATTTTCTCTGCTTGCTGTCTGTCTGCCTTCCAGCAAAGAACATGACTATCAATTAAGACTGCTCAAGTTGCCCTGTAAAATCTATGTGGAGAAGGGTAGAGTTATCAGCTCTAAACTTCCTTCATGTTCCCCTTGCAGAACTCCTGACCTAGAAGGGGTGTTGCCAGATTCCCATCCTTTCAGCGTGCAAGTCTTTCGGCCTCTTTTGTTTTTTGAAATCTGCTCCCAAATCCTTGTATCTTGTGTACACTAAACTTGACTGCTGTAACTCTGGCAGCTCTGAGGGAGCTTCTACATGTAAATTACCTGTAGTGCTGCTACGTTTAGGTGGAGAAATGATGCAGAGTGGAAAGCACAGTACTGTGTATTTTAGTAGGCTGTTCTGACAGTAATACTACAGTGTGCATTTTCATTTTCCTTCAGATAGGAACCAGAAGGAAATGTTAGCATTAACTGGGCTCTCTGAAGGTCTTTTCCTGTTTGAAAAGCCATTGCAGTGTTGAAGATCCTGCTGCTGTACCAGCTGAGGACTACTCAGCTACTGAATCAGCTGATGAGTAAAGCTGTCCACTTCCTCCAGAATCCCCACTTCTAAGTATTCACTGCTTCCATGCAAGGCTCTTTCATACTAACCTGCTAGCTTCTGAACACATAAGTGGCATTTGCTTTGCAATTTTTTTCTTAACTTTGAGATAAGATTTGGACTGTGGCACAAGACACTCCTATCTAAAAACGTCATCCTTCCTTAGAAGTGCACATGCTTGGGAAAATAGCTTCTTTACCTCTGGTAGAAGGTCTCATCACTCTTGTGGTTATTCAGTGGGGAGGGAGGATGTGAACTTGTTGAAAAGTCTCCAGCTTCAGTTTCAAAACCTGGGTGGAGCAAAATCTGACCTTAGTTTCCTTTTCTGTTATTCCTGAAGTTAAGTTCCTCTTCAACTAACCTGAGAATTGTAAAAGGCTCTTGACTGCTCTCGTGTAGTGGGGTTGTTTTGTTTTTTTTTTTTTTTTTTAATTTAAGCAAACAAGGAAAGAATTGAGAAATAACATTGGAAGATTGGAGCAAGTAGGCTGTATTAAACTTTATCTGCTAAAGGTAGTCATTACCCAGTATAAGCACTCTTACACTTAACCTGCAAAATTGGTGGGTAGTGGAAGGGGTGACAAGAACTTGCCTGCAATAATCATGACTAATTGCAGCATTATAGCAAAACGGGATTATGACTGCCGGAA
The DNA here is from genome assembly GCA_013400495.1 of Nicator chloris. Taxonomy (NCBI): domain Eukaryota; kingdom Metazoa; phylum Chordata; class Aves; order Passeriformes; family Pycnonotidae; genus Nicator; species Nicator chloris. Next base: position 175,152 of record WAAE01009411.1, on the reverse strand, counting down.
TGCTTTTCCGATGAGCTAGGTAGGTGCAAGAGGAACAGTTTAGCTTCTTAGGTCCCCTTGGGGTGCTCTAGTGGTTTTCACATGTTGCTCTAATCAACTTGCTAGAATTAGCGGGGAAAGCTGACTGAGACTGCTCATTCTAAGCCTATTTCCTGTCTGTCAATTTTAGCCTGGAGTAGCTTAGGCACTGCAGAAGTATATGGAAGGGAGGCAGAGGCAGTGGTGCTTGGTCACTAATTGTCTTCAGCCTCAGAAGATGTGTAGGATACTCTCATGAGGGAAATGACTGGCTGAGGTTTTAAGGTATGGGTAGTGAGAATGTGGGTACCTAGTGGAATTCATCAATGTTATCTAGGTCTGCCCTAGCATAGGTCAGGTTGTCCACATAACAGAAAAAGACACACTGCTCTGTTCTTCCTCACTCATATAACCAGAAAGATGCCAACTGCAGCAGTTTCCTTGAAATTTTATAGTAAGTTGGCTTTAAAATTTCTGTCTAGTCTCATACTGAGAAAGAGACAAGTCATCTAACAAGGTTGTTGTTTTTTTTTCCTTGATGGTCTGTAGTAGCAAGGTGTTCTTCAGTGAAACTTCCTTAAGCTCTTTTTTTGTGTGTGTGTGTTAATAGTCCTTTTACTCTATTTGACTGTAGCTCCACATAGTTAAGTAAGGACTATAGTAGGCAGTCAGGGTACAGCATGTTCTGTGCTACTAAAATCAGGTTTGTTAAGACAAAACTAGAACAAGTCAGATGAAACAGCATTTTCAGGGTTTGCTGTTACTCAAAACAATGTAACTGTTCCTGTTACTTCCATAGAAAGTTTTTGAAAACTACCTGACATAAAAATAACAGTCCAGCTGGGTCTGCAGTGGCTGCCTAAGCTTTTGCTCATTTTGGTCATTCAGGTGTTGCAAGACCAGTCTGTCCTCTTGGGCTTTTAATTGTTAACTTGTCCTTGGGACCTTCATTTAAAAAAAAACAAGGCATTTAGTGACAAAGCAGATGCCTTAGGGTTTAGAACTAAAACAAATGCTTTCATGAATTTAGTAAAACCTAATGTAACTTGTTATTACAGGTACAAATGGATTTCCCGATCCTGATTTAGTCTTGAAGTTTGGTCCTGTGGACAGCACATTAGGATTCCTTCCGTGGCACATCAGACTGACAGAAATCATGTGAGTTACTTATAAATGCTGTGAAACACACTGGAATTAAAAATACCTAGCTAAACAAGTCTTGGTGATGTAACTTATGGAACTGGCCGAAAGAGGAAATCCAGCGAAACAAGTGTCTGGAGATTGATTTGAGGGTATTTTAAAATTATTAAATGAAGCTGGTCAAGCATTCATTGTTGGTTTTTTAGCTCTGACTAGGCAACAGCAGGCTTCATGCCTCAGGTTTAAGGAACAACTGCCACCACCTAGTCTGTTGTCCAGTCCCATTTGACAGTGTTCCTCATATCAGTGTTGATTTTATGTGGCTTACAGGTTTCTGACAGGGAAATGAAGGATACAAGGGAAATGGCATAATACAAGAAGATTGCACTGATGGATTAATTTTCAATTTTAGTAGTAATGGAACTGACTAGATTTGCTGAACATCTTAAATCCAAGCACATTTATACTGCTCTGAAATGTGTGGGCACACTTGTGCTGCTCCAGCTTTTCATTGATTTGAAGAGCCCTGTGTGCTCTAATGGGAGGCTTTGGTTTAGAGGGTGGCTGGTTTAGCTCTTAGAGTTGAGTGACAATAACCATGTTGAGAACAACTTCACAAGGTTGCTCAGACAGTAGCTTGCTTTCGGTGATATTCCTGAGTGGCTGTATGAATAGTGTGGTGTTTATAAAAGCTTATTTTAATGTTTCTAACTTGCTTTCTCAGTTCTTTGCCTTCCCACCTAAACATCAGCTATGAAGACTTTTTCTCTGCCCTCCATCACTATGCAGCCTGTGAGCAACGCTGGGGGAAGTGACTTCGGGCTGAGTGCATGGAGTCAGGCTTTCTGTGGGAAGGAATTGATGTCTGTTTACAAGCACCTGCAACCCATAAGTTTGGTTCATAGTCCTTTCTTAATTTATCAAAAAAATTCAATAAAGTGTCTTACCTTTCTAGAGAGTCTGTGTGAATGCGTGAGAATCTATGGGGAGGGGAATTCACAGATTTCCTCTTTAAAAAAGACAGTTACTAAAAACAAAGCTGAATTGCCCTCACTTTGACAGTCAAGTGTCAAAATGAACGTGCAAGAATTAAGTGTTGTGAAATCTACAGGACAATGTAAATACGCGTTCCATGCCCTGAAGGTCCTTAAAACCAAGAAAGAGCTCCCATCTTTGTTTTTTAATTCTTCATGGTCAGTCATTTCAGAGCTAATGGTTTATCTTCAGATATATGTACTCTGTAATATGTGAATTGTAGAGAATTTGGTTTTGCTAACTGAAAATAGTGACTGCAACTTGGCTGGGATGACTAAGCCAACTGTAGGTGTCAAGTTCTAGAAATACTGAGAAGATTCCATAAAAAGGGATGGAACCTTCTATGGTAAGTGGATTAGGCAGTCTGTGTTGCACTGTTGAGCTTTTTTTTTTTTTTTTTAAGTGGTGGAATTAAAGTATTCCTACAGTCCTGGCTGAATGCAACATCTCTCAGCATCATGTCAGTTTTCCACTGGAAATAAGCATAAACAGTACTATGTATTGTTTGTATACCTATTCTCCCCATAACATGCTCACTCAAGGTAACAAGCAGGAAAAGGCTCAGGCATCACTTGCTGAAAGAAAATGGGCTTAGTCAACTTCCATGGCTAAATGTGATTTGCTGCTTGTACTTGTGTGCCCAGCAAGGGACTCTGCTTAAGCCTATTTTGATTTGTTCTGAACTAAGCATTAGAAGTTTGAATGAGAGTCTGAAGTGGACAAAGAAGGAAGATGGAGTGAAGCTGCCCTACAGTATTTCAGCACTGAGATAACTAAGTAGAGATACTGGCTAAATGGTCTTCATCATGGAATGGTGTGTTTGAGTTACATTCCTATTGTTGGAAGCAGCTTAAAATTGCAAGTTTATGGCTGCAGTTGGACAAAGCAATATCTTTAGAACTGTATTACTGGAGACAAACATTAATACTGCAGCCTTCTGCCCCGCAGGCTGTGGAATTGTTGAATGCTTCATTCTGGAAGTGTTTCCTGTTTCCCTCTCCCCCTCACTCTTCAAACTGAGCCTGGCTTTATCTTCTTTGGGATAGCCATGTCACTAGAAGGGAAAACAACTCTCTTTAAAAGGGAATTGCCAGATTTTAAATGAATGTTTGCCTCATTGTGAAATGGTGTATTTTAACTTGTTGCTTGATGTAATGTTATAAAGCAGACTGCATAAACTCTTAGCTGCGGATTTTCATCATACCAAGGTTAGATTGCAGTTAGAGAAAGAGACCTGTGGTCTTCTTTATCTCAGAAAAGAGCAAGGGATATTCAATAAATTAACTAAGGGTTTTGACATACAATAGCTTTCCATGGGAGCTGGAATACTTAGAATACACTTTGTAGACTGGTCTCTTGTGTGTGCCAGGTCCTGTATTGCAGAGAAGGTGAACAGTTGTGCAATGTTTCCTGGGCTCTGTTGTTGACATGGGTGAGTTTTCTCACTGAGTGTTAAGTTCAGCTTTTTTTGTGGGGAGTAGCTAGCCTGTTGAAAGGTATCTGGAGTATTGACATTCATCTGTGATATGAATTTTGTTTTATTAAAATGCAAGGTTGTGTTTATGTTCAGATATTCTAAGTGTTACTGTGTCACTAAAGCAGTTCTGGTGCTGGCAGTAATGGGAAAAGCTTAGTTTAGCCCTCAAAAATAATGTATTTTTTATATTTGTATTGAACTGCCAAAGAATATTTCTTTCATACCTGAGTTCCCTCCATCCTCAAACTTCTGAATATCTCAGCTAAAAAGATGTGTTTAATATTGGAGACAGATCTCAAGGCCTAGAGTTTGTCTATAGAGGGTTGCTTAATAAAACTAAAATGATTAGTTCAGCTGCGTTTGATACAACTTAAATCTCTTCTGATGGCTAGTTTAATTGTGAATTAAGTGTTCCTCCTGGAATTAATGTGGTTGAACTAATCCATGTTATCACTTAGTTGGGATTATTTTACTGTCCCTGTGTGGGCAATCTTCAGTGAGGTGTGCCAAAAGCACTGTGCATATCCACGACCTGATCTCTGAATGTACGTCCTTGCCCTTAGCGCCTCTCTCCAGCTTGTTCTGTGTGAAGGTCTGTGCTATCGCTGTGACATGTTTGGGTACCTGTACATAACATGTAAAATGAGTTTTTATGATTGGGGAATTGATTTATTGAACTTTATTATTGAAAGCTGAATCTGTAAAACAATAAATCAATAAAAGTCTATAATCTTTCTACAGGCTATGGTGATACATTAATACTTTTGGAAATTTGGCTTTTGGGGCGCTGTAGCCTGATTTGTCTTACTACATCACTCTGGGGAAATACAGAACTTCAAATGTTGTATTCTTTTGTGCTCTTCTTTAATTGCTTTCTGGAGTGTAAGAACTGGGCAAGTGTTTCATCTACCACTTCCAACTTCTTGAATGCTTTTATGAAAACTTTCATAGTAAAACATTTACTGTAAAAATATTTCTTTGATAGTCCTGAGAACTTGCTCAACCTGTTCATGGCTACAAAAAGCTTGCATCCTCTCCCTGCTGCTGAGTCAGTCCTAGGCCATGAGCTGTGGTGGGCCTCCTGCCAGCCCAGTTGTGGAGCGGGGTGAAGTGAGGGTGTGGAAGAAACCTCTGCAATCTGATTGATGCCTGGATGCTGAGCAGAAGTGTGTTTAGTGAAGCTTGTGTTCAGGTGAGTTTTGAAAATGCCCTGGGAATCATGGTGCCCAGCTGATCTTGAGCCAGCCTACAACAAAGGGCAGCAGTCTCCCAGGCTGTGCTAGCAACAGTGTTGCTGGCACATCAGGGGAGATGATCCTTTCAGATCTGGTGAGATATCTGGTGTGCTGCATTCAGAGCTGGGCTTCCTTGGTGCAAGAGAGACACAGATTTAGTGAACCTGGTCCACCAAAGGCTGTGATGATTAGGAAGTGGAGCATCTGTTGTACAAGGAGAGGTTTAGAGTTGGAACTGCTCAACCTGGAGAAGCCTGAGGAGGGACCTTACCAAGACATAAATGCACGATGGAAGGGGGAGTAAACCCAACCAGGTTCTTCTTGGTGGTGCTTCATGGCAGGCTGAGAGGCAATGGGCATAAACCGCAATACAGGAGAGTGTTGAAACGTCAGAAGAACTTTCCCATGAAGGTGGTCAGACAGTGGAGCAGGTTGTCCCTAAAGGCTGTGGAGTCTCCTTCAAAATCAGTATGTGTGCATGGGGATGAGTGTAGGACTAGATCACGTACAGAGATGCTGGATCTGGCTGTAGAGCAGTGTTAGGTGTGGTGCTGCTGGGCTCTCCTACCTCAGCTGGTTTTTAATGGTCAGCAGTGGAGGCTTGCTGCTGTTCATTTGCCATTACAATAGCAAAGAATATTGGAACTTTATGTATGGTGGAAAACTTTACTTGCACCAGTGTGAAAGCTCTCCTTCACAGTAACTGCTACTCATTCACAAATTACTCACATTTCTATATATTTCCTCTTTTTTCCTCTTCCAGTTGTGCCTGGTAATTGATCTGGTAGAGAAGCTAGATGAGATACTGAAATAGTTGCTTTACAGCAGGTAATTTGGGGACATGAACAATAATCCAACTGTTACAGAAAATAGGCCTACAAAGCAGTTCTTGAACTTGTAGTGCTTTTTAGGATTTCTTGTATGAACATGCACTGAGCAGCTGTACAGTGTAGTATACTGCACTGAGTTGAAGACTGGTGAGTAGAATGTAAAGGTCATTCTTTATAGAAGAGAATATGCTCTTACACACTTGCACATCTGTAAGTGCTTCCTAAAGTACTTCACAAAAATTACAAGAACATAAAACCTACTTGTTTGATTTCTTGTGTATTTCATGAATTCGGCTTTTATGTGAAATCATAACTGCCCTGAATAGTCCCATATGTTTAAGACAATGGCATCTTTTTGTCTTTACTGTTGAAATAATGTTTCACTATTATTCTGAGTGCTTATTCACTGATGGTAAGACATAGGTATGCCTATAAAATCAGAGAGTAGGTGCAGACAGTTTTGTTCTTTGCTGTTCCCGAGGTACCAGCTTGATAGGCTTTGTCCTGCATTGCCAGCTGGACTGTGCCACCCAGCCAGTGCTTGTGCAGGAGGAGCTCTGGGCCACGGGGACAGGTGCTCTACTTCATGCTGGCTTCCATGCTGTCATCTTCTCTGAGGGCATGGCCCACCCTCAGTCATCTGCTTCTTGGAAAGGTGTTCTCTTTGCTGCTCCCCAAGTACTTAATGCAACAACAGCAGCTTCAGCTCAGGGGTGAGGAAGGTACTGGAGAATAAGGCTGAGTTATTGCCCATCCTATGCAAAACATTCTAACCAATGTTGCTGTGAAGGTTGCTATTTGTCCATTTTTCAGCACACCATGGATGAGTGTAAACAACTCCTAGCTGTCTTCTACGAGCTAAGCTACTTTGATAAGCTTGAAACGTTCAAGCAAATGAATCAAATGCCATGCTTTAAAGCCCACAACTTTTTTTTTCCTCAGATCTGCCAAATTAAAACGGAGAGAGACTTGCAAGCCCTTCCTCTGCTGTATGTTTGTCTGTGTTAAATGATGTGAGACCTCCTTGAATTCCATTGAATCACTGCTGAGAGCTGTAGGATTATTCCCTAATTGCATCCAAAACAACTTTTTTAGATGATAAATAATATCATGTATTATACAGAAGCATGCCTCAACCTAAACTTTGAAGTGCTTCACAAATTAATGTTTAATGAAACTGTTCGCCTGGAGGTTTTTGCTGTACTATGTAACTGGCTGAATACACACAAGCCAGGGCTCTTTCATCTCCCTGACAAGCCTTACTGCTTTAATGCAGCATATTTTCTCCAACTGTGTGCAGTCAGTCAGTTCTCAGTTTTCTACGCTGCAAAAACACTACCTTGTCCCCCCAAAAGCCCACACATAGCAGGAGACCCTAATGGATGGATCATACAGAAAACACACTTTTGGGGGAATGTTTAACTGAACAAAACATGACTTAGAAATGGTTTTGTAATACAGTTCATCGTGGTGAACGAGGCTATATTATTGTATAGTGTGGGTGCTGGTTGTCAGCCGGCTAAACATGAGCCAGCAGTGTGCAGGTGGCCAGGAAGGCCAGCGGGTTCCTGGCTTGTATCAGAAATAGTCTGACCAGCAAGACCAGGGGAGTGATTGTCACCAGCACCTCAAATCCTATGTGCAGTTGTGGGCCCCTCACTACAAGAAAGACCTTGAGGTGCTGGAGTGAGTCCAGAGAAGGGAAACAGAGCTGAAGGGTCTGGTGAACAGGTGAAGGGTCTGGAGCACAAGTCCTATGAGGAGCAGCTGAGGGAGCTGGGGTTGGTTAGCGTGGAGAAAAGGAGGCTCCAGGGACAGCTTATTGCTCCCTGCCTGAAAGGAGGTTGTAGCTAGGTGGGGGTTGGTCTCTTCTCCCAGGTAATCGTGATAGGACAAGAGGACATAGCCTCAAGCTGTGCCAGTGGAGATTCAGACTGGACATCAGAAGAAGTTTCCTCACAGAAGTGGTGGTTAAGCATTGGAATGGGCTGCCCCGGAGGTGATCAAGAAATGATTGAATGCTGTGGTCTAGTTGACAAGGTGGTGATTTGTCAAAGGCTGGACTTGCTCTCAGAGGTCTTTTCCAGCGTCAGTGATTCTGTGAACATCAGAAGCCCAGTAGCTACAAACTGAAACAAAACATTTGTCTTACTACTTGGCTGCAGGTGTTTGTTGTGATTTTAATGGAAAATTTTTCTCTGAATCAGCTGTCAAAGTTAAAAGCTTTGCATTAGGCTTTATATTCTATAATTGTGCCAAAGTTGCCACTTTGTTGGTAGGGTGCCTAGTATGTTTTTGCAAGGACAAAGGTGTCTGAAAATAAAATGTCCAAAGGGCTCTCTCTAAATCTGGCAGTGCAAGGATGTTTTTGCTAAACCGATACAATGAGTCATTCTGCAATTTGCAATGTTTAAAGTTGGCATCCAAATAAAATCTCCTCTTTTTAGTGTGACAGAGGAGTCGTGCTGTTGGATTTGGAACCCTGGGAGAAGATATTGGCATTATGAAAATAACAAAGTCTTACACAGAAGTGCTGTGCTGGTCCTGATACTTGGTAGTATAGTGATTGAAAGAAAACAGAGTAAGATGGTGATGAGAATTACAGAATAGCAGGAAAATTCTGCACAGGAGTAAGGTGGCTGGAGATCACCTAGTCCAACTTGGCTTTCAGTTTTTCGTGGTCCTTTTCCAGCACTTCATCCCTGCTAAGTCACTTGCAGAGCTGGGCTGCTGTAATTCAGTACACTGAACTGGCAGCTTTAAGGTGTGAGAGAAAACTCGGGAAGGTTTCAGAAATGAGTCCAAGTGTTTTGCCTTAGACACTGTCAGATTACATACTTCAGGCTTGGAGAGGAAACATCAGGGTCTGGGGAGCTGCCCTGGAGAAGGCCCTGGCAGTCTCATTCCAACAGAAGCAGCTCCTGGTCTTCTCAATCTTTTAGAGCAGAAGCTTGGATTTTCATAGATTGAACTTGCAAATTTTACGAGTGGCTTATCTATTTTAAAGTAGTTTTAACTTATCAAAACGTCTGTAATCTCTTTCATGTAGCAACTGAGAGCCCATGAAGCCTGTCTCAGGAGCTCCCTGACAAACCCCGTGTCAGCGCTGGGGTGGGCTTAGCTCACTGCCCATCTCATTGCGTCAACACCAGGGATGGTGACACTGGACTTGCAGGACTGGCAATGTCCACCAATGGCAAGATCATTTCCAAGCCCTTGGCTTCATTACTGAAGCCCTGCTGAGTCTGATGAGCCTCTCTGTGCAAGCATATTCAGGAGGCATAAAACAGCATGTCTGATGATGATGACTATCTTGCAATTATCTCTGTGTAGCTGCTTCTGACCACATTTTATTTAGCTGGCTGCCTACAACAACAGTCTCTGCTCTGCAAGCCTGCAGCCTCCTCCAGCTCAGAGCAATTCCTCTGAATGTTGTGTTGACTTAGTGCTCTGACTTGTTTGTGCCCAGGAGGGAGCTGGGCAGAGCCGGCCTGTTGTGCCTCAGGGGGAAGGCAGAGGTGAGGGCAATGCCTGCCAGTGCATCAGCAAGGAGCCCTGCATGGCAGTGCCTTGTGTCCCAGCCACAGCTCCCTTCCCCAAAACCACCTGTCACCTTTTCCCCACCTCTGCAAAACCCCACTTTCCCTGTATGGGCAGAAAGCCTCCACTGGTCCTACATGTCCCTTCTGCTCTCACATGACTCAAACCTGCTTGCCAAAACAACATGTGGAACACCACCTTCTTTCCTTGGAGGCCCCATCATCCTGCAGGATCCCCTCATGCAGGCAAACACACGGGAGGAAGCTCCTCTCCAAACAAGTTTCCTTCCCAGTAGCAGCCTCTCATACTGCAGCTGCAGCTCTTGCTAGTAAGGCTTTCAAGTTCTCCCAATTAAGAAGTCTACCCTCATTAAGAAGCTTTTTTTGTTTTTTTTCAAGATCAATTAAAAGTCGACTTACTTTGAATGTGTGTGGTTTTATTCATAGTGAATCTTTAAAATATGTGAAATGCGTGGGAGGTGACAGCAATGCTGGAAGATGTGTTTTTGGGGGATGTCTTTCTTTTCAATTGAAAGAGAAAAGAAAATTAAACTTCAATTTACGCGTCATCTCCAGTATGAATTTAAAAGTGCATAGAAATGGGAGTAAAAAGATAAAACTTATTATACTGACACTAGCTCAGCTGCATTGCACATATTGTATGTGTGCAAAATGAGCTCATTAATATCACAACAGTTGTGCAAAATAATGAGTTTAATACTGCTGAGTTTTATTGCTTCCTCCTCTCCCTCATTTTACTGCTAGTGGCATTTAAATCCTGATGCACTGAGATTGTGTTTACCCAATTTATCCTGTGGTTTTATTGTGACCAGGTCAAATTAATCCATTTTTCTTGCAGTAGAAGCAAGACCTGTGATTGTTACTATGGTTGAGACTGCTTACAGGGTGTTTTGCTTTCACAAGGCATATACAGAGATGGGAACAATGGTTGCAGCTGTTTTCATTGCACACAGGCTAGGGCAGCATGTGAGGAAGGTTGTGGGGATCTGCAGGCACAATAGACAACAGCTTTCTGCATGAGAGTTTTGCATGCACATTTGCAAACCTCTGCCACACCTCTGCTGGCAGTGAGCTACCGACCACAAACCTGAAATAAGCTTGTTCCTAATTTCTGCTCTTTTTCAGGTTTGTAAAATGCTGGTTTTCTAGGGAACCAGGAAGGTGGAAGTCACTTAGAACACCAAGCTCCTCCAAGTTGTTACGTTGTCCTATATATGGACTAAAAAATAAATTGGATTAGAAACATAGAATCACATAATCATTAAGGTTGGAAAAGAGCTTCAGGATTGTCAAGTGCAGTCTCTGACCAAACACCACCATGCCAACTAAACCGCAGCACTAAGTGCTGTGTGCAGTCGTTTCTTTAATGCTTTCAGGGATTGTGACTCCACCACTCCCCTGGGCAGCCTGTTCCAATTCTTGGCAACACTTTCTGTGAAAAAATTCTTCCTGGTGTTGAACCTGAACCTTCCTGGTGCAGCTTGAGGCCATTTCCTCTTGTCACTAATTGGTAGAAGAGGCTGAACCACACCTTGCTACAACCTCCTTTCAGGTAATCTTAGAGAGCTGTAAGGCCTCTTCTGGGCCTCCTTTTCTCCAGGCTAAACAACCCCAGCTTCCTCAAATGCTCCTCATAACAACCCCAGTTTCCTCAAATGCTCTTTATATGATTTATACTCTAGACCCTTCCCCAGCTTCATTGTCACACTTTGGACACTCCAGCACCCAAAGTGCTTCTTTTCTTCTTGAAGTGAGGAGCTAGATAATCAGTGGAACACCTCCTAGAGCCTTGCTAAAAGTAATTGTAGACAACTGTGGCAGTGGACAGCAAAGCTGCAATCCCAGTCATAAAGCAGAAGCAAGGCTTTCAGCTCTTAAGGCACTCTACCCCACTTCCCAGCACTTGCTATTTGCCCTGCTGTGCTGTAAACCTGCGAGGTCAGAGTTGTATATGAGGATAGCAACACAAGAAAGGAACTATCAGCTCTGAAAAATAACCACAGGCTTTTAGAAAGCTCCTTGAACACGATGTTTGTAGCCCTCGCCAAGCCACCAATACATTACTGTAAGAGCTGTGTTAAACTGTGGAAAGATATCTATAGGAAAAAAGAGATCATACAAATCTCAGGGTCACTTGCATTTTATTAATAAAATCAACTCTTTCTCATTGTGCTCAGATCTGAGCACAATGAGAAAGAGTTGATTTTATTAATAAAATCAACTCTTTCTCATTGTGCTCAGATCTGAGCATGTGCCACGTTTCAAAATGTGCAGAGCTCCCAAACCCCAGACAGGCTGTTTTAAGGTATTGATTTATCTCAGGCCTTTCTTTACATGATATCATGAGTTGATTTTGTTATTGCATCTTATAAAGCCCTGGAAATGGCTTTATGTGTTTGAGGTTTCAGGAGATTTTTTTTCTTCCCCCTGCAGTATGCAGCTAAAACAGGTTTTGGGAAGGTGTAAATGCTATTTAGGCAGAGCTCTCACACTTCAAATACTGCCAAAATCTGTCTGGAGCCATCACAATCCTTATGACTCATTGTGGTATTGTTTTTGGTGTGTGGGCCAGGTTTATCCATCTTTTCCAGTTTTTAAGGAGCTTGCCAATGTAGCTATACCCATTCTAATCACAATTCCAAATCATTGTGTTGTCCCTACTGCTTTCAATAACAGCCTCCTGCATCTTTAGGCACCTGAACTTATTGCACATCTGATCCCAAACCCTGATACAATGAATAGGAATGGGTCTACTTGTAACAAAACTTGACAGTTTTGCATTTTTCACGGTCTGAAGAGTTGGTATCAGTGCCTGTAAGGGTATTATATCTATTTTTATTGGAGAAATGTGAAAAAGAGTTGTCATGTTTCTGAGCTGGAATCCCATTTCCTCACACTGCATCCACAGTACTACCAAAGCAACACAAATTGCTTGATGGCCTCTGGCTGCCACCTTTCTCCCTGGTGTCTCTCAAGGCACACCATGTGCCTGTGGAGGTGACCAGCCCTGTATTCCCAGGAAGTGTCAGTGCTGTCTCCCATCACTTTGTGTCCATGGTTTCTGCACTGACCAGAAGTGCAACCCTGGCTGTGAGCCCAAGGCTAATGCAGCTTTCAGACACAGGCACAGCAAATCTTTGTGATTCCATGTTTCATGGAAGCATCAGACCTGTTTCTATCACCTAGGGACAGCACCTGGTTTGAATTACTAGGCAGTAGCTCTAGGGTGAAGGTCACTGGTCCAGAAAGACTAGGCAAATGGTAGAAGTGCCCAGATTCTGTTGGGACAAAGTACACAGAAGAAAAAATAAAGGCACATTTGGGAAACTTGCATGGGTAGACCCAGTCTTACTGTATCCCAAAGAATCAGTTCTTGCTTTGACCTACAGAGAACATCTCCTCTTCAAGTCCTCAGCATTTTGCTGTCTAATGTGGAAGAATCAATTTCACCTTCAATTATTGTTTTGTAAGCAACTAACAACTAGAAAATATAGGTCACCAGAACTTTTGCAGTAAGACATCCACCACCAGATAGCATCAGCTTTGACATTAAATCAGTGAATGGGAGACATAACCTACTCTTATTCGTTTTTATTATGGTTGTAAAAGAGATGGCTCTGGTAACACAAATCTCCATGGCCAGAACATATTATCTGACAGCAGGCCCACAAGCAACCGATCATAACATTATTTTGACCTTAAATTGTTCATAGTCTTATTCTTCAGGGCATTGTGTCAGCTTATCTTGATCATTACACGTCTTGAATTGGGAATCAATTAAATGTCATCTGATCTCTCCAATCTGTAGTGCAGTTTATTTTTATGCAGGAAATTAATACTCCAGCATGATCATCCTGCACCTTCAATTTGCACTGTATACAAATACTGAATAAATATTGCTGCTTTGGCATGTTTAGAACAATTCTTCCCCAAAATATATGTTTATTTTCAGTGGCCCGGTCTAGTTCTCCAGGTGAAAAAAAGGTTGTACTTTTGTTGAAGCAGAACTACAATATTCCTAAACAGTGTGATAACATATTCTTATTAATGGAGTTCATTATCTATCTAAGAAGATTATGTCTGAAGTGTCAAAGAGTAAATTGTTGTGCAATTGGGGTTTTTTTTTAGCAAATGGCTTTGAATTGTTTTGGTATGTTAGAGTACATCATATGTTATCAAAACTCCAGCTTTTTAAGAAAGAGACATCTGTGTACAAAGAAGTGCTAATGTTGAAGAGTTAATGTGAATATAGCCATAATATGCTGAGAAAATTAAATTCTTTGGTTTAAATCTGTACCATTTTAAGGCACAAATTTCTGCAGACTTCAGGGGGGGAAAAAAAGCGCATAAACCGGCCAGAAGAAGCATAAACCAGAAGGTACAAATGTTCAGGTGTGAAACTTTTGTTATCTGACTTTGGGGAAGAAGCAAATGTCTGCAGAGCATGCACTACTGCTCCGGAGGGAGCAGGATCTCTGCAGAGGTGACTGTGAAGGTTATGGTATTGTCAGACTGAAAGCAGAAAAGTGAAAAGCAGGAAAAGGAAAGAATAATATCATATTGATTCCAGATCATGTTTGGGGATTTTTTTATATATCTTTTTAGCAAAAGACCCGTGATGAAAGTCCACTTGGGGCTGTCCTGTGGGAACATAACATTACATGTGTGACCTTAATTCAATCATCTCCAGGCTTTTGCAGTCAAGCTCCACCGTTCTAGGGGATAGTGTCCAGTCCCCAGACTATTAAAAAGTGAATCTGGCTTCCTCTTCCTTTCATCCTTAAAGCCTCTTTTGTTGTTTGCAGGCTGATAGAAGAAAGTCACTTGCAAAGGGATGGAGCAAATTTCTTAACATCAGAAAGAAGGGCAACAGGAGGGCATCCTATGCTGCAGAATCTGCAAACATGCAAAAAATGAAAGTTACTGATACTTAAAAGGGAAAAAAGAAGGAGTAGGTTCAAAGCAAATCGCTCAGTAACACATTTTTTTTAACAACAAACAATTGTGAGTGAGAATGGGTATAGCAAGGTGTTAAGTTTAGAGATAAGACAGAAATTTAAATTACAAAAGAATAAAAAATTTCTGGCTCGGAGAAGCTGCAGATCTAATACATCCTGCCCCACTCCCATAAATAAACAAAATAGAAGAAAAAGCCTAAAAAGTAAGTTTTTTCCATGAATAGAGCATAATACTGTTTTTTATGTTTTGCACAATGCTGAGTTGGCATCCAAAAAACACTTGCAAGAAATGAACTTCCAAGACCCATTCATGCTCTCAGGGACCCAGCCTGAAATAAAGATGAGTTTTTTAGAAGCATTGAGCATCTTCTTCCAGAAACTCACATCTTTTGGGACAGTAAACATTACTGACCATTTTTGAAAAATTTTTGTGGTGCCTTGGCTGTCCTTAACACATTGCCTTCCTTTATCCTGCCCAGAGCAACAGCAAATCTGAAACCACAAGCATCAGAGTGCTTTGGGCAATTTTCCTTCTCCAAGGAGCTGCCAGCTTTAGTTCTGCTGCTACAGGGCCTGTGGTTTAGTGCTCAGACAAGATCACCTTGGCAGTTTTGGTCAACGAAGGGTTGCAATAGTAAAATCCAGGGAAGAAATAAAATAATGGAGAATGTGCTGGGTCTGCAAGGAGCCTTGGGAAATGTCTGACATTCCTGGGTTCAGCACTAGAATTTCTAACATTATAAATCAACACTGATAAAATCAAAGGGCTGCTGTGGGTATAAAGGAGGATGGAGACTGTTGTTTGGTGTATCCCTGTTGTATACAGTGTTAGAAAGCCTCAGCTATTTGTCCTACAAAAAAGAAAAGGAAGCTGTGAAAACTGGCCGTGTGCTCCCCCTTCATACTGGAAAAAACCCTAATCCAAGGTGGCTTTCAACTTCCAAAAACATGCTATTGGAAAATAACCCTACTGGCATTCAGATGCCAATAGAAGTTGCCCTTTCTTTTTGCAGTATGTCTTGTCCTCTAGCTGGGCACGCCTACTGTGGTCAGAGCACAGCAGTTTCCTAGTCCCACTTTGGGTCTGAGTCACAGTGAGTTTTGAGAGAGGCAGTTCTATTGACCTTGCTGTGCCTCAGCTCAGCCATTCAGGGATTGGTCTTCCTTACCTGGCCTAAGGTCGTTGTGAAATTTAAAACCCGCCTTCAACTTCTGAACAAAAATTCAAAGAAATGCAAAGAAGACACCTCTAACTCAGGTGCTGAATAAAAGCAGAGGCTGGAAGGGTACCATATACTGTCACACAGGTCTTCCCTAGTCACCTGCTGCAGGCCATTTGCTGTCAACATATTGAGTGACTTTGGGTTTGACCCAGCAGTGGCATTCTTAGGTTCCTTTTGTAACAAACCTAGAAATCTCCTGAAGCATATTAAACATTTGCCTGACATATTCTGGCCCTCAAGGACCAGAAAAGCATCTCAAGTTGTAGCTTGAAGAGGTGGTAACATCCTGAAGGCCTTTTGAGTATTTTATTCAATTAGGACAATCCTATTCTCAGTGACTAAACATTTGGGTAATGCCTTCTTTTCAAGATGTTTGTTGAGAGCACCCTGCATTTACAACATGAGCTGAAAGCTCTTCAGTGAGTTGTTATTTTAACCATAGGGACTGAGGTTAAAGTTTGCACCACAAGAGATGGGTGTCAGCTGGATAACAGCTGGATCCTTTGGGCTGAGCTGATATAGACTGGCTCCTTCAACAGTGGCTTCCCGGATATGCCATTAGACACGTTCTTGAATTATTGTGGAATTTTTGTGTGGAATTTTTCATATAAAAAAGTAATATTGAGTTTGGCTGGTATCTGGGCTCCACTGGGAAAAAATCCATTTTACTTTTATTTGAAATTGTGTTCAGAAATTTAGCAGCATCTCTTTTAACTTGAACCTCTTGAACTGAGGCAACAGAGGAAGGAAACTTAAAAAAACCAAGCGAACAACAGAGGAAACCTTGAACATTATTTCTGAAAGAGCAGGAGACAAAATTAATATCCATGTACTTTGGATACTTGATTACATTGTGTTTCTTATGCTGTGTAATTTTGCCTCTAAGCTCCCTCTCTCACCTTTCCTTCCATCTGCATTAAAAAAAAACTTAGTATAAATGTTTCTAGGACATACAGCTCTGACAGATGTTCAAGTGATAAATATTTGCAGGCAGGGTAATTTTCAAAACTGGTGTCATTTTGTTGATTTAGGATTTTTCTGTACTTTGTATTTTTGTGCGAACACATAACTCTGGGAAATAAATTTGTCTTAATCAAAGAAAAAGTAATTAAAAGGATTGTAGCTGGAACTGCTGATGTTGCTTCTGAATGTCACAAAAAATGGGATTTCAAGTGAGGCATAATGCTTTTCAAGTAGATTTAGGATATACAAAATGGATTGAAAATTTCTCTGTTTGAAATGATATATGTATTGGTAAGCATGGACACTAATTTACTGCAAAAACTAGCAAAGCAGAAAAGAGAAAAATATAGGTAAAGCGATCAAAGATAGAATTGAAAGAGATGAGTAGGCAAAAGAGAAACTGCCTTTTAGAAACAGCACTCTGAAGTCAGGAAGACAACTTGTACATAGCTGAAAGAAACATGTTAAGGGATGGCATCGCTGCTGCAGTGCATTTCCCAAGGCAATTCCAGGCCAGCAAAGCCACAAACTGTGCAAAAAGGGATTTTCTTTTACATCGCAGTTTCTTCACTTTTTTCTGGAACTTATTAAAAAAAAAAAAAAAAAAGAGAGATATAATTGTGGGGAGAGATATAATTGTGGTCTTATAAAAATAATTAATTCCTGTCTCGATGTTTTATTTTTATAGTTCCTGACCCTCCAGACTTCTGACTCAGGGTTAAGCAAGAGTGTTTACAACAGCTAAGATTTGTGTGAAGAAATTTTACCTAAGCCACTGGCTGAAACTTCATGTGGACTTTATTCATCACTGATGGGGAATATTTCTGTGCACTAGAAATGAAAAGGCAAGGAGCCTTCATTTCCAGCTTCTTAAATTTTAAAAACCTCTTCTATTTTGGATACACTGGCTTCTGGAAAAGCAAACACTAGTAGATTCATGCTGTGGTGAAAAGAAAATGTGTTTTTCACCTCTTCCTTGCCAACCTGCTTGACTTTAGAAGTGATCAAGGCCACACAGGCAGAAAACCTCTGCATTTGCAAGGGAAGCAATCCTGTCTCTGCTGTGGGAAAGTATCGGAAATGAATTAAAACCACCTCAAAGGGCTAGAAAAAATCCATATTCCTGGCTGCTTTACTGCAGCAAACAGCACATTTCCTGCCTGACACATCTGAAACGCTGTGTGAAGTGTGGTGAGGAGGGAAGCCTTGGATAGGGATGCCTGGACCATCAGCAGCACCACTTTTTAGCAGAAGAGGGAAATCTCTTGTGGGAAGGATAATGCCAGCAGCACTCTTAGCTGTGGCTTTCGTCTTGTCTTCTGTGCAGGGAGGGAGGCCAGGGCCTGAATTACTCTGTAGACTGTGGATGGCATGGGAAAGACAGCATAGAGGTGAAAGTTCCTCTGGTTTCCATTGGGAGCCCAGAGTTCCTGTGGGAGAGGCAGTTCCTTGGAGGAGCAGGTCTTCCCCAGGCCCTCCACCTGAGGCCATCCCACTATCCATGGGGAATTCAGGAGCCATGATTCCCTAAGGGCAGGCCACAGAAGACAACCTCCCTCTTCCCAGGTTTGCAGCCCCTGGCCCCACTGCTTCTGTAGGGCTGGCTTCCTCCGGGGCCACCTCACCCCAAGGCCACAATGCTTTTCTTCCTCTCCCTTTCCCCCTCCGCTGGCTGCTCTTCTCAGCTCTACTTCCAGACGCTTAATCTCAGCATTCCCCGAACCCTTGAGCAATATTTTGTCTTTTAGAAGGAAAAAGAAAACTTATCTTTTTTTGAGAGAGACTGCTATTATTTTAATAAAGGAATCTAACCATAAAATCACAGAATGGTTTGGGTTGGAAGGGACTTTTAAAGGTCATCCTAGTCCAAACCCCCTGTGATGGCAGAGACAACTTCAACTAGACCAGGTTGCTCAAAGCCTCATCCTTGAACATTTCTGGGATGGGGCATCCACAACTTCTCTGGACAACTTGTTCCAGTGCCTCACCACCTTCACATTTCTTCCTAATATCTAATTTAAACGTACCCTCTTTCAGTTTAAAGCCATTGCCTCTTGTGCAATCATTACATGCCCTTGTACAAAGTCCATTTCTAGTTCTCTTGTAGACCCTCTAGGTACTGGAAGGCTGCTCTAAGTTCTCCCCAGAGCCTTCTCTTCTGCAGGCTGAACAACCCCAGCCCTTCCAGCCTGTCTTCACAGAAGAGGTGTTTCAGCCCTCTGAGTAACATCATGGCCCTCCTGCTGTAATGAATCCTGTGCAGGTGCACGTAGGGTGGAGGACTGCACCCTCAGCTGGGTACCTTCTGAGAGGGGAGGAGTGCTCTCATCTCCTCCTTCAACCAATGTTCTGCCCAGGACTTCACTTATCCCATTGTCCTGAGGGTTCTGGGAATAGAAGAACTTTTTGTTAGTAATATTTATGGTGTGTTGTGCTCACAGGCCATACCGCACGCCAGGGCTGCACACATCTCAGCCAACACTAAGAGCCCAAAAGACAAGACACAATGAGGCAGGACGCAAGACCCCTTGTTCTAGCACCTCTAGAAAGGATGCCATTCTCCTCCAGCACTGAGCCACACTCCCCTGCCCAGGCACTCACAGCTTGTCCTGTGGGAAGGGAAGCCCTAGAGGAAAGGTTGGGGGACCAAGAAGAATTTGTGCAGATATTGATCACCTTTAGTGCTCCTAATTGGGTGGAATGTTGCCAAAAATTCACAGGAAGGAAAATTTACTCCTTGCATTTTGTTGATTGAAAAGAGAAAATATGTTTTGTGTCTCAGTTCTCAGACAAAGTTGATTTTCTGTGTCTTGTAAGGGCCTGGAACTTTCAATAAGTTCCAGGAAGTACCCTCAAATTATGACAGCATTTGTAAAGACCCACTTCCTTTTTCTCTTTTCCTTCCCTCTTTGAGAGGAAAATCTTGTGGCACTTGCACTGCAGAGATTATTTGTCAGAAAGGGTTAATTCTTTTGCAGGCATCCGGCACTTGTTTAGTACAGGATTTTCCTATCCATGCAGTCAATGAACTCTTCACAAAAGCCTCCCTTCCTTCTAGCCTCCAGACATAACTCCAGATATTTCTCTTCTATTTCTACCCTAAGAAAACTTGATCACATTAAATCAGAATAACACACCCAACATAAATATAGTGGGCACCTATTCAGAATGAAATGCGTGATAACCAGGGGGATCCAGTGGCACCCTGATTTCTCCTGGAAGTCATGTGGGATCATGAAGGGTTCAGGTCGTGGCAGTACTAGAGCATTTTCTAGTATCAGCACTCTGTGTCAGAAGAGCTTTAGTTGCCCCAGGTTGGTGAGTGAAATGGAGTTATCTTCAACATAATATTGTAATGATGTTGTTGAGAACAAAAATTACTGAATTAATCTGAAGCTGATGGTAAGCTGAATTTTTATTGTTGTTGACATTCAGGCAGTGAAAGCACTACTTTGTTTTGTTTTGGTTCCATTTTTTTTTTCAGAATTAGACAAAGGAAACAAAACATTTGAAGATGACACTGCAGTTGTTATTCAGCCACTGAGACTTCTCCACTCCTTTCCCCTGGATGAAGAGTGCTCTCTGAAACTAAGTTACAAATTAGTAGTGGGCCATGGAGGAAACATGGACAGAGAGATGTACCGTGATAGGACCAGAGACAGCAGTCACAAGATGCAGCAAGGGACTTTCCATCCACATATGGGGGAAATGGGAAAACAGAAGTCTCAAGGAGTGGCTCACATGCTGGAAACAGGGCCCAGGGTGCAGTCTCTGCAACGCTGAAGATTTGTTACACTTCACTAAACAAGTGAAGGCAACCTTGGGATCCCTATGTAACTTTGAAGCTGACTCTGCTTTGAATAGCAAATAGGATTGGATGACACCCACAGTAACCTAAATTTTTCTTGGATTGAGTGGCATTTTGGATACCTATTTCTTTTAATGGCATTGTTTCCCTCCTGATCCCACCCATGTCCTAGGAAAATCAAGTATTTAAAATAAAATTTTTCCCTTTCCTAAAGAGCCTTAACCAGGCCTGTTTATCCTTTTTAAGGACATAACCTCTCTCCACTTAAGGATGCCCATATCATATCCAGCTTTCATCTTGTTCTTCTGGGCAATAAGCATCTCTTTTTGATGTGCCTTTTTCAAGTTTTTGTGCCTCCAGGCACTACCAGAGCAATGAAAATGCATTTCTCCAGGCACGCCCCAAGGGGAGGAGTGAGTTTCTTGCTGAAGAGCACAAGAAGTTTTCCCCAAATCTCCTGGTTTTTCTCGTTCCCCATCAGGCCCTGTGCTCCCTGCACTACTGTGACTGTGTTCCCATGCAATACTTCAGCTGTGGCCCTACGGAGTGCACATGGCGCCAAGGACCCCTAAATACCCAGTGCCACAGAGCAAAAATGTTTGGATGCCTGAGAATCCCTGGGGGCTGACTCCACACCTTGGCCCTCACATGCATGAGGAGGACAGTCCTGCTTCAACATCCCTCTCTGGGACAGAATCGGCAAAACCAATTTTAACAACCAACTGGCATCAAAGCACGTTCAGGATCCCTCCTTCCCTCTGGCTGGGGGATGATGGTGCAGCAGTCCCTGAGGGAGCAGGCTGAGGCAAAGCTCCTGCCAGCGTTTCAGCCCGGATTGCTTATCTGTGTGGTCTTTCAGGGCAGGGGGGAGGGAGCCTGCATTCACTTCGGCCTGGGAGAAGCGTCCAGAAGAAACAAAGGGAAATTCTTACGATTGACGGGGTGGCTTTGAAATCAGCACAAAAAATCGGGTTGCTAAGTAAGGGAGATCAAGGCGAGAGCATAATGTGAAGTGTTGATTCAGCCTCTCCTGTAACAAAGAGAAACAGCCTGTCAGTGCCAGCCAGGAATGCTTGAATCACCTGTACCTCAGTGAAGCAAACACAGAAAGCATCCAACAGGCTGAAAAAGGCCATTAAAGGTATTTATGTATGCTCACATTTGCCTTGGTGAAACCTGTTCGTGCCGATGTTCAAACTGAGCATGATGTGTGTCCAAGGCCACTTCCACCCAGCCATGACACCATTGTCAATATCAAAATAATCTTTTTATTATTAAAGGGCTTTTTGCCCTTTGAGATCTGTTGGGTGCTACCTGCCTTGGAACTGTACCTGCATTTTCCAAAGGTCTTGCAAAAGCTTTGGTTCTCCTTCGAGAACGCGGGAAAAGGAGGTGGAAGGGGAGTGTTTGCTTCGGGTGGCAGCCTGGGCACAGCTGCCCTGCGGTGCTCCGCTGGCCACTGCCCCAAACCCGCCCAGCTTTTCACGGGAACCAGCTCGGAAAAACAAGTTTGTCCCACGTTTTCCAGAAGATGGAGCTCAAGAGTCTCCCATGTGAAACAGTAAAAGGTTGTCTGTGCCTGGGGAGTACGGGAAGATAGACGTTGCTCCTGGGGAGCTACCTGAATAATAATATTGTAGCAAAAGGCTTAAAATATCTTCTTGTGAGAAAAGGAAGTACACTCCCTCCCCCTGCTCCCTGAAAGTGTGTCTAGAAATGCTACAGAAACAGTGAATTTTAGTCTATGGTAAAATACAAATGAAAAAGTATAGTTTGTTTGTGAGAGAAACAACTAGACATTTTCTGAAGCAATTTTGTGCCCTACACCACGTCCCCCCACAGCCTTTAATATTCTTACTGGCCAGAAACTGCATTCCCTAGAAAAAAAAAAACCACAAGAAAACAAGGAGGAGATTCTTATTTTCTTGAGACTGAGCCCATCACTAAAAGTTGATTTCCAGAATGGCTTAAAACATTTTCCAAGTGCTGCAAGAGGAATGACAGACAAGGCAGATTGAACCACCTCCTCAGGACAGAGCCATGCACGTACAAGAGGTCAGCAGGAATTTGCAGAGATTAACAACTAAAGCCATCTGCATT
Organism: Nicator chloris; assembly: GCA_013400495.1. NCBI lineage: Eukaryota > Metazoa > Chordata > Aves > Passeriformes > Pycnonotidae > Nicator > Nicator chloris. The sequence continues at coordinate 152,805 of WAAE01009411.1, read as the reverse complement.
CTGGAAAAAAATCCAACCCATACCATATATTGTGTGGGAAATCCATGCAGTAACACCAAAATCCCTGGGGGTCCTATTAGTCAGACCACAAGATAGCCACGAGAAAACAGTTGAAATGAAAATTATTAGCAGCTTTCTCTCTTCAGATCCACCCTAGAGCAGTCTAGTATAGCTTTTGAAAGAAAAATATGAGGTAATTCTGTGTTAAGCTCTTTGGGCATTGATAACAACTAACTTCAAATCCAGATGGATTTTTATATCTGGTCTCAGCCACCCAGTTCCATACTTAAGTATACACACTGCCAATGTAAGTGAGATGATGTGGATGTAAAGTAGTAAATATTTATTTTTATGCTACTGTTATGATATTCATGTACTATTCTATAACATATAAAGAAAAATTTCTATAGTTTAACTTTTAAATAGATCTAAGTAAAGCTGAACTAATAAAAGTTGGAGTGAATTCTGCTCCTATAGAATATCTGAAAGCCAGATATTAAGACGTTTGAAACCTCACAATGGCCATTTTGCAACTGTGAAAAATACTATCTATATATCTATAAATCCATAATGCCAAATAGGCTGCTTTTACTGGGGTTAGGAAATTCCCAGAAGACTTATGAAGTCCTGTTTCCTTTCTACTGCTAGACTGAGACAACACAGAAGTCTCTGATAGATCAGCTCTCAGGGATTTCTTTCCTCCAATTCCTTCCCTGTTTGGGTTTCCCCACTATAAAAGACCCAGTGCACCTGCCTGTTTTCCCTCTTGGAGGAAATGGTGAGTGCACATTGCCAGGTCATTTCCAGCCTTTCATCCACCAGTATTCCCAGGGTTAACCAAGAGCATGACTCAGGCACAGCACAATCCCATTGTATGACGGGCCTCTCTTTTCAGCAATATCACCTCAATAAATTTGACTGGAATTCCTCCCAGGCGAGCTTTGTGAGAATATCTTTGGACTCTTAATACGTATCTTTACACAGAAGGAGCTAATGGAATGAATGAAAAACAGACATCAGCCATTTCTTTTCAAGGAGGAGTGCAGACACTGCTGCTACAAAAAGAAATATCAGGGACTAGGGCAGTGAATTGTCCTCTGGAAGTGCTCTTTGCTCAAGGCTGCACACAAAGAAAGTCCCAAGTACTGACTGAAACAACCAACCTTTAGATATTCAGTGCTGGTGAGCAGAGGCCCTTCTTTTTTGGTCAGAAGTGTCCTTTTCCATGTTTCAAGAACAATTTTTATGATGCACATTTATTATTGGACCTTTTATAGGCATCTATTTGATGCAAAGTCAGCTAAAGACAAATCAGGTTACTCTTGTAATAAATGGTTATTACTTGACTTTGCTACTAACATTTTTATTTGAAAATTAGTGTTGAAATTCAAGATTTTCAACAAACTTCTTAAATTTGCTGCTGGAGGCCAATTACTGTGAGTTTATGCAGAGATCAGTGCAGAAGCAGACTATTCCTGAGATACTGAATAAGCAGTGCACTTTCAGGAACACTGAGTAAAGATGATAAACAAGGCTGAAAGCAGAGAAAAGTCTGAGGATGATTTTGCCTGCTGAAAAGGGGTTTGGAAGGGGAAAAAAGTAAAACAAAAGTATAATAAAATGAGATTTAATGAATTCCCCTTTTGTAACTTTCTGATAAAATGGACAAGACATATCCATCCGTTATCAAAGAAAAAAATTAAACATCAGACTGCACTGAATCAGACACTGACAACTTGGAAAGAAAATCAGGTAAAGAAAACTTTGCTTTTGTCTGGCTGGAAAAAGATTTGTGTCAAATATTTATTAAAGCACAGACTCAGCATCCTGCCCTAGTTGTGTGGAACTGAACCTGCCTCCTCTCCCTATTAGAGATAAATGTATTCCTGAGATTTGAAAACAAAGGTAAAACCAGATTCTGCCAGAGACTTGATCATCTTCATCTAGTGCTTGTAGGGAGGAACGGATTGAACGTACTTTTCTCTGTCATCCACAGGTTTTTGTTGAAGTCCAGCCACTGAAGTGTTAATTACATGCCCAAAAAGTGGCAGATTAGACCCATGGGGGCAACTGTGTTTAAGTGGGTAAAGATAAAACATGATTTACTTCGCTGTGATAGATTGTACCTTGCAGGAACTTGCAGCTGACCATGCCTTTCACACAGTTAAGGACAGTCACTCCTGTTCTTTGAGCATATTTCTTTTGTTTCATTTTCTTTCTCCTTGTTTTTGCCTTTTTGTTTTTACAGTAAAATGTATGTGGTTTGCTTAGTGGCACCCAGATTGATAATCTGTGATACAGACATACAGATAGACAGATTCTTAGCAAGCCTTGAGATGGACACATGCAGTACCTCTGCCTGCTCAGTGAAGACCACAAACTCTTCACTCACATGTTGTGCTGGGAGACATGGGGGTCAGAAGAGCAATATCTTGGACTAACTGTCTCTGAAACTACTTCAAATTTCCTGTTAGTGTGTTCAACATGACAGATAGCTTCTCTCCTTTTCAAAATGATGACCTATTTTTCTATTGTCACTGCAGAATACATTATCATAAACTACAGTTTTCAAATGTATAGCTCTGGACCCTAGAATCATTATTTATAAGAATTATAAGGTTGTCTGCATGTTTTATTTTTAGCATTAAGCATGACTGAAGTTTAGAATGAGCTATTTTCCATTCTTACCTTATTTTGTAGGCCAGAAGTGCTGTGTGTGGGTGTCAAAATACAAAAGGTTTCACAGTTTTCAAAATTATAGCATTTTCCAAACTATTTCCAATGTTAGGCTTTGAAATAAAGTGGAATACCACTTCACATGCATTTATTTTCTTTCTTAAAATATAAAATTAGAATAATATCTGCTTGCAGAGTGAAATAGCTGTAGACCAGGTCTTTAGGTTGGAAAAGACCTGAATACTACAGCAAATCAGTAATTTTGTACTGTACAAAAAAATGTTTCCAAAACAGTCTTTGAAAGAAGTGTAGCATTTAAGCTATGCAGCTTCATATTCTTGAAGTATGCAAACAGCCTCATGTCTGTCTTTTCTGCAAGGTCAAGCTCTTTTTCTCTCCTTCAGATATGTTTGCCTGTCATTTGGATACATGTTATTCCATTGCAGGGAAAGAGCTCTCCCACTGAATGACCTCTAGACCAGAGAAAACTTGGCTTGGAATTTGTCTTCATTTGCTGGCAACTAAAACTAAAAGAAAGCCTGGAGGATGAGTCTTGTTCTTTTCTTGGGAGAAAGTGGAGAAGGAAAAATCTAACTCCAATATTTAGCTTTGTCCCAGTGGTATCCTTAGAAAAAAGAAAATCCTCTCCTCTGGTTCAGTGAGTGCATTTTGAAGCAGTGAGTCAAAGCTGGCTGGGAAGCTTCCTCTGCAGCCAAAGAGAGTTTTACACTGATGGGATGTGGCATCTTTTGGGAGTGCCTCAATATCCATACACATGCTGACTAGAGAAGAAGCCTACTAATTACAAGTAGGTAAGTAAGACAATGTCTTCCTCTGCCCTCAAGGTGAGGCTTGTCTGTAAAGGAACAGCAACAAACAGAGTTTCTCTCCCAAATACTGTTTCTGTGAGTGAATAAATGAAAGAAGTGTTTCAAGATAATTCTCTGGAGACAGAACTAGAAAAAGTTCAAACCAAGTCCTTCATGGTTACTGACAGGTACTTTAGTTCTTGGTTGCTGATCAGTATTGCGACCAGGTCAGACAAAGGCAACATGACACTGATAGTCTTGGGCTATTGTTCACTTCACTTTCACTGAGCACTCCCCCAGCTCTGTTTTCTGTATGTTTTACCAGAAATCTGAGGCTACAGAAATATCCCAGATTTACTCTGGATTTGTGAACCATGCAGCTCTTAAGTGTCTACAATTTGACACAGAGGCCATGAAAAATTTTATATAACATTTAATAAATTTCTTTGCTGAGGAACTGTAAAATTTAAAAAAGTTTTCCCAAAACTGTGGTTTTATAGACCAAACAGTCCTTCAAATGGATCCTGAGCACTGCAACATGTTAATCACATCTTTATCCTTGTCCATACTCCTGTCCTGCCACGGAAAATAACACTTCTAATTGTTCTTCTGTGTGCCACACTTCGACAGCATGTTTTGCTGATAGCAGACTACTTTAGCTAAAGTTAACTGTTGAAGAGTAGTAAAATATCTGGAACCCACAGACATTCTGCATTCATAAAATTTTAGAAACATTTCACATATGTCTCCATTGTACAAAGGCTTGAGTAAACGCAATATATCTGTGCTAAGAAGAGTTCATATACTCCAGAACACAATCTGACATTTACTCCCATTTATTTTGAAATGCAAATGAATCTAGTTTATTCAGGATTCTTTTGCAGCTTACCGTCTTATTAGTGATCATGCTGATAACTTGAATTTCTGAAATGTTGTTGCTAAGCAATGCAACTGCAGGCATGTAATGAGGCTTTCCAGTGGCTACTTGAAGATGAAGAAAATTATCTCAGCTTCACAGGTTGTTTGATCATCAACCACATTATAATGGTTGGATGATAAATAGGTTTTCAGCTTGCCCTCATTCGCCTGCAAATAATTTATTTTTGTATGGTAACTGAAGATCATACAGTATCAAGAAGAAAGTTGTATATTTTGGGATGCAAAGGCAGAACCAAAGAACTTGTGTAGTTCCTTTGTGTAACTATCTATAAAAAGAAAATTCCTTCCTGCTGCTCATTACTTCAGGGAACAGTAGAGGAAAATTAGGATTCAAAGATTTCCCAGCAGGACCCCTCCCCACACGAGGTGATGCTGCCCCTTTACCCCTCGCACTGCAGATCTCCTGTTGGTGGCACCTGACTGAGGAGACCCTCCAGCTGTGACAGGAACAGGCAGCTGTGCTGGGCTGCGTGCTGGGGCAAGTCTTCTTGCACAGGCTTTGTTCTGGGGAAGCCAAAACCATACATGGAACTGGGACAGGTTATATTCCCCTGACATGGCCTAGCCTGGAGCTCCCCAGTGCATCCAGGCAGAGCTCCTGTTCCAGGGACTCCATAACGCAGCAGTACCAGCTGGAGTCTTGCTATTCTTGAATCATCTTTCCATTATTTTCCTTCCTCACTGCAAAGCCCAGTCACTTAAGCCTACTGTCAAGAATCTGACATTCCCCTTTTTCTATGGGGTGATCCCAGATCCCTTTTCTTTTCCCCTCCGTTGTAGACATTATAACACCTGCAGCTGAAGTACCTGGAAACCATGTCCTGAACAGCTAACCTACTCTTGTGTGTGCTGCTCAAGGGAAAGAAGGTCCACCCCGACCTTCATCTCCCAGTGCCTCGACCCTCCACCCACCAAAAGAGGCAGTATCTACAAGTGCAACCAAACTAGCATCTGAAGTATTCAGAAGGAGTAATAAGGCTAAAGAAAAGGCCAGGGGAAAATAGACAAAATCTTTATTCAGAACCAGTTTGAAAACTATACAAGGCCTGGGGCTACAAACTGGAGAAAAAAGGAAAGAAAATAAAATATTGACCTCCTGCTCAAAAAGTGCCTTACTATCTTCCATGCACTTCACACTGCAGCAGACCAAATGAGAAAGGTTGAGTAAGACTGTGCCACAAGTGGACTGGATTCAAGCTGTACACATTGTCTCTTCAGTGCCTCATTTTTGCAGATTAATATTTTTGAAGTAAGTGGGTGTTGTGTGTATGTCCATGATATTGGTGTACAGGGTTTTCCTTGAGGAATCTTCTAGAATAAAGATGGCTCCTACTACTGAAAGCCGCTTTTGCGAAATTGCAGAGCAGTCTTACATTGAAAAATGGAAAGTGTAATGTGAGATGATTCAATTTATTGCCCTGAAGGATTTATTTCGATATACTTTTTCTCCTGAACATGTCAATGTTCAGAGTGAGGCAGTAGTTTTAGAGTAGTCATCCACCCAACCAAGACACATTTTTCTGTGGGTGAAGGAGTAACATTTTTCTGTCCTCATTGAGACAAATTTTTGGCTGTTTAACAATTAAAACCTTAAGGATTTAATCCTAGAAAAGAGAACATTTTAAAGGCTGTGGGTTTGAGCATCTTTGATTTAATTTCTGGCCAAAAAGCCACTAAATCCATACTTACAGTGTGTAGACACAGACTTTATCTAAACATCAGATTAATTTCCTTTACCTGTGGGCAAGCAAGCCTTAAAACTCATGCAGCCAAACGCTTGTGTTATACTCAGTGCATTGTTCTTGTCACTGCTAAATGTTTGTGTTCCAGGAGAGGTTTCTGTTCACTTTGCTCCTGCATGTTCTATAGATGCCACTGACAGTCAGTAGGTGCACTGTTGGCTGCATCTCATTATAGTCACAGCCAGCTATGTTGAATCATATAAGGAAGGGAAAGCATGTGGGGAAAGGTGGGATGATGGTGGGATGACTTTTTTACTTTTAAGGAAGGAGGAGAAATTGGAAATTAAAAAACCAGACACCTAAGCCTTAATTCAGAGCTGGTTGTGCAGCAGCACAGGATATTCTCATGCATACAAACCTGGCATGAAAGCACATATCCCTCCTTTGCTGTGCTGAGAAAGCCAAGTGGAGGCAGAGGCTCTGAGCTTGTGTGGACAATGTCACCCCAGGCAGGCAGCACACCTCGTATTTCAGCCCTGCAGCATCAGCACTAGGCGAGGAGCTCAGTGGCTTTGATCCTCATCATGATTTTTGTCTTATCGCTGCTGTTGGCTGGTGCAGGAGCAGCCAGGTTTATTGGTTTGTGCAGTTCCCTTCCTCAGCGGCGCACACAGTCTGTGGCTATCTGAGAAGGGGATTTATTTTCTGTATCTGTGATAAAATGTTTTCAGTTAAGTCATTAATCTTCTAGACTGACATTTAACCCTATACGGGCCTAGGATTTCAGCAGCTGGAGTCCTCTGCATGAAGAGCCTGGCTAATTAATATCCTCCATTTCCAGTCAATTAGGAGGAATATATTTTCTAACACAGAAATAGCGCTGTCAAAAAAAAAAAAGATACAACAACTAACATTCAATGAGAATAATCTGATAATGTAATCAAAGATTCTCTCTAGCCTGGCAGTTAAAATTAAACATTGTGAAGAGTGCATAATGTTCCCATCTCTGAACAAGTTCATAAATACTTTAACCCTTAGCAGCCTGGAAAATTCCAGCATGTTAAGCTTGTGGGACATGGTTGAGCCACACACACAAATATGTATACATGCACACATGGACAGGAAAAAAGCAATGCATTTTAGAAATAAAAATCTCCTTTCTATACTGTTTTACACTTGTACATTTCTTTACATTTTTACATTGCTTTCTATCCTGTTTTACTGTTGGATTTTACTTTCACTACCAGCACCTCAGTGTGCTGCTCTGCTCAGGCAGCCCAGCCCGTGCTTAGGGAGCTCTGGCAGGTGGCAGTGAAGGAGATGGGCAGGGAAGGCAATTGGGTGGTAAGAGGATGTTGGTCCCCAAGCTGGAGGCTACCTTGGGGCCAACTACAGGGTTAATGGGGAGTGGAATATGCAGAGAAATATAGGAAAGGAGCGCCTGAGGAAAGAAAAGGATCCATGGCAGCCCGAGGACTGCGCTTAGTGATCTGTGTCCTGATCCTCCTGGGCCACACAAATGCTTCCTCTGCGCCATATGGGAGGGAGAGACTTAAGTGGTTCAGGCAGGTCTTGCTGGGGGCTCCTCATTCATGAGGAAGCTGATCAAAGGAGTCGGGCAAACAGCTTCTAAACTTGGGGTGAACAAGAGGATTTGTATTGCCTGTGCCACCTTCAAGGTCACTGATTTCATTACGAGGTCAAGCTCATGACAATGATCAGTCCTCACTGTGTGAATGACAAAGGCTGGATGGGAGAAAGTTTAGCTTCTGGTCCTCTTGTGAATGAACAGAAATGCTTTTTAGCCATTGTAATTCAAGAATCCTCAGTCAAGAAGGAGACGGTGCCTCTAGAAATAAGATTAACAGCTACTGAGCTTCACAAGAGGGCTTGAGGATTGATTAATACACTGGGACTGCTCGATAGCATAGAAGTGCTACACATCAACTTACCCAGGGAACTGCCAATGCTGCATGAGATTAGAGCATGAGCCCATGGTCCTCAGATATACAATCTTTCTTGGAGTGTTACATGCTAGACCTTGTAATAGAGTGATTGCAGATGAAGATGTATGAAGGACAAGTGATGCAGGTGAGGAAGGTAAAGCCCCCAACATTTAAACACAGAAAACCTTCAGCTAAGGAATAGCAATATATGTGTTTGTATGTGTGTATTTCCTTTTGCATAAGTAATTGATAGCTCATTAACAACCCATTAGAGTGAAAACTCTCTGGGATAAAGAGCATGCTTGCTGTTTGTATTTGAAAACCTAATACAAATAGAAGAAGGAAAACAATTTTGGAGTCTGACATAGTTGATTGCTGTGTAACAGGATCTTTCTCTGGCTTCCAACAGCTATGATCAGCTGACCTCAGGGAGACAGAGAGTTTCCATCCTGACCATAGGAGTCCAGCTCTATTGGGTCTGTAATTTTTTGCAGTAGGATTTTTAGCGGTTTGCAGTATAATGTCCTTCCTGCACCCCAAGGGTTCTGATTTTCACAATGGCATAAAATGGTCAAATGGTTTGCTTCTGGCTGAAAACCTAAGGGCTGGTAGAAGGAAATGAAATTCCCAGCCAGAGACATTCAATATTTCAAGTACAAACATGAAGGGGAAACACCAGCCCTGTCGTACAAGGTTTGGAGAGGGTTAGGGGCTAAGGAAACAGCAACCTGGACCTGGAGCACCTAGTAATAATGCTGTCAGCAGGAGCATGCTCAAGGCTGACAGAAAGAAAATGCTGATCAGAGAGCAACCTCTCTTTGGCAGGTGGCTCTATCCACAGGTCAGTGCTATGCAGCGTATAACATACTTTACCAACACTTGTCCGAAGGGCTGAGCAAGGTTGCTGCCTTTCAGTGGAATGGCTACTCCCCTCTTGCCAAGGGTTTAGCACAGTCACCAAGGAAATGGAAGATTTAGGTCCAAGTTACACCATGCACCGTCCATTTCATCCAGTAGCTGCAACATAAGCTGTGAAACAATGCAGGGTGAAGGAACCAAACTCAGCTTCCCTCTCCACCCTCCCAATGTCCAAATGACAGGCTGTCACTATCCCCACTCTTCTCCTCTTGACCCAGCTCTAGGCATCTTCTCCATGGATGAGTGCAGAAAATGTGAGTGCCTTCACAAATGCAGCTCTCAAAAGATACTGGGATAAATAGGATACATTTTCCAAGAAGAATTAATTCTATGCAGTTATACATCTGACCAACCAAGGTATCTCCTTTGAAAAACATTGATAAATGAACTAGAAAATAATGCTGATCCAGGGTCAAAAGCAGTTTCTTTGCTCTTATGTTTATTTCACAGCAGATCAGAGAATTAGGGAAAGAAAAAACGGAAGTGTGTACCTTGAAATATGTCAGACAGAAGATTAGTTTTTAAAGTGTCTTGCAATAAAAAAAAAAAGATTACCATGTCTTCTACTTTTCTAGCATGTAAATAGTTTTCAGATTTTAGAATAAATAAATTTTGTATAAATGGAACCTTTTTTTGGCACTGAATATGTAAGACAGACAAGACATTTAAAATTATGGGAAAATTACTCATCTTCTCTGACAATTTCTAAAATCAAAGGCATGTGTTTTGGAATAATACATACTAACTAAGAAAATAACTTTCAAAAAGTCTTTCATAAATGTTACCAAATTAAATACAACCTTCAATGCTGTTTCTGAAACACTTTCTTATCAGAGGCTCCCCGTGTTCAATTTATTCTGTTGTGTTCCTTTACATCGTAGCAATGACAATGAAATAGTCAATGGCTAGAAAATACATATTTATGCAGGAGAAACAGGTGCATCAACACTTTCTTCTGAGTCTTTAAATGCTCTTTATCATTGTATTTAGGAGACGAAAGCAACATCTCATTCATAACACAGGAAACTTAACAAAAGGCAAGCAGATATCATTGCTACTGGATCCTGTAAAATATTCAAATGGAAACAGCGAGTTGCAGGTGAAGAAAGGAAAATAATCTTCATCTTAAAAAGAAAGAGAACGTTATTTTTGACAACTGGGCCAAACCTAGTAATACATTTATTTTGTGAGGAACTACGACAGGGCAGAATGGAAAAGGTCAGTGTGGAGCCCAGATTGCCTGCAGTCATTGAACGGCAGCAGTGTCTGGGGAGGACGGAGCTGAGTGGAGCACGACAGGCGTGTCGGAGCCTGAAGCGAGCCCGCAGAGGCCACCCAGCCATGGGGACCCCGGGCTCTGGAGCCTCGGCAGGGCTACAGGCGTGTGAGGAGCTCAGCCCGCACCATCCTGCAGCTGTGTTACAGGCCCAAGGGCAAGAGGGGCCCTTCCTCCCCCAAACACAGATGTTTCTTTTGAAACTGCGAAAGATAAATACAGAATTATTAATGATAAAGCCTGCAGACTGTGGGGAAAGTGTGAGGGCATCTACGCCGGAAGGCTCACTAGCCCTGGAGACTTTTAGCGAAACAGACGTGGCTGCTTTGCGGCTGTGTGCTGCTTCTCAAGAGGCAAGGAGCACAGATTTTGAATCTCACCCCTTTCCAGGCTAAGAACTTTTTTTTCCCCCTGAAGCTTTCCTTCTGTTATACTGAGCACTTTTCTCAGTTAAAAGTTTCAGTACAGATTTCGTATTAAGCTTCATCTAAGATCATCACCAGCAAAAGCATTTGCTGAGTGCCTGGAATTAGTCAGAAATTCTCCTTTCATCGCGAATGATTCCACATCCATCTATTATTCAACCATCTTCTCAGATCAGTTTTAAACCCAGAGAGAAGTCAGATGAGACAGACCACCACTCTGATCAAGCCTGAAAATTCTGGTAGTCTTTCTAGCAGTGTTAATACTCTACAAATCACACAGGCTTTTTTTTTTTTTTTTTAGGTATTTAGGCACCTAACTTACACTGCAATAAATTTAAAGGTCTTCGAATAAATTCTTATGCGAGAAACTCATATTAGGGAAAGAATGCTTGTCCTTCTCACTTAAAATGAAATAAAAGATCTAAAGTCTTCTAATGAGCAGTGATATTCTGGAGTGCCAATTTAAATGGAAAAAATTGCTTTCATTATGCAGATTTGATGCTGGCCGTGTCATGACACTACTTTCTCCAGAGGATTAATTTAAGTCCAGTAAAGCAGAAAAGAATCCCCTTGAAAGTGATGAAGTGAACAAGAAGTGAAATTGATTTATGTAAAGTAAGAAAGTCCTGAAAGTGTTGTAGATTATGCAAATGATTAAAAAAAAAAAAGAACAGGAATAAAGTAATTTGAAATTTGGAGGGGAAAAAAATCAAATTACATTATACAAGAAATAGTAGCTCTTCAGTTAAAGGTCTTTTTATTTGATTTTGTAAATGGAATAAGTTAATAATAACTTTAAAAGAAATTGAGAATGCAATGCATATTAAAATGAGCCCCAATCTTGCCTGGGACTAGACCTTTGCCAACTCCTGTGACAGAAATATTGAATAAGAACACCCATGTGTGGTTATTTTTAAATAGCATCACTGCCTGCTGGCAGCTTGAATTGCAGTGCTTTAGAGAGTACAGAAAGAGGAATCTGATTAGTATCTAGTACAAGGTGCAAGTTCAGGCTCATTAGCCAGTGGTGATGAAAGCATTAACGCCCTTCAAGGAGTGCGTTTACTCTGAGCACATTTGCTCATTAGGAGGATGAAGGTCTCTTTCTTCACAACGCATCTGAGCTGTGAAAGAGTTTGAGGAAACTCTTTGCTTTATCAGGAGCTTTGTCTCCTCATGCTGAAAACCAAAGGGAGGTCCAGGGCACCATCATCAGGGATGGGGCTGAATTCTCTTGGCAGTGCCTCTCATAGGGCAGCTGGCCCCACCCAATGTGTCGGCGAGGTTTTCACTGAGGTACAGAGAGAGGAACTGGAACTTCCAGTTACTTGAGGTGAACTCAGTAAAAATGCCTCATGTAGAAAGAGAAGACTAACAGCTCTGAGCCAAAGAGTGGTTTAGATGACCACTTTGCAGAGAATTGTCCACATTACTCTTGGGCAGATGAGTCACAGCCCTTCTACCTAGCACGGAGTCGTCGCCGCTTGAGTCCAGCCACAGGTGCAGCAGATGTTATTTTCCTGTGGATCAAGCCAACATTTAAGGCCAACGGGAATGGCAACCTCCTATTGCATCCTGAATGCGAGCCTTCTACTGCATCCAGTCACAGAGGTAGAAGAAATGAGGGAAGTAATTTGAAAGTGGACCCTTCAAACACTATTAGACACAGCCAGGAGTTTCTTGAGAAAATGGCCTGGTCTGTAGCAACAGAAATGCCACCAGAAATGCCACATAATTGCACATATTTGAAAGACACTTTTGCCCCAAGACACTTGCCATCTTTGACATAGCAGCAAGGCTGGACAGCAAAACAGACAATTAATTGCTCATAGGACATTACTTGTTCCTGTGATCATTCTCCTTCAAATAAGGGGATCTGCTTCCAGACCCACTTGAGCTGACTACTCTTTTCCTCCTTGTCTTCCAGAAAAGAATTCAAAAGTTATCCATAGAAAAAGCTCTTTCTTAATTCGTAGTCTCACCAAATTTAGCCGAATTATTGTGTTAGTTTTCTGGCACATGGCAGAGTAGTTATACACAAAGGAATTGTTCCATGTTCTTTCAAAGCTGCTTAAAATTTCTTCCCACTCTGCAGCCTATTGTTGTTCAGAGAAATGCAACACGCTGACATCCCTTGCATGAATACTTGTGCACAGCTTTGTTAGCCTGGTACAAGGATTTCTATAAAAACACTGACTTGTAAAGAGGGTCAAAATACAGATATATTTGCCCAGTGAAAGTTCAGAGAAAAACAGAGATTGCAGTCCATGCTCCAAGAAAGAAATGCCTTTTTTTTTTTTAATACCTCTCTTTCACAAGCTTCCAATGTCTTTGATTACAAAATCTTCTCTTCAGACATGATGAACTGCCAAGCCATTGTGTTATTGTTGGGAAAGACGCTGTCTTCATCAGCTTTGTCAGCATTTCGTGCCGTGAGTTCCACTATACATGGCAAAAAAAAAAAAAAAATACACTGTGCAGGGAAAGATGCATATATATGCAACACAAAATCCCCCCACTGTGCCACACTAAAAAAAGGGGAATTTCTGATATCCAAGAAAATGATCCTATCTATATCTTTCATCCTGATGTCCTATTAACTATGCATGGAATATGTTAAAGCATTTTATTATTTTGGGAAATATTAGTTTACTATAAAGTTACATATTATTTAATTGTCACCAGCTGCATCTCTACAAAGATGGTGACTTTCTGCAATTTGTCACAATGAGCAGTTACTCAAATAAGAGATTTCTAATGAAAGGGAATTATACTGATTATTAATGAGTTCCAAATGAATTCAAGTCCCATGGTAAGGGTAAGCTTAAAATAACACACAGGCGAAAAATACTGCAATGGAAAACGGTTGATCTGATCAGAGGTGTATTGAAATGTAGCTTCAAAGGAGTAATCAGAGTGAACTGAGCCAATTTTACCTGCGAAAGTAATTATTTTGCTTATGTCATACCTCTCAAAACTGTTCAAAAAAGAACCTCATGCTCCACCAATCCATGGATTTTTGTCCCTTCTCAAGAGACAAATGCAAAATAATAAAAAAGGAAAAAAGAGAGAAAAGGAAAAAAGAGGGTTGCATACTCAGAAGAGGAGTCAAAAGAGTGAGAGAGGAGTAACAGACACTGATCATTCCCAAAATGTGTTACAACTAGAGAAAGAAGGAGCCGTACGGAGGAGGTTGGTTATGCCCCGGAGCACCCCACTGAAGTCTGAAGATAAATGCAATGCATTGTCAGCACAATTCCTTGTTATAAAGAAACTGGTGCCTTTGTTTATTGTACTGTATTGTAGGCACTCAGAGAAGGCAAAGACAAAGGAAATAAAACTGTTAAATGTGGTCACATAGTGTTTTGAACAGGAAAAATGCTAGTTTTCTATCCTGGGAGGCAACTTCTGACATTGTAAGATTTGCATGGCTGGCAGCCCCAGGTACTACTGTTACAGTGCACCCTATGGTATGGAGGTGAGCCACTAAAACCGCAGAAACAATTTTGGCCAAAGTAAAGCTGACATTTCTGGCAGCCAGTATTTCCTCTTCAGTGTGAAATGAATTTCTGCTGCCTCTGTTTTCTGTGCTGGGCTGTGCGAGGTGTGCTGCCTTCAGCATCAATCCCTCCCCTAGGCAGGATGCACCATCCCACGTCAAGTGCCAGGACCCCTCCATCCCCTGACCCCCACCTCTACAAAAAGCTGCTAAGGAAGATTTAACAGCTCACAAGTGGAGTTACATAGAGGGAAGGAAAATGAAGTTTGCCAGAACGCAAACAGAATAAAAGTGCTTCCATAACACCTTTCCACCTGTGGCCATGCTCCATTAGGCTTCACTGAGATGGGCAAGGAGTGAGATGCACCTCTGCCCATAGGTCTCTGGATTTTACTTGCTTTTTCTTTGTGAGGTTCTTCCAGAGAAAGTGGATTGTGCTGTTCCTCTGACATTGGATGCTGTGGTCCCCCTCTATGGAAAAAGGCTGTTTGAAGAAAACAACAGCCTAAACCAAAGGTGGTGAACTCGGTAGGGCAAGTCCTCTTCTGACTTAGTTGGGCTCCATGGACCACCTGGACTTGAACCGAGTAAAGGCACACTGGGGACAAGGCAGATTACCGTGGGGTTTGGCATAATGAATAAATTAATAGCTGAGCAGCTCCCTTGAAAATTCCCTTTCTCCTCTTTTTTCTTTACACTCCTGAATTACTCATCCAGCAAGCAACCACATGAGGCAGGCAAACTGTGGACACACAGCCACTGTGCAGATTATAGTAAAAATTGGCAGCTGATAAGTTAGGTTGCTAAAGACAGCATTAATCTGTTGGTAATGTCAGTATTCCCAGCTAAGAATGTTGTGTCAGTAAACTTAATCTTTAATTAGCAGAGTGCACAACTTTTATTTCTGTTGGCATTCACAATCTGGATTCTAATGGCTTATGAAATATAGGTATGTCCCTTCCTTTTATAGAAAAAGTTATTTCCAGTTTGTCATTACTACTCAGTCTCCTTGAAGTTATGGGATTCCAAAATCAAGCAGGTAAGTGTTCAGCAGGAAAGCCCCATCTTCCTGTGATTTCTTAATATGTGCTAACAGTACATTTCATTTCATTATGGTAGCTCATCCTCTCAGTATTACATGAAATGCTGAGGAGGAATACTTGTGCTCAATAGCATTGCAAATTCAGATGTCCCATGGATAGTTTTAAATGTTAGGAATTTGGGAAATGCTGAGAATCTCAGCTTTCTAAAGCACATGCAATATATGTCAGGACATGTAGCTAACCAGTAATGGTGGATGAATACAATAAATTCCCCAGAGAGCAATGGAGTACTAAAACACATTTTAATTTGAAACCAACAGCAGCATCTTTTCTCACTTCCTGGCAGGTAAACAAAGTATCTGGGTTGCCTTTCCTTGTTGTGTTGACCTGCCTCTCTGGAGTTCTGTGTAGTGCTTAACAGGCTGGCATGGCTTATGCTACTGCAGGAACACTGTGACCTTCCTCTTCAGAGGGGCACTGGGCTGAGGTGAGGACCTGTTCTTGGCTGTGCACCGCTGCTGGGACTGCCTTTCACATGCTCATCCCTAATGCATCATCTCCTTTTGCACTTCATGGCACTACTGAAGTAGCTTGCTGATACAGAAAGTAAGCTGAGAGACACAAGCCTGCAAGGTTTCTCAGTCCTTATCAATCCTTTTTGACACAGGGAGTGTGTGTGGCTGCCATTGATATTTTTGCAATTCCAGTGCCTGAACAGAGGAACTCATGCCATTTAGGGCACACAAAACATCTGCACAAGGCTGAGAGCCATGGCACAAAACCTGCCACACAGCTTGGACCAGCACCTGGGGACTGGTGTGATGCTTTACAGCAATTGAGACAGCCCTGCATGGCTATGGTTAAGTCACGAGAATCTCACCCTTGGAGTAAAACTTGGAAAATATAAGATTTTGCAAATATAAAACATAAGTCCTAATATTTCAGTCATAATTGCTCTCTCTTTGTTTTCCCACATTCCAATGCATAGTCTCAATTTATTCCTCTGGCTATCCCCTGATTCAGTATCAGTGGGGAAAACTGCAGGCAATCAAAGACAAACCGAATATCTGCTTTGTGCTTGATAATTACTTTTTGAAGAAAAAATTATCTCACATAAGGAGAAAGAAGAACTAGACTAAGACTCCGACACTCCTGATGTCTGTTTCTCAGTTACAGTTAGTAGATATTTTGCAGTTACCTGTTCTTTTATATATACATATATATGTGTGTGTGGTTTATATTTTTCTTAAACTAGGTTTTTATTAGTAACTTTTAAAACGTTAACTTCTTTTTACCATTTGTCTGTCTTTTATTGCTGAATATTAAATACTAGTAGTAGTACTCTGTGCTTTATTGTCTGATGTCAGCATTTTATTTTTTCTTTGGGACAATAAGTTTTTTCATAGCTATTTTTAGAAGCTTAAATTAACCAGGAGAAGGACCAGTGATTCTGAGAAATAAAAGAAAGA
This sequence comes from Nicator chloris, assembly GCA_013400495.1. Lineage (NCBI taxonomy): Eukaryota > Metazoa > Chordata > Aves > Passeriformes > Pycnonotidae > Nicator > Nicator chloris. The sequence continues at coordinate 136,123 of WAAE01009411.1, read as the reverse complement.
GCCAGAAGGAAATTATGATGAAAGGAAGAGAATAAGAAATAGGAAGGAGGCTGAAAGAAAGGAGGAAGTTAGGGGTGCAGTTTAGGCAATATTTATAAAAACCTGTGTTCTGTCACGGTCTTGCTTCTACCAAATGCTATGTTGACAAGTAATAAAATGGAAGAAGGATATGGGGGTCTGGCTTCAGCTCTCGTATTCATAAGGTATGCAACTCTTTTTTAAAGAAAATATAGAAATGTCAGCATTTCTATATTTGAGAAAAATGAGAAACAACAAGGTGACTTGTCACAAGATCTGTCATCACTATAACTATCTTGTTTGTATTCTGAGAGCTGGTTTTGAGCTTTGTGTCCATTTTGTGATCAGCTCACAGAGAAGCATATCTGCTCCGCGGGTGGTCATTGCTGTTATTTTTGAGCATCCTCAGGAAAGATGGGATCAGCTGGAGACAGTTCAGAGCAGAGGGTGTGAATGGGCAGAGAAAATAGGAACATCTCATCGGGCCTGGCTGATCCAGACTTGTTGGCAGCTGGGCTGGGCTGTGCTATACAGAGGGAGACCACAGGCTGGGGGGAGCGGCATGTCCTCATGGCTGGGCAATTCCAAGGCCAAGGCTGGAGCACTGTGTGCCCCAGTACGACACAGAGACTGACAAACAAGAGAGGACTGTCTGGGATGCTCAGGGGAACGAAGCCTTTACCAAGTGAGGGAAGGCTTGAGAGGGCTTTATTAGCTAAGAACCAGATAAAAGCTTTATATAGCTAAGAACCACAAAACAGATAACTAGTAAGCTACATAACTAAAATTACAGGGGGTTAAATTGGTGCTTTGAAGACTTTTAAATGGCTCTAAAGCAGGAAGACCTTGGAGTCAGAGCACCATCCCTTCCCCCTTGCTCCTGTGCAAAGCCACATTGCACACGACTCAGGCTGCAGGCGTTTTCTGTCCGCCTGCTGCAGTCAGTGATGTTCCTTACTGCCTGAACACAGAAACACTGCAAAATGGAGGTGGTTCATTGCCATCACTTCTCCACACTTGTATTGTCAGAGCTGGATTCCTCAGGGAGGGACAGCTCTTCCCAAAGGGGCATGAGCAGCAGAGACAATGGCTGTAACAAAGTCCACCAATGGCTCCTGACACGGGAAGTGATGAATAAGGGCCAAGGACCATCCAGGAGTTCCCGTCAGGAGCTGGAGGAGAGGATGCAGAGACGGGATGAGAGACAAGGCTGCAATGTACAGCTGGGGGACCCCAGCTGTGCTGTCAGTGGGGCAGGGCCTGATCCTAGGCTGGGTTGAAATGGGGCTTCTGGCCCCAGGTGGATCCAGCAAAGGCTGGGCAGGAGCAGTAGGTGCCCTGAGGGCCCTGACATTTGTGTAGCCATCTCCTTGTGAAGAGAAGAAAGTATGAAAGTGCTCCAGTAGTTGCTCAGAGTGTGACATTGCTTCAGGCACAACTGACAGGGAAAAAAAGGAAAAGTAGGTCTTTTCTCTCTCTGCAAGTTTTCTGGTGGATGAAATATGCAGGAATCTATTTTTGGAGGTGATCAAATAATGAGTGTGAGGAACTCTGTTGTGCTCACTGCATGGGGAACAGGGAGAGTAAAAAACACCCTTTCCTCACCAGGTAGTTAACCAAGAACATCCATAAGCACTCACTACTTTGTTCATATTTCACCTCAACAAAACTGATATATCAAACAGGTTTTATAGACCCATTCCTAATGATTGAGATTTCTTTTTGTGGGGGAAAAAAATCATGGTGTTTCCCAAAATGTAACGCCTTTGTGTTCTCATTCACTGTGTGTGGCTGAGGGGCTGGGCAGATTCAGACATTCCCACCACGGACCAGACCACAGGAAAACATGTACTCTAATTGCACCCTAATATAAAAGTTCCTCTGTGGGCATTCAGCAGCTGGAGTGCCACACCACAGCCCATGCATCCCTGTAGCTAGCAGCTGGCTCCAAATGCTGGGAGTCAGGCCACAGCCTGGCCTCAGACACAGAAGCTCTATGGCCTGAGGAGATGGTGTGAAGCCCTAAACAGGGGAAGACATGGCTCCTCTTCACAGCACAGCCTGGAGTCCCATTACCCCTGGGCCACAGCCCTGTGAAAGTTCCCTCTGCCACGGAAACACAGCAGACCCATCTGAGCTGGGCTCCACAAGGCAGTGCTCCCCTGGAAGCCTGCCTCTTTCTAGTGGTTCAGTAAAGCTACCCAAAACCACAGTTGCTTTTAACCTGAAGCACACCCAGAAAAGGAAGGAGAGAAGGCAGTGAGAATAGGTAGCTGGGTCTCCCTGAACCTCATACTTTCCCTTCAGATTTTAGGTAGGCTGGATTCAGCTCTATTTTCATGCCAGTGGATGCAGAAGCAGTGGATGCTCTTGACAGCTGCCAAAACCTCACCTTGAGCAGGTGGTGCTCCCTCCCTTCCTCCCTTTGTCCCTTCCAGCAGTGCAGTGTGTGTCTGGGTCTGACATCCCGGTCTGAGGTCTGCCTCTGGGAAAAACAAACCCGTTGGCTTGGCTGGTAGGCAGGCAGGTACTTTGCAGTGAATTTCAAAACCGCTGCTCTCCCCCGGGACAGAGGCCTTCTCCAAGCTGTGTCCACAGCCTCAGGCACAGTTTAGGGGACAGCAGGGGCTGCCTGATGCTGGGGCTCAGCCCAGCCTCGCCTAAGGAGCAGGAAGTTGATGGCATGGCCAAGCCTGCTCCCCTGCCGCCTTTCCGCTCTGCTGCATGCCAGACAGAAATGATCCCTTTGTTAATTTAAATAAACAGAAACACAGTGATGACAGGTTGTTTATTATAGGCTCTAGGCAAAAATCCATGTTTTCAGGATCACGTGGAATTCTGTGGTAACAAAGTGAGGCAAACTGGGAAAATGCCTGCACGACCCTTTGATTAATGCTATATTGCTCCTCCTGCCCCCTCCCCACATTTCCTACTGCTGCTTGGCTGAATTCATAGAGTTAAAAAGTGGGCAACAATGGGATTTTTACAGATCAGAGCAAGGAAGAGTAAAATAATGACCTGGTTAAGCCAGGCTCAGGTACTCAGCTTCAAAGGAGTGAGGATAACAATGTCTTGTCTCTACCTTGACAGGCTAGGAGACTCCTCCAGTAGCCAAGCCTGCTTTCAAAGGAGCCCCTAACACCTCCAAGATTCCAGAAAAGGGCAGGGGATTATATGAGCCAGGAAAAGCTGACAGGCTAAAGATATGTTTTAAAAAACATTCATCTCGGGAAACAGGCTGCAAGCCTGATAGCCAGCTTCCAATTCTCCGCGTTGGGGAAAAATGCCATGTCTGCCTATTCTCCATCAAGGAAAATTAAGGATGAGTACAAATACAAGGTGTAAGGCATCTCTCTTAAATCTGTTCTACTAAGAGCTGTGCAACTTTTTGGCAAACTAAATAATACTTTGATTGTAGTTAAGCTGCTGTTGCAGGCTACCAGCACACTAGTGCTGGCAGCCCCACATCCCAAATTATGGGGTGAGAATTGCAGAATTTCATGCAGGAGGCATCTCCTGGCATCTTGGGCACAGAGAAAGGGAGAGGAGATCTTAGAGATGCCCATAGCAGGGATGGTAGCATAGCTAACCCAAAAGCACGGGTGCAAAGTATTTAAGGCATCCTGGGTGACATTGTGCCTGTCCTGCCTAGGTCCTTCCTGGACACTACAAGACCTGTCCTTATAATCCTACATTGTTGTCTAAATGATAATTTTTTTCCTTCTAAACCAGCCTGTAATTCCTCATAAATCCATTTCGCTGTCTCACAGAGACTGCATTGACTTTTCATTTTTCACTCCCTGTGGCATTCTATGGTTAGAGAAAACACTGTGGTGAGCTGGTCACGCTTCAATAGCTCTCTCACAAATGGACTTGTCAATAATTAAATTAATATATTTTCAGACAATGAAGAAAATATTTTCAGCAGAGCTGTGAGCTAGCAGTGCTCTGCTTTCAGAATATTTTGAGATCACAAAGGCCACTGCAGAATCTGAACCTAGTGCATTAAAAAAGAAACAAAAGCAACTGAGTTTTCACAGTCTTCATTAATTTAATTTAGCTTGAATAATTCATGTAGCATAGCCTCTCTGTAGTATATTTTATCTGGAGATGCAAAGGTTCTTTAGAAAGTTGGGCAGTGTAATTATCTTTTTACAGGTGAGGAAGCAGAGATAATCCCCTTACTCAAACCTCAGGCAGCAGGCAGGATTTTCCTGAGGCAGGCACAAAGCCCCTTTCTGCCAGGTGTCATTCTGCAAAAAGGCAAGCCTGGCCTCATTTGTTAGGAAAGTAACTCCAGAAATTTGGCTTCTAACCCTGAATGTGACACACATAGGAGCTATACTTCTGCAAACGCGGTCACTTAATTGACCCAAAGAGTCAATTATTTAATTTAGTGCCACTCTGTGTCAACTGAATGAGTAGAAACCTGAAAACCACAAGTGATAGGGGCTCTCTTGGCAGTCTAGTGGCACCCAGCTCTTTGGCAATCCTCTCCTCAGCTGTGGTTTCATGACACAGTCTCCACACTGCAGCACGATCAGCAGTGCTAGGGGGCTGCTGCTGCTTGCCCAGCTTTCCTCATTCACCAGACCTTCATGCAAACCTAGCACAGAACTGGCCCAGCCTAAAAATGGCCAACTAAAACCACTGTTGGAGCACGTCTGTTGATTCCTTCATCACATTCACAGTGTTGTGGAACAACAGTGCCTCAGGCAGAAATCTCTTTGAGCGGAACAGTAGGAAGAGATGGGGTGGTGAGGGAGAGGAAAGGGAGGCCACCAACTCTTCAGGCTGGCACTGCCACCAAGGACCTCATCTTACAAAGCCACAAAATCATGGTCCAACTTTTAGTAGCCTCTCGTTCTCATTTGAGAACAAAATTTTCAATGCAATTGAGCTTACTGGTCCAGGATACCCAGATGTGGGGTTGCATTTCGCAGCCTAAATTTTTCGAGCCCAGCTGAACAATACCCCAGATGTATTTACTTGGCTATTGCCAAGAGCCCTAATATCTGAGCCTGTGCTGTAACTATCCAGACCGGTACAAGAGATGGAGCTCTAAAAATGTTTGAAGATTGTTTCTTGATAATGGAAAACACTCAGTGTGAACCTTTCATTTTTTGCTAATCAAGGCAAAAGCTTGGTGAACCTTTAAAATGCATTCCTCACAAAACTCAAGCTGGCAGCAGTTACATGTGACTTTGCTATGATAGACAAAACCTTTTTATCCTAAACTGCATGTTGCCAAGAAGGGTAAGAGAAGCAAATAGGACACAAGAAAAATGTTTCCTAGAGGAGGATGGACAAATACATCACACTGCTACTGCAATAGTAGTGGCCAGTAATTAAGGAGTCTAACACTAACAAAATGTACTTATTTGTGGCATACAAGATAACAGGCAGTCCTGAGGGAGCACTGTGATGATCAATTCTGTTACTAGGAGAAAGAAATGTTAAACATGGTAGGAGAGACATGAGTGCAACACTGGTGGTTTCCTAGTCTTGTCTTTTTCCTTTTGTGCCTATTTTACCAAGCATTTCACTTTATTGTTGCTCAAATTCCCATCCTACTCCTTTTGCTGTTGCTCACAGCATCAGTACAGCAATTAGCTAGGCAGGACAGGAGCTATTTGCTGTGATTTGCTCCTTAGACATCAGACAGACTCTGGAGAAAAAAAAGAAATCAGAAACCAGACAGGAAGAAGTGGACCAAATAAAATCAGCAATCAGAAAAACAGAAGTAGTTGTATGAGAACATTTGTGGGCTAAAGTGAAATCTTACATGTTCTCAGAGACAAACCCCTGATTTTGAATTTTTTTTAGGACTTGTTATCACTGAGTTTAGAATAGTTTGGGTTTTTTTCCTGGGAAATAAGACACTGTTGAAATTAATTTAGTCTCACCCAGAATGAGAAACTGCATGTAAACAATCTTCAATAGTTTGTCTTAAAAGAAACATCAGTCATCAAGGCACTTAAATTCCCCTCATGGTTTTAGGGCAAGGAAGGAAGGGCAGACAAGCAACAGAAAACCACATCTATGTAACACATTCCATCAGGTTCATACAAATTATCTGTGTTTCAAAGTGGATTGTGCACTAGAGAAGAAGGAGATGCTATTTTGGGAGCTAGGAAATAATAAAGCAAATAGGTTTGTATCATTACGTGGTCTGTACACAAAATTCCCAACCCTTCTACAGGGGAAAATTTTAAGTTGTTAACGTCACCTCAGTGTCTGATGTGAGCCTCTGAGTGGCCACAGTGCAGGCAGAGGAACTGCCAGCAATAATGACATGACAATAAGTCAACTTCGCTGTGATGGAGGGGCTTGAAAATGATGTTTGCTTGGAGGTCACCTGTCGACTGGAAAGGAAGGATGATGGAAGAGTTCCCACATAAAGTCATTCTTTGCCTTACTGCAACTGATGAGCTCCACAAAACTGGGTTTGGTAAAAATTACCCCAGCCATAAACAAAATGTTCTCCATGGAAAGGGCAGGGCTTCATAGCCTACCATGCCTCTGAGCATTTCAGCCAGACATCTCTGGTGTTGTATCTCAAAAAATGCCATGATACAGTAACCGTATGTAACAGACTACTTGAAAGTATTGCAGCGAGGCAGCAAAGTCTCGGCTGGCCTAGAGAGTTTAGGAGACTCAAACTTCAATTTAGAAAGTTCTCACTAACAATCGGAGCTGAACTAAATCTCCAGGTGCCCAAACTGATATAAATTTTTAAGTAAAACTTGTAGCTGTATTATTCTACCGTCACCAGGGGTGAGACTTACCCTAGAAACAAGTGGCTTAAAGGGGAAAGTGATTTAAACCAGTAAGTTGTACTTTGTAAAGTGGCCAGCTATTAATATGCAATGATCAGCTATGCCATCTCAGTCAGCATGCAAGGCTTTTTACTCTGCTAAGAGGGGATTGTCCACCAGAGGCAAGGGTTACAGCTATATTGATAATGCACAGGGTTAACAATTCAGGACTTCTTTACTACACAACACTGCACTCCAAGGGAAATTTCTTCATTCTGATTAATTTTCTTTTAAGATCAGATCCAGATACCTTCATACGGCTCCTTCTCCATGACACTACCAATCACTCATCATCTTGAACCTGAAAGCCACCAGCCACCCCTTTTTTATTGCTTTAATCCAGTCAATGGATTAAAGTTGGCACACTGTAAAGCCTTTTCTCTACCAGAAAACTGACTCAGTTTAATTAAATTGATCTAAACTTAAGTAAATTACTATGATAGATGTACTGAAGCTGGTTTAGCCCATGTTGCTATTGATTTATCTTGCATCAGTTCTGCTCCTATCATGAATGCCAGTCATGATTCTTTTTTAACCAGTGCACTCAGACTGGCAAAGTCACAAGGCAAAGGAAAAAGGTCAAAGCTTAGGTTTTCTTCCTTTGCAGGAGACAAATGGATCTCATTGATATCATGTTGTGTGTGGCAAAAAGCAGTGAAACGGTGGAAGAAGAGAAAGAAGATGGCACAGAGGCATAGAAATTGGCAAAACACACAGTTGGGCAGGGTTTGGGGAGCAGGAAAATTTCAGGACAGCAGTGATGGTTGTAAACCTCTATTTTCCATCCCATTTAGCTGTCATTTCTCATCATTAATTTTTGCTGTACATAGGCAATATCCTGTGCTGAAAAAACCCTTTCACCTGCCTCAAAATCATCCCAAAACACCACAAGAGACTCCTGAAGAGCTCTCTGTGTCAGAAACATCAGCAGTGCTGACCTTCAGGCACATGGTAGGGATTGTAAAAAAAAATATGGTTTGGCTTCCAGAGTATGCTCAGGGGCTCTCCAAGCTTTATGCTGAAAACCTACAAAATTGTCACACTGACACTTTCTGGGTATGTTTTGTTGCTATACTGTAGCTATTAAACCCTCCAGACCTTTCAGAAAGCTACTGCAGCTGCTTGCCCCGCTTGCTGTGACATAACCTCCCAGCTTGTAAGGGGCCTACCAAGATTTCTGTCTTGCTCTGTGCACAGATTGCTGCTGCATTACCACTGGACTCCGCTCCAGAGCTCATGTCCAGCTACTCATTGCAAACATTTCCTCTGGGTCCTGCAGTCCTGAAATAGTCTACAAAGCAAGAAGACAATGTCTCACTCCATCTGAAATCCAGGCCCCTGGGAAGGACCAGCACATAGCTTTTATTTTACCTGTAAAATTATTTTATTTTAAGTAAAATGACTGGAGTATGATTCCTGTCAATGACTTGTACTCATCCCCTTATACAGGGATGTATGTCACCCAGAGGGACTCCCAATCCAGCAGGTGGAAATATCATAATTAATTATGGTATTATTCATAGAATGATACAATGGTTTGGGTTGGAAAGGACATTAAAGATGATCTAGTTCCAGCACTACTGACATGGACAGGGACACCTTCATCTAGACCAAGTTGCTCAGCGTCCCATCCAACCTGGTCCTGAACACTTCCAGGGATGGGGACCCACAACTTCCCTGGGCAACTTGTTCCATTGCCTCATCACCCTCACAACAAAAATCCTCCTAATACCTAATCTGAATCTCTATTCTAATTTCAATCCATTCTCCCTTTTCCTGTCACTACATGCTCTTGTCAAAAATCCCCTCCATTCTCCTTGCAGCGTCTCTTCAGGTACTGGAAGGCTGCAGTTAGGTCACCCAAGCCATCTTTTTTCCAGGGTGAACAAACCAAATTCTCTCTGTCCTTCCTTGTATGAGAGGTGCTCCACCCCTCTAAACATCTTGATGTCTCTCTGGAAGTGTTCCAACAGGTCCATGTCCTTCCTGTGCTGGGGAATCCAGAGCTGGATGCAGCTCTGCAGGTGGAGTCTCACCAGAGCAGAGCAGAGGAGCAGAATCCCCTCCATTGCCCTTCTGGCCACACTGCCTTTGATTTAGCCCAGGACACAGTCAGCTTTCCAGGCTGCATGTGCACATTGCTCGGTCATGTCCAGCCTCTCATCCACCAAACTCTTTGAATTGCTCCCAGTACAGATTTTGTACACTTTTGTACACTCTCGATTCAATGTGAACGGACAAGTTGCTGTCTTATCATGACACGGGGCTTGGACATGTGGCAGATTTTTATTATACAGGAGATCCTCATTTGGAGTAAATAAATATCCCATGGGCAGGTATTGTACTGATCACTTAGGGTATTTTGAAAAACAGAAGAATCTCTTTTTTAATCTACAAAGCACTGAACTGCTGACACTGAATGGCAGATGCTGTACTGCAGGGGACTTGTGTTTCTTTGCTCCTGGACCACAGTACTGAGGCTGCATCTTGCATCAACCTATCTGCTCTTCCTTGTAATTTCAAAAGGACTCAGATTCAAATCCAGATGGATTCAAGCACAAGGTGGGTTATGTTTATTGTCTCACAGATTTGCACTCTTTACTAGAAGACTTGGACATAAAATTTGAAATGACTTTGTGCATTTCATAGATTTTGAAGGAGGACTCTTCCCCTTCAGAAACATTAGCTTTGCTGCCCATTTTTCTTTCTGGCAAATTCTTTGGAACGGCTGAGGTGGAGGGAGTTGAATCTCAAACTGCAAATGCAGTCTGTGCTTGTCCAAGGAAGGGGAGCAAGCAGAAAGGCTGGCATTATCTGGCAGGCTTTCCATGGGGCAGTAAGCAGTAGTTTACAGGATTAGTTGTCAGGCAATACATTTTAATGGGTGCAAGTCAGTCTTCAAGTCATGCTGTGAAATATTTTGCATGTCTACTATCCTTCTGGTACTTTCTCTCCAGTTCTGTGCTGGGTTACTGAGTCAGAGAAAGCTGAAAAGCAGTCCCAGTCATCTCAGCTGGATTTAAACTCTGTTACCCAGGCTGTGCTTCCTTGAGAAGGATTTCACAGTATGTACAGGAGCACATTATGGTGGGATTTACTTGCTTTTACTTCAACACAGGCATTATATCTGTCTGCTAAGTAGTCCTTATCACTGAGGATAGCTCTTGCTTCTGTTGGCATGGCAGTCAAACACTTTCCAGAATATGATAGGCACGTTCATTAATCTCAGTGCAGGAAGAAGCAAATCCTGGCTGCTTGTACACCAGGACAAGCACATTATTCATCCTGTTTCCTTGCTCTCCATCCTAAGTGCAGAGAAGGGCGAGGCTTCAGCTCTGCAATTTGGTACAAATGTGTGCAGAAATCACAGATCTGTGTCTGTGAGAGCAGTTTATGCACCTGCAGCAAAATTCTTAAACCAAGTAAAATTTCCACCCAAGTCCTACATCAGTTGTTTAGCATGGGAACTAATTGAACATGCTCTGAGAATAAGTTAAAATTACCAAGTCAAGAGAAGTTAACATCCCAGTCAGCAAAAAGAGCTGCATTTGGTCCAACACTTTTGCCCATAGACTCTGGCTTCCATATCTCTTTTCAAAATTCAGCGTTCATTCAGATAATCCTTTATTATCCACTAGCATGTTCTCAAGCTCTGTGTGGGACATGGCTTCTCTAATCACCAAATCTAATCTCTGGAATGAATCAGGGTTAGCCATGGAAATAATTCCACTTTCCATGTATCCTTCTTTATCTTGAACACTGCTGATGACGCTGACATAATGACCTCATTAGGTGATACCTTCCTAAGCACGAGTCATCCTGCTAAATCATGTCTCCTGCTGCCATTTCAGTAATTCAGAACTAATATAATAAATAATAATTTAATAAAGCCTTGAACCTGACAGTAACTTTCATTTATCACCCAAAGAGTTCACCTCTTTGCAAAGTGTGACTAGCAGGTGTGATTTGCTTGCCCCAAAATGCTATGTATTTCATCTTTAATTTCTTCAGCACACTAGCATTTGGACTTAACAACAATCTCTCCTCTCATTCACTTGCAGAACTGCAGTTATGTCTTGCCAACAAGGCCTGCAAAACAAATTGGCACATGAAAAAAAGATAACATGGAAAGGCACTTTACACTTTGAAAGGAGAACTTGTTAATACCTGGAGATCAATCTTTTTAAAAGATTAAGACATTTCACAAAAATGTACCCAATATAAAGAATCACCAGAAACCAATAATAAATATCCCTAAAGAATGCTGCTTCCAAAGGAAGTATTCTGATTTTTATCTGTTTTTTTAGTTGTTACCCCTGTTGATGGATACACTAAAACAGCCAGTCAGTCACATACATACTGAAGCTTACTGAGGCAATAATTCTAAGAGGTGCTCCTCTCTCCAGTCCATCAAGGAATATGGCAAAAGGGCTGAATCTCTGCTATTCCTTCCAATAATATTAAAAATTTGCATCTGTCAAGCACTTTGTTGTTGCTTTATTTACATACATTTTATTTTCATTCTTGAAGAATGCCATGTGGGATTAAGTCACTTTATAGATCCTCATCCTTTCGTGTCTTTCTGTGACTTTATCCTAACAAAATAAGAAATAGTGAAAAGGTTACTCTTCCCATCTATTTCCCCTTCTGGATTTTTCTGACCCCACAGTTACACATACTGCTGAAACATAACTTGGCACAACTAAAATCCCAATTCACAGGACTGTAGGATGACTTTCCTTGGAAGGGAACACACAAAGACTCTGGTCCAACCTCCTATGAAACCTGGTGTCTTGTGATTTCACTAGTTGGATCTGGAAAACCAAGGATGGGGACATTCCATCCTGGGCAGTCTGTGCCATTACTTGATGGGGTTAATAAAGCACCTGGCTTGTTGTAATCTCTGTGCTAAAGATGCTCTGGTTTGGTGTCTTTAGAGCATTGTCACGCTAGAAAAGGAGCAGGTTTGTTCTCGTATTTCCCACAGTCTTGGGTAGCCTCAAGGTGTAAGCAGGATTCTGACAGTCCTGGGAAGTCTCAGGAAGTTAGAAATGATAGAAAGGAGGAAAGGCAGTGCAAAGGTCAGTCACTCTCCTCCCCTGTGGCATTGACTAAAGTGTTGCTGTGTCATCTGTCACAGATTTTTGGACCGGCTCTGAGAAGGTGGGACTGTGCAGGGGAGGTGAGGCACGTGGGACTAGATGTACACGAGGCCAGAGGGAGAAGAAATGAGAAGCTTGAATAGATGTGAAGGGTAGGCACTGCCAGCAAAGACACAGCTGTGGTCACAGCAGTACCATTTCAAATGACTGGTGTGTGCAGGTGAAATGAAGAGGGAAAAGCTAAATCTGCAGCACTGTCATGACCACTGCCTGAAAGCACAACCCTTCTGCTCAAGTCTTCTGCAGCCTGTCCTCAGTTGGACCCCTCTCCCCATGGCCCTGGGGGAGGAGGGAGCACCACACTGCACCTGCACCCCGTCAGGGCTGGGGCTGCACTCCCTGAGACCTTGCTGGCGTCTCTAATGGGTTTAATTTAGGTTTCAGCCCTACCATTTTGTTTCCCCATGGGAGATATGACAGCAATAATTAGAAAGCCAGAGGCCTCTGGTGTTATTAACTAGGACAAAAGTCTGTCGATGAGATGTATTACAATACTGCTAAGGCATACAATATGTATGGCTGGTTTTCTCTAGAGGTTAACACATTTACTGTTTGGGAAGCCCCTTTAATTTCTCCACAGTCCATCTAATGGCTTTTCTCCCTGTCCTAGGTTAGAGTGTAAGATGTATCCAAAAGTATGTATTCTGTTACCATCTTCATAAGCTGTTGGAACCGGTGGTACAGTGTTCCCCATCCCCTCCATGACTCATCCCTGATAATCTCCTGGGGCTATTTTCTGTTAATGGGCCAGCTATTGACACCAGGTGCAGCAGAGCCATCCTCCCTCCAGGGGGACATTTTCTGTTAATGGGCCATCACCGCATAGCTGATAAGATTACATCCCATTGTGCGATACTCCGCCCAGAGGGAGGAACCAAGCATTTCATCCTGAATATAAGCTGAGGTTTGGAACACCACAGGTAGCCTTAGCCACTGGATTTCCAGAGGACAAGAGCTACCTACCAGACCTTTTCTACAGGATCACTGCTTCAACAAGACTACTTCATCTGGACTGCTACTACCACCCTAACTAACAGGGTGTTGGGTTTGTATTCTGACTCTGTCAGTGGTCTTTTGTACTATTGCATTTATCTTTTTATTTTGTTTTTACTTGTTTTGTTGTTTGTTTCTTTTTTTTCGCTCTATTAAATTATACTTCTGACTTGGAGTGTCTCACTAGTTTTGCTTTCAAACCAGCACACTCCCTTACAAAATGAACTCTCATTTTTCTCCTGAAGTGATTTGCTTTAAATGTTGAGATCCTTTTTCCAAATGGAATTCTTGTCCAGCAAAACTGCTGTGTCATTTTGCCCTGGAATCTGGCAGTCCTGGCCTGTGTCAGAATCAGTGTGGTCAGCAGGACCAGTGATTGTCCCCCTGTACTCGGCACTGGTGAGGCCGCACCTTGAATCCTGTGTTCAGTTCTGGGTGCCTCACTAAAAGAGAGAGACACTGAGGTGCTGGAGCATGGCCAGAGAAGGGCAGTGGAGCTGATTAAGGGTCTGGAGAACAAGTCTTACAAGGAACAACCAAGGGAGCTGAGGCTGTTTAGCACGGACAAGAGGAGGCTCAGGAGGGACCTTGTTGCTGTCTGTAGCTGCCTGAAAGGAGGTTGCAGCAAGGTTGGGTTGGTCTCTTCTCACACATGATAAGCACCAGGCTGACAGAACAAGTTGCACCAGGGGTGATTTAGATTGGATATTAAAAAGGATTTCATCACTGAAAGGGTTGTTCAGCATTGAAAGAGGTTACCTAGGGAAGTGGCTGAGTTACCAGCCCTAGAGGCATCTAAAAGACATGTACATGTGGTACTTGAGGCCATGGTTTAGGAGTGGCCTTGGCAATGCTGACTTAATGGCTGGACTTGGTGATCTTCAAGTTCCTTTCCAACTCAAATGATTCTGTCATTCTGCATCTCTCGCCTGTCACCTTCAGGCTTTGTTCGGACATTGCTTACCCCGAGAGGGCGTGGCCAGGAGGACCTCGAGATCCCCTTAAACGATCTCATGTACATCACAGCCTCCACATTCCACTGAGCCACTGCCACATGGAGATGGTGTGCTGAAACCAAGGTCCAAGGGCAATTTCATTCCTAGAAATCCAGGCCTCTCCTTGACATATTGTCAATTTTCTGGCTTGCAAATGGACTAATAAACCACCTCTGCTGTGAGGTGTGTAATTTCCAACAATGTTTCCCAAGTTGTGTGTCAAATATGTCTCCAACCTGCTCCCCAAATCCCCCAGGCAGAGAAGATCCAGCAGGATTGGGGAGTTTTCTATAAAGTAGAGATAAGTAAGGAAATAAAGCAATATCAAATTGTCATGTTTCTCCTGAAATGGACTTTTCAAGACTTGCTTCCTCAAAATCAAAAGGAATTGCTTTGATTTTTCCCATCTGTGTATCACATTTTCTGATTGCTGAACAGTAACAGATTGAAAAGAGTTATTGTTTTTCCATAGAAAAACAGGATTATTTAAAAAACTTATTTCTGGACAAGTAGAGACACTTAAATCAGGGCACGCTGGAGGCTAACATTTAATAACGCAATGAGGAAGGACAGAACTCACACAACAAAACCAATAAAAGTAATTTTAATGTGGTTTATTGAAAAGAACAAGTAGATTGAAAATGCTACTGAGCTGCACAAAACCAGCAACACACTATTTATTATAAGTTCATTTCTTTTTTGCTACCAGGTTAGGGACTTCTTCCCGCTTGCTTTTTCCGTACTGAATATCAGCAAGGGAAATAACAGCCTGCCTCCCCGCAGCTTCCCGAGGTGATGAGCTGATGAGCTGTTGCTTTCGAGATTCAGCTCTCTTTCCAGTCTGAGGTTTTGAGTCTGTGAGTGACCTATGCTATAAGCAAAGCGGGAAAGTTAATACTGTTCTTAATTAATCTCTGCAGGATTCATTTATGTTTATGCAAATTAGGAAGAGGACAAATAGGTAAACGTCTGCAACTGCCAAAAAGCGGCTGGTGATTGCACGGCTATGACAAAGTGCTGAAATGATTGCTGCAGCAGTGAAGCAAGGAAATCTCAAAGAAGAGGCAATCACACGTGAGGCAGGAGCTCTCCCCATTCTCCTCCAGAGAAATTGAGCTATTCCAGATGTTCTGCTTCTGAACTGCTTGTGAACCTTGTACTATTGTAAACTCAGGCATTCGCACATTATTTATTGTACTTTTTATTGTGCCTTTGCTGCTCACCCAAGCTGATGGAAATGAATAAATTCTATTTAATTTTACCTTTTCTGTATTGTATAATCTATCTTCTTTATATGGATGCAGCTGCTTGGTCTCAGGCTCCAAAGGCATTGCAATGCAGTTCTCCCTGTCTCTGTGCATGTGTGTGAATATTCCCCTACAAAACTGAAAATTATTAGTCAGTTGTTATATTCCCTCCTGCAGCAAATGAAAAATATAAAGTATTTTTATGATGGATGTCATTAATAGACATTGCCACCCACAACCTTCCTCGCTCTCTCTGTGATGCAGGTGGGGTGTCTCACATTGCATGCAAGGCAAGGAAGCGAGAACCAGTGGGGAGAGCAGCTCTGCCTGTGCCTCTGTGCTCCTCTCTTGTTTCAGGAGATGCAGAGTTCTTGGCTGGGAACTGTACGTGAGCTGTGTGCTGATATTCCCCACAGCTATGTTGCCTTTCCATAATTGTTAATTCACTAACATGTAGGAATAGAGATGCTACGCTCATCATTCCCGACTGATGACTTCTCATCTCATAACAAGTTGTCTTGTGAGGCCATGATTATCTCTAACAGTGGTGCCAAAATGGGACAGTGGCGCACGGAGGCTGAGGAACAACATGAGGGTTGTGCTACTGTGCTCTGCCCTTCCTTTTTTTTTTTGACATAGTCAACCTCCCATATTGGAAACTTGTCACTTCTATGAATTTTTCTTACGTGTGTTGGGAGGTGGTTGGAGTAGTTGGACTCTCCTAATAAACTGCCCAAGAGGCTGGGAAGGATATTCAGCAAAGGGCTTTTGTGCACACCAACACTTTGCCTCCATGGCTATTGCTTGTCCCCCAAAATACCATAAAAAAGGTTGCCACCATTCCCCAGAACAGCTCTGCCTGTAGAGATACCTGGGTTTCTTTCAAATAAGCTACAGCTTCAGGATGGTGCTCAACCCAAACTCACCAGAAATATGAATAAATCCTCTCTGGAGCACCATGCAGGAACAAGTGTGATGAATTGTAGCTCTGAGCTAATGTTGATCCATCTGGTGTTGCAGCAGAGTGTGTTAATGACAGATCTCATTCCCTCCAGCCGCAACTATTTCATTCCAGGGATAAAGAAAAGAAAAAGTAATATTTGATTTCTTAGTCATAATCAAGCAATGTTTTAATAAAACAGAAAGGTTCCAGATAAAATGTTATACCAAATACTAAAATTTACATATCAACATAAAATTTATCTATTCGATATAAATCAAACAGCAAATATATAATAGTCATTCAGAGGAATGAAAAAGAGATCATGATTCTTCCTCTTGGCATCTTTGATAGTTGATTGAGAAATGACAGGGCACATCCTGCCTTAGCTAGAGCTGCTTCAGTATCTCAGTTTTCCCACCCTTGAAAAAATGTGACAGTAGAGTCTGGTTTGTCTGACTGAATCCCCACAACAAGACAAACAGCCTTGAGAATACAACATCCAGAGCTGTTCCACAGAACTGTAACCATTGAAATCTGGGATTCTTTTCTTAGACCTGGGAACCAAGGGAAGCCAACAGTACCACAGAAAAGCAATTTCAGCAGTTCCAGGAGACAGCTGGAAAAGGAAAGACTGAGTTTCAAATCTCTAAAATTTGGCTAATCTGAGGTGAGAGCCCAAGTCCTCACATCCAGAGAGACTGTTCAACCTACTTGGGGGTGTAGGTGCATGCCTTTAAAAAAATTTCTTCTTAGTACTGCTGCCCTATTTACAAGTTTTACTGGTACTGTGTTTTCCCTCTAGTCACTGGTTAGGCTCTGGTCCTGCCACAAGTCCCTCCAGGTCTCAAGTGGGATCAGAACACAGCTGTGAGATCACAGTCCCAGGAGAGGACTTCCCCATCTAGTTTAAGGATTGTGCTTCAGGCACGAGGATTTAGGCTTAGGCCAGGCCCCTGGGCTGTGTGTTAGGCAGTCACTGAGGTTGCTGTTATAACAGCTTTGTGCACCTTTATCGACAGAAACTCAAAAGTTAAAAGGACTTGATCCCCTGTGAACTCTGGTGGCCATGGAGAGTTATTTCCTTTTATTCATGAGGCTGTTGGAGAACAAAAAGGCTGAGACAGTTCAGTGCCTTTGAGAGTCTGGGTTTAAGCTCATGTGACAATATTGGAAAATCTACACTGGAAACCAGATTCAGTGCTAGAAGGTAAATTGCTTCTTCAGGGTAAATGACAAAAAGGAGTAATCGAACTAACCTCTAGCATGTTCACTTGGGGGGTGAAATGCTTAACAAAAAAAAATTTTACAATTACACAGATTCTATGCTTATATTCTGGTAAAACTATTCCAGTTGCGTGTTACATAAATGAAAATGCCAGAAATGCCATGGTTGAATGTCAACATGGGAGGTAACAGTTGCAAGGGAGCAGAGCATGCTTAGCACTTTGTTTGAAATCAGGCCAGGAGTGCTAGGACTGAGGGATACTGAGCCACAGGAACAGCATCTTGAGCAATTATTAAAATGTTAAAAAATGCTGCTGTCAGTCAGTACCTACAGATTGTATGATGCAGTCCACTGCTGATATTACTAAACAGAATACATCCTGTATAATTGCTCCTCCCAGTACTTTTGCCTAAGCATGGAAAAACCCCTGCATGGCTAAGCTGCAATATTAAAAGCATGAAGCCATGGGATGGTGTAATGCTATGTGTGTGGTGTGGCAGTGAGACAAAGTGAAAAGTAATTTGAAGCAATTTCATTGGACACAGCAAAAATTTGGCATCATATTTATGATGGACCTGCATGTGCAAGAAATCCATTTGTCACGATGGCAGCAGGGCTGTCTGCACAGACCTACAGTTTTTCTCTGCATTGCCAAAAAGGGGGCTGCCAAATAAGGGGGCTGCTCTGAGGACGGGACCTCTCTACAGCCCCCCCTGTTTATGGGCAGATCCCAAATTGGACTTCAGGTATGCATTCATTTGGTTTAATCAGCGGGAATAAAGTTACACAAACACTGTTGTTCTGATCCGCTCAGCTGTCGGATTAGTCTGAAATGGCCACTGAGCACCCCGAAGCAAACACATCTCTGACCTAAACCCTCTCCCACGGT
Source organism: Nicator chloris (assembly GCA_013400495.1). Lineage (NCBI taxonomy): Eukaryota > Metazoa > Chordata > Aves > Passeriformes > Pycnonotidae > Nicator > Nicator chloris. The sequence goes on along the minus strand of WAAE01009411.1, from coordinate 117,833 downwards.
CACAGTGACTGCTTCCAGAGCACTCATCCAGCTGCAGTGCGAAGAAACAGCCTGTTTCACCGAGGGCATGGAAACATTGACAAACAGGTTCGAGAGGTACGTAGGACGCAGACGAGTGTAGGAGTTGGGAGATGCTGCAGACGGAGCCAGGCGGTGCCGCCTCTCAGCACGGACGGCAGCCCTGGGCTGCCAGCCCCGCAGCTAACCTCGTACCGCCCGGCTGCAGGGCACTGCAGCTTCCCAGCCTCCGTCCCTTCCACGAGCTGCCAGAGAGAATGAACCTCATCTTCTCTCCACTTATGGAAACATGTGGTTGCCATGGGGGGAATAGGATGGAGGAGAATCTCTTAGTAGCATAATCCGATTCAACTGAGGTTCGGCTTGCGCTGAAAACAGCTGGCTGTTTGCCCAGAACAGAGAATGAACTTTACAGGATTTCGAGTGAGCGAGCCCCATCTTCAAAAGCATTCCTCTGGTAAAGCAACGTGCTCCACCGGATCTCATCTGAAGACCTGATAGACAGAGGCTGCTGAGGTACTCAAAGTAAACCGACATACTAAACATTGATATTGGCAAAAGGAAGAGTTCCTATAAACAGACATTACCGATCTAAAACCTAAAAAAACCCAAACAACCAAACCAAACCAAAACAAAAAATCAAATATAGTTTTGAGTATCACATCTATCTGATTTCCCTGGGGGACAGTGCATGGCTTTACAGCCACATTTCCCTGCTTATCATGAATGTTCATCTCATCTTCACAGCTTTGTGTAAGGTTCACACAAACAGAAGCAAAGGGAAAGAGTCCTTGACAAAAATAAGTAGGGAGGAACAATAGAATGAAGTGAAGAAGATGAAATTTCAAATGTATGTCACTTAAAGGACTTAGCAAAATTATCATGTAATATGTTTCAGAGAGACATGATCGATTGAAGAGACACCTCCTCTGAGCCTAATTCAATTTTTGAAGTGAAATATCTTTAGAGTAACAAGTATTGAACCCACGTTCATTCCATTTCTCTTTGGGAAGTCTCCCAGTATTTGAGAAACACAACACTTCAACAAACCTCGCCCAGGCATGAACTTCAAGTGCACTGTCTCTATGAAAAATGTATGGACCTCTGAACTTTACAGCGAGTGCCGTGCCTCCCTCAGTCCCTTACGTGCCTCTGGCAGTGTAAGCGCCAGGGCGTTGTTCAGAGGCGATTTTTTTTCTTCACACTTTTCCCTGTTGGCTGAAGACGACACCGGCCGCGCCGCGTTTCAGAAGACAAGCGTACGGCAACTCCCGGGTGTTCACACAGCACCGGCCAGCAGAGGAAGTGCCCTGCCGCCCAGCTGTGAGCATCCCCAACCCTAAGAGGCAACAACCCAAAAAACCCACCCCAAAAAGACAACTAAACACCCCAAAGAAAACCGATGAGCATTTAACAGAGCAAAGTTCGGGGCCCCGCCGACGCGGGTCCCCCTCGCCCCCCAGCGCGGAGCTCAGCTGGAGGCCGGCAGAGCTCTGGGGGCGGGGGGACCCCCGCGGGACCGACCCCGGGGTCCCGGCGCCGTGGCTCCGCGGGNGGGCTCCGCGCCGCGCCGCGCCCTGCGGCGGCAGCAGCAGCCCTGCGCCAGGGGAGCGCGGGGCGGTGGCGAGCGGGAACAAAGGGGATCGAGGCGGCGCAGCGGCGGCGGCTCCGCCGGGGGGAGGCACCGGCTGGGCGCGGGGGGTGTGGGAGGAGGAGGAGGAGGGTCGCCAAACTGCTGCCACTTCGTCGGCCGTGAGCGGCACTCGCTGGCGGCGGCGACAGCATCCCGCCCCTCGCTGCATGGCAGCCCAGTGAGGGAGGAGCGGGCGAGGGTCTGGCGCTGCCCGGAAGCCGAGGGAGCCAGCGCCGGCGGCAGCAGCGCCCGCCGCCCTCCCGCCGGGATGCGCCCCGCTCTCCGTTGAGGCGCAGCCCCGCCGCGATGCTCTCCCCCGAGCGCCACCGCCACCACCGCCACCCCTCGCCGCCGCAGCCGCCGCCGCCGCCGCACCACCCGCCGCAGCCCAGCCATGTCGTGGCCACCATCGAGAACCTGCCGGCGGAGGGCGGCAGTGGCGGCGGCAGGAGCGGCATCTCCGCGCCCTCCTCCAGCGTGCGCCAGAGGATCAGGAAAGTGCTGAACAGGTGAGGCCAGGGGATGGAGCGGGGCTCTGGGTACACGGCACGGTGCCGCTCGCCCTGGGGCGCGCAGGTCCCGAGGGCCGCCGTCGGAGCGGTCCCGACCCGGGCCGGCCCGCTTGGAGGGGTGGAGCAGAGGGGCAAAAAGGTGCCGGCGGGGCGGCTGGCTGGGCTCGGTTCGGCTCGGCCGGGCTGGGCTAGGCTGGGTTGGCAGCGCCTTTCCCACAGAAGCCCGGAGCGGGCAGGGTGCGACGGCGCGGAGCCTCCTCCGGCCCATTGTTGCCTCCGAGGTGGCGGCGTGAGCTGCCAGCCCGCGCCCTCCCCGCCGGTGCCGGTCGCACCTGCCGTGGCCACGGGCGCAACCTCCGCAGCGGGGCCCCCGCGCCTCCCGCCGGCTCCGGCGTTCCCGGCCCGTCACGGACAGGCTCGGGGCGGCGAGAGGAGGGAGCAGACATCCCCGCTGCCGCAGCCCGGCCGGCGGCGGAGGAGCCGCCGGGGAAGTTGGAGCGCGGGCGAGAGGGCGGCGGGCAAGGGGCGGCCCCTGGAGCTCCCGGCCGGGGTCCGGCAGCAGCGGCCGGGCGCGGCCTGATGCCCCGGGGTGCCGCGTGGCGTCGTGTGGGATCTTTGCCCGGTTCCCAGCAGCCCGCGTGCCCCCGGGGCTGCTGGCGAGAGGCGATCCGCTCGGTTCGCCCCTGCGTGTGGCTCAGAGTGGTCAGTGCAAGGATGGGAAAACTGCAGGGTACTCGGAGTCAATTATTTCACCGAAGGCACAAGAAAACGCTGGAACCATCTTAGTTAATCCTTTACGCTTCCCTCTCTGCCGGTTGTTTCTTTTGCACTGCATTTGATTGGGGCAGAGGGTTTTACTACAAAACAGAATCCTTCCAGTGCCTAACTGGTTGCTGTTGTCCAGAAGGAGCTCCTGTCTGAAAAGCCAGCTGGAGCTATCACTTCTGCCTAATGACTCTTATGTGCTAAACGGAGCAGTTGCAGCAATGGGATGGTGCGTACCAGCCTTGGCCTCATTGTCCCGGCTTTAGTTTCAGATTGATGTAACATGGACGAGCTACTGAACGCAGCTATTCTGAATGGCTGTATTAGGTTTGAAGATGAAGCTTTTAAATATTAAAATATTACAATTCCTACAAGTGTTACATTGTTAAAAATACGTGAATCTGTCCGCTCTCAGAACATCCCTATTACACGCAGCGAATTAACTGTTACCATTCCAGGAGGATTCCCCAAAGCTTCAGTGACAGAGGAAATACTTATCTTTTGTTATTTGAGCATGGCAAGGGTTGAAAAGAAGTTGAAACAACTAAGAGCTGCTTCGAATCAGTTACACACTTTCTTGTATACATGCACTTTGCAACTCTCCGTATTGTGAGATTGACTCAATTCCTCAACCCCACAGTCCGTATCATCTTAGGCGTCCTGTGCTTGCAAGATCCCGCCCTCCTTCTGCTTGGTCAACCTGCGGTGTGTGTCAGTCCTGAAACAAGGCACTAGAGAAAAGATGTTTTCCCAGGGGCACCAAGGGAGATATGAAGATGTGGTGAAGAGATCAGATACAAAAGCAATAGGCTCTCCTGTGCAGGGGTGGTAATAATGACCTCTGGGGAGTCATCGAGCCGACCACAGTCTTCATGGCTAGGAGGTGTTAGATTAATTCATACAGTTTAAACAGTTACCATGCTTATGCATGTATATGACTGAGCTGTAGATAAAAGGTCAAATCAATATTTGTTGTTCTTTATATGTGATTGTATGACTGAAATGAGAATACCCAGGTTGTGGTGTGGGGTTTTTTTGTGAGTTTGTTTTGTTGTGGTTTTTTTTTATTTTTTTTTTCCTTTTTTTTTAAGGGGGGGAAGGGTAGAAATTTGCTGTGGTGACTAAAGTTCAAATCTGTTCTGACTCATAAGCTTGAACCTAGAAATGGGATCTCCCATAGCCCAGAAGAGCAGCCTAAGGAATGGGAGTCACTTTTTTGTGATTGTGTTCTTATCTCCTCCTCAAACATGAAATAAGAGTAAAATTTTTCCAAATTTATGTGGTTTATGGAGAAGGAAAGAGATGTTTTAATTCTTAGCCAGTCCCAGTTTCCGTTGTGTATCAATGGAAATTTTTCAAAAGTTAGATTTCCTTAAGTTTCTTTCAACTTCACCTGTGAATTGATGTCTCCATGTAATATCACAGCTTTCATCAGTATTTCTGTTGATACAGTGCAGTGAATTCTGACACCATGTTTACATTTTCATCCTCTATGGAAACAATAGCCTGAAAATACACGTGGGAAAGAAATATGTATGCCATATCCCTAAGGAAGTAGGAGACCCCAACAAACCAAACATTGGCTTTTCCAACTGTTTTTCTCCCAGAAGAGGGTAACGCTTTCTTTGTGCTATCTGTACTTTGTGCACCATTTGCTTGAGCCCCATTAGTGGAAGGTTCCTGACCAATTCATTGTGCTTCTGTTTTCTGCTACACAAAGTAGGGGGTCTTCAGGCAGGCATCAAAATAAAAAGGTTGACAGCAACTGGGGCTGCCAGAAAACTGCTTATGGCTGGTGCAATCATAGAATTGTTTGGGTTTGGAAGGGACCTTTAAAGGTCACCTAATCCAACCCCTGCTGTGCTCAGCAGGAACATCTTCACCTGGATCAGGTTGTTCAGAGTGACATCCAGCCTGACCCTGATTGTTTCCAGGGTTGAGGCATCTACCACATTTCTGGGCAACCTCTTTCAGAGTTTCACCAACCTCATCATAAAAAATTTCTTCCTTATATTTAATCTTCTAATTTAAAACCCTTGTCCTGTCACAAGAAGCCCTGCTAGGAAGTCTGTGCCCATGGAAGGGACAGACTCTGGTGTGGTCAATGAGGAAACAAGACGTGAGGAGAAAGGACATAGACACTGGCAGAAACTGATCATTGTTTCTTTCTCACCTTCTTTGTAGTGGTTCGGTTACCGAGGCATTTGCTGATTCCTGAATTGCCTTCCGTGGCGATTCAGGAATTACAATTAAACAACTAAAACAAATTAAAATTGTTTTACAAGCTATGGAAGCTTGTTTTAACTTCACCTTCCAACCTCGCCTCTCTGTTCACTCAGCAGATCCCAAGGTAATAGAGAAACACTGGAACAAGCCCTGCAGGGTATTTGAGAAAGAACACACTGAAAGCAGAGCTGATTGCCTGTAGAAGTCTATCTCAGTGATCACAGCAAACACTGCACTCTGAAAAAAGTTGTCCATAACAAGAAAGCAGAAAGAAATTAAAACACAAAAGGGAATGGTTAGAATTATGAAGGACTGGAGATGCTCAGCGCAATTATGGGATTTACTGGAATAGTTTGTGTATAAATTCTGAGCTGCCGGTGAGGGTGAACAGGACCTGCTGCAAAATCAAATTTGCTGTTATCCTTTAAGTAGTTGTGGTGCTTAGGGATGTGGTTTAATGGTGGATCTGCTAGTGCTGGGTTAATGGTTGGACTCCAGGAGGTCTTTTCCAACCTTAATGATTCTGTGGTTCTGAGTTGGGAGAGGAAGGCTTTGGGTTGCTGTTGCGTTAAGGGAAATGTTGTGCTGCAGGTATGTTCCTGGACCTGTGAGTGTGATACCCATGGTCCATAAATCCCATCTGCAGGGCCCTGTCTGGAACCTTCCTTGTGACATTTGCTGAGCAGGTGTCCCTGACTGACTGTGCCCTGGTATGTTGTGGAGCAAGAATAATGATGGCTGCTTGATTGCTTGCTTCCCCAAACTTCTGTGAAGCCAAAATATTTCAGATACTTGTTGGTGGGCCCCGCTGACTCCATCTGGCTCTATTCCAGCACAAGAGGCAGCTTGTCTCCCTTTCTTGCACTCCCTGGGTGATCTGAAGGGCAGAGACTCACCTGGCAGATTCTCCTGTGGCCCCTGAAACGTTTTGAACTAATTTACAGGTTGATCTCATATTGGGAAGTCTGGTTTATCACCTCTTAAAAGGAACTGGACAGACAATAAACATTGTGGAAACACAGGGGGAGCAGGTTGCCATGTAATCTGTTTGGGGGATTCTTGCAAATTGTCTCTAAATGAAAGCCAACAAATGAGATACCTGCTTATACAGGGGCATTATGTCTGTACTCCTAGGCAGCAGGACAGGGAGGGAAAATGAAGTTTCTGCAGGCAAAATAAGTTAATATCTTTAGATACTATGACAAAGTTATTTTAGCGAACTAAATGAGATTTTTCCTGAAAACAAAAATACCACAGCGGTGTCAATGAACTCAGGTCTCCAGAGAAATGCCTAAGGCACTGCTATTGTATTGCTTTCCTTGACAAGGACTTTTTTAGAAAGCTGGATGGTACGTGCATTTTTCTGGGTTTACCCACTTCTATCTTTTAGTGCTTCCTTAAGGAATACGAGTTATAAAATCTGGCTGTGCCTTATCTTGCTGTTTCAAGGTTGTCTTCCTGGGCTTTTTCTTGCTGGCAGTTGCTGAATGGCACTTTGTATTTTACAGAAGTTTCCTAAAAATCATATCAGAATATTAGAGATGTACTCAACTTGAATCAGAAAACAGAATAAAAGTTATTTCAGCCATTCAGTCCCATCTCATCCTTTAAATAGCTTTGTAGTTATGTTCTCTGCACAAGTGAATTGCAAAAGTTGTCTGTGGAGCACTGTGACTCTCTCTGCTTCTTTGCTCACTTATTTACTTTGTCAAATAAATTTCAGCCTTATGCATAAAGCCAGTGCATGGTCTAATTCCTGTCTTAGGAAAAGGAAGAAAAAATGTTTCTAATAAGCATAATTCATTAAATTAGGCAGTGATGTATTGAACAAAACTATCTGAAGAAAAGCAATTTAGATTCTTTTTGGAAGAAAGCTCGTCTGTTTGTGTTGAGTCTGAGTAAAACTTGATTTTTAGTGTGTTACAGGCCCAGTTCCTCCCTGATACTGGAGTTGAGGAAGAGTTTGGCCCACTAGCTGACTAACTTTGAACTATGTGTCAAAGCTACTGACTCTTCAGAGATGGGAGCTGTTTAAATGACACTGCAAGCATCAAAAGCTATAACCAATGTGGTTTTTTTTCTAATAACATGCACCTGCATAATAAATCAGACTTAGGGATTTTATGTACTAAAAAGAACTTGGAGCTGAATAATAATAAAATTGAGATAATGTGTTTCATTGCCCCAAAGCAAAAACGTCTTTCAGTTGACTGATCAGAGAGGCAAACAAACCAAATAATTTATGGCATTTTTCCTTAATGAAAAGCAAGTCAAGGATCAAACATATCATTTTTGAATCCAAAAAAAGAGTGAGTATTCATGACCTTCAGTTGCTTTCCTTTCTTCTTCAAAACAAAAGAATTTGCTTCCTTTGGGATTTTTATTCTTAAAAAGTACAAATAGCTCCTCAAAGTCCACCCAGAATAACAGTGACTGTAGAAAAATGAGCCTGAGCTCAATTCAGATAGCCACAGTTCTCCTTTTAGGTAAAAATATTTATACCATTCTAAAGTAAGTAAAAGAAAATGAGATCAGAGCACAGATAAAGCAACCAGGTTGGCTTTCTTGAGCCTGTTGGTATTATTCGTCTTGGCTGAGCAAGTGGGAAGGTCATATCTGCCCGTAGGAAAGCATCCTGGCAGAGGATAAAGAAATGAAGTGATGAAAAATTGTCCATTCTTTTCTCATTAGTTTACTTGTAATCACCATTTTGTAAGCAAACGACTTCTGCAAATTAGCTGTGTTCCTGATGATTAGGGTGCATAAGGGAAATACCTGTAAAACGGGAGGAAAAGATGCTCTTCCTCTTCTCCAAACAGCTTATTTCAGTGAATGCACACTTACTTCTTGGCATGCCATAGTACACTCAACATGCTTTAAGAGCGAAGATCAGCTACAACACAAAAAGCTTCCATGTTTTTGATGTAGCATGCACTGGAAATCTGTCCAAGTTTGGTTTCAAAGTGTCTGAGTGTCATTTCCTAACAGGTTTAGAAGCCAGGATCAGGAAGCTTTGTCCCTCTTGCTTTTGCTCCCGAGAATTTCCACTTTAGGAGATGCAAGCCTTGCTGGTCCTTGTTCTGAAGTAGGAACTGTTGAAGTGATGTGATATCGAAGTGCGCTGTAATCCAAACCTGCCAGTCCCCGTACTGAGTGGGAAAAAGACTCTCCCTAGGAGGGGCAATTGGGCAAGGCAGAATGTGTGGGTGCCTTCTGTCTACCTATGACATTCAAAATGCCGCTGCTTACTGGGTGCCTGTCTGTGAGTGGGAATTTTTGACACTGGCTGTGCTGTGGGCTTTGGGAAGGGGTTACTGCCTCTTGAACTAGGGGGGTTTCAAAGGAGCAGCACCGTAAATGGCTCCATAGAGAAAGCGGGAGGAACGGACAGAGTGGCTCTTATGGGATGGACAGAGCAGCTTTAATGTGCTAATGAGGGGAAGGCCAGATGCCAGCAGCGATCAGAAGGGCTCTTTGTGGCTCTGTCTCTTTGGAGATGGCTGGAGTCTCTGTCCTTATCGGGGTGGTTTCGGCAGGCAGAGGGAAACACTGGGGCTATTAGTGAGGTGTTCCCTTCCTTTAAGTCAGCAGATAGCCTTACAGATTAGCACTTGAATACTGATTAGGGCTAATTACCGGGAAAGCTTAGGAAAAAGAAGTTGCTGAAGAAGCTTGACATTGAAAACGACAAAAAATCAGCCCCCAAGCCCAACAACAACAGAAGTCTCATGCTGAAAAGCTTGTGAGCTGAGCTCAAACTCAGCTGAAATCACCTGTTGCAATAACAGCTGCATGGGGACTCATAAATTGCTATGACTGTAAAGTGTTTAAGTATTGGTGATTCCAAGATTCATGTTGTGAACTGCCTACTCTACCTGTCTGTGTTTATTTATGTCTGTCATCCATCTAGCTGAGATTTTTACTGAAAACACTTCAAGTTTTGGAGTTCGTCTTTCAGCTTTCTCTGACTTGGTTTCTCTCGCGATTATAGAAAACATTTGTTCAATACATTTTCACTCTCAGTCATTTTTCTCCGAGACACCAAATGATTGAGGTGGCAGGTTTGACTCCCATGCATCATCACCTTTTCCTCGGTGCAGGAGGGAGCATCCCCACAGCCTGGCCCTGCTGGATGAGAGCACCCGTACAGCAACACTGCCGTACATCTGCAAGGAGTGTGCCGGCTTTTTGGGGTGTGCCATGGCACACAGCGATGACCAGATGATTTCCTAGAGGAGGTGGGCGACCCTTGATCTCACCAGAAAGGTCTGTCCACAAATGATGCTTTGCAGGCTCCACAGTAAAAAAAGAGGGATGCTTATTAAGTCAGGCTTCTGTTTGTAGCTGATACAGTAACTTCAGTCCATAATTTCAGATTCCCTTTGGTGTGGTGGTTACCTTTGCTTCCTTACACTGCCTGTTCTCCATGTCATGTGAGAGGTCACACTCCACCTTCAGGTAGGTCTGACCTCTGGCAACCTGTAGGAACTTCAGAGCGGGATAGTGAATCTTCTCTTTTGCTATAAATTTTTTTTTCCCTAACAGAAAATGGAGATGAGTCAAAACCTTGTCAAGAAGGATTGGTCTTTCTCTAGACTGCATGTTTAGTAAGGTTTCTTATGTACAGAGTAGACTTTTGTTGGCTGGAGAGCAAGTAGGACTTCCTGGTAATCTGGTGATGGGAGTGCTTATGTGGGAGACCATGTTTAACTCTGCTTTGCTGCATCCCTGAAGGCTGCTGTGAACACATGTACTGTGAGGTTCCCTTGGGATGAAGAACCTCAAAAGTCATGGTTTTGTCTTAATGCAAAACATGAGAAAATTTAAAAATTAAAATTTACAACTAGAAGATTCTTGCCCCCTCCCCCCCAGCTCATCTTCCAAGGCATTTCAGGCTTCAAAGTATTAATTTACAGAAGCATGTTATGCTTGAAACAGATTGATGCATCTCTAATACGGATAAATTAAGTAATTCACGTCCAATAACAAGACCATAACCTTCATGTTAATTTCAACCTGTAAGCCAGTATGAGCTGATAATGAAATGAAAACAAAATTTGAAACATTTATAGTGATGGCCGTTAGTTTACTTAGTCCTCTTTGGTGTTCATTTGTCAAAGGAGCTGTTGTGTGTGTGTTCAGAAGCTCACTGTACGTAATTCAGCTGCACTGATTTTAAAAGGGTGCTGTCTTCTGTGCCACATTTATTCTCATTTTCTCATCTGGCAAGTGGTTTTTTTTTGATGGGAGTTGGCTTTTTCTTCTTTCCATTTGGTAGAAATGAAATATGAGGGGGTAAATCTTTCGCCCTCTTTAGTGAAGTAGAGAAGAAGCCATTGACATTGTGAGAGGGAGATGCCAGAAGCTGTTCCTGCTTTGATACCTCTTAATCACCTCTTCAAAGCAGAAGAGAGCTCCACTCCTGGATATCTCCAGCCTAATAACTAAAATTCTGATCCTTAATGTAGCTATCTCAGAGCTTTTCACAGGAAGGGGAGTTTGAGGGAGCTGGGTTGGACCAAATACAAGTGGTGGCTGCAAGGTAGAAGCAGGGGGAATTCTCTCTCCTTTTTTTTGAAGGGGGGCAGTAGATGTCTAACTCTTCAAGAAGAGGCCTGAAGTGAATGACTGAAAGGTAGGGGCCAAATGCTCCAAGGACAGATAAGGCATAAGCTGTACGCTGTCCAATGCTTTGTGTTTTTTACCAAGACTTCAGTCTTTGTTGCAACAGCCCTCTTGTTAGAGGGTAAAAATGAGCCAAGGCACAGATTTCTTGTTAAACAGAACATAAAAAGGGTCCTGGTTTATTCCTCTTCATGGCTTCATCATCCTAACTCCAACCATTCACTGACTCTGGCTGCAGCAAGCTCCTACTGTAGGTTTCCCTTGCAGCCTCTGACTGCTGGTTATTTCCTGCTAACTATGACTGCAGGTATTGGTTTGCAGACTCTGAATGCAGCTTTTACCTGGCTAGACTGTGACTGCAGGTTCCAACAACAGGCTCTGACTGCAGACCCAGACTGACCTCACAGCAGTGACTCTCTCCCCAGGATCCTGCTCCATGATCCTCTCCTTCATGCTCCTCAAGGTCCCTCCCCCATGATGATCTTCCCCTTACCATTTCACCTCCTCTTTTATCTCACTCATCCTTATTGGATATAGCTGTTACTCATCAGGGGCGAGGCTGTATAGGTTAATTAACACAGATGTTACTTATCAGGGGTGAGGTCACCTGTATTCTCTTCCCCTACATTTGTCTACCTAGGTGCCTCTGTGGCTTTCCCAGGGTGCAGTATTATTCTGCATGGATCTTTTGGGGATTTTGGGCCCTATGATGGTGAGACAAATGCTAGAAAATGCTTATTAAAATTAAATTAATTACCCTGTGATTATTTTCAGCCCTGGTATTTTATGGAGTTTAAACAGCTCTCTATTTCTGGTGGCTTCTGCAGCCTGATTTGGACCATTTGCCTTCTGAAATCTCTTCTTACTTGAAGCTGAGTGCTGTAATGAAACTAAGGGTTTCTTTCCTGTTGCTGCTTTCCTTTTCTCTCTCTACTGCTGCTGCTACAGACATGAAATGCTTTTGAATATGTTTTTTTTAACTCCCTGCTGCCAGTATATTGAGGTCTGTTGGGATTGTTCTGGGTAGATTGAAAGCGAGAAAGGACAGAAAAAAGCAAGTAGGGTGGGAAGAGCTGAGCAGGGAGCTGGAAAATCTTTTAATGGGTATGGGATTCAATACTTGAAGGAAATAAATGTTGTAGATACAATTTTCATCAGGCTGAGTATGAGGATTAAGTACCCTTAGGCAGAAAACATTTCCAAGCTTCATCCCATATAGTGGGGGGAAAAAAAAATCATCTAAATATAAGTAATGATCAACTGAAGTGCCTCCTTGTCCTGATTTGGAAGGGAACTTTCAAAGGGATGATTCCCTAAAGGGCAAAATTCAGCAGCCTTTCCCCCAACTCCTTCAGGAGATAAACCTCCTTCGAGAAAAGTGGAAAAACCTGTTTATTTAACAAGCAAAGTATTCACAAGTGTGAAAAATGAATAATACCAAACAATAAAACCTCTCACTGTTCTGAAGAGATGGCAAACTCAGAAAGTCCTTCTGTAGTTCAGAGTCCTCTGTGGATGTTCTTGGCTCAGAGTGTCTCTCAGTCCCTCCGGCACTGGAATGCAGCATCCTGGGCCACAGGCAGGAGCTCCCAGTGTTTTTTCTGGGTTTTTGGTCCAGAGCAGGTTTGAACAGTTCCAGGAAAAGAAAAAGCCACAGTCTGGGGAACTTCTCTGCCTGAGCTAGCTGAAAAACTAACTAACAGCAAAGGAGAGCTCTCTCCTGCTGTCTGTGCTGCAGACAACACCGTCCGTGAGAGAGAAAGAGCTGAAGCTCTCGTCTCCATGTTTTTGAATACAGCCACAAAAAAATTCCACTGCTTTTCCTTCTCCCCCCCTTCCCTCTCAGGTCTAGCTTTAAAGGCACAAAACGTATTTCTGGGCTAAACAGACGAATGGGGATACAATTCAGCATCCTAAAGTCACCCCAGGACACTCCTTTTCCTGCATAACCCACCAGACATGCACAGGTAACTTCGAGTCAAATTTTGATACCTGACCTCTGCTGTCAGGTGCCTGATGTGCTTAGTGGACACTTTGTAGAAAAAGGACTTTCAGCGTTTTCAGAAGTGCTGTCCAGCTTGTCCCAGAGCAGACAGCACCTGTGGGTAGCCCTGGAGACCTTGTTCCATTGCTGCCTCCTCACGTTCTTCTGCCAGAGCTGCTTTGCTTTTTGCTAGTGCTTACCAGCAAACATTGACTTAAGGAGTTTCTTTTTGGGTCCAGTGTATGGTGGGAGAATCATGACTTCAAAGATATTCAGTAAATTCCAGAACATTTGGAGGATTTAATCTAGAAGCATAGGGGCAAGGTGGTGTGATGGTTATCATACATGTAGGCACCTCTTACTGGCACTGAAAAGGAAAATTCCAAGTTTTTTCTCATTTAAGCATAATGGTGACAGCAGAACAACGGTGCAGTAGCAGAAATGCACTCAAAGACTGAGGCAGAGTGGTCGAGGTAAGATGCAGTGCCATGATGGTGGCTGGAGGGTTGCCAGAAATGAAAGTTACATTGGATTTATATTAACCAAGCAAAATCTCTGGGATTCAGAGTTGCTCCTGCTCTAGAGAGGTTACTTGAGTTTAAGACACCAAGTAATTCAAGTATTTTCAATTTCAAGTAATAGAAAAATTCTGTCTGTAACTGTGTGTAAGCATGTGACATCTTTTAGTTACCTAAAATCAACTTCCCATTATAAATAAATAAATTCTAGCACATTCTAACTTGTAGAAGAATTTCTGTTAAATTTGATGTCTGAAATTGTCCATACATATTGATTTGGTATGCATTACTGTGTTAATGGAACTTATTATTACTCAGCTAGATTAATTTATTAGATTTATCCCTACATTACAGCCTATAGATGTATTGAGACATGAGCCCACAGAATCAATACCAATTTCTTTTCTCATTTATGAATGTTCTGACTAACATCCAAAACACTGTTACACTCAAGAGTATTTAGCTGCCGTTTATTGTGAAGCATTACACTCTAACAATTTTAAATTTGTCTTTCTTCTTTGTCCTTTAATGATTATTTTTTCCATTTCTGTGGGCACCTGTTTGAACAAAATGCTATGCATCAAGCTTCAAATGAGTCACGATCCTACTCCAGTCGCTGGGTCTAGCAGTAACTTAGGTGTGCAAAATCAGGGCTCTGAGACCAGACCTAACCTTTGAGATGCATTTTGGCTGCTGCTCTGTGTGGCAGGCCCAGAGCGGGAGGGGGAACAAAGGTACAAATGTAACTTCTGCTCAGTTGCCTGCCAAATGTGCTGGATTTGCGTGTTTTTCTTTGAGCAGCGGCCATGCGTGCGTTTATCTTTCAGAAGCAGCAGTGTTTGGCTGAGGAGCAGTAGCAAAAACCAGCTGAAACCTGGGTAACCGATGTGGAGCTCATTCACTTCCTTCCAGAGCTTGAGCCTGTTGAAAGCTCACGGTGGGAAGTAAAAGAAGTGGGGTCCAGAAGAAATATGGGGTAAGAAAGCTGTTTGATCATCTCTGCTGCAGTTCAAGACTGGTAGACAGCACTGATGGCAGGGAGATGAGTCTTCAGACAGTCCTAACACTGGCATTTCTATTCCCATCACAGCTCCGGTGGTGCTTGGGGATAATGTCCTTCCTTCCTCTGGATGCACCAGAAATGTTCTGTAACTCTCAGGAAGAGAATTGCAGAGACACTTTGGTCTCAGCCCAGCCTTTACATGCAGTTTTAAGCAGCTCAGCAGACATTTATGTGGAGAAATGTCCAGCAGCTGCATACCCACAGAGATAATGTTTCATCCAGTGGTCTGTCAGGTGAAACTCTGTAAAACTCACTCTTCTCCAGACAGTCTTTTTTTCTTGTTTTCCAGTAAAAGTTGTTGCATTCACTAACCATGCTTATCACATATGCTGCTTATCTGACCAATTTTTGGCTTGTGTTTAACTATTGCTGCTGTAGCTGCTGCTTGTGCACCACTGCAGTTACTGGGTGTTAAAAGCTCAAGCCTGATAAACAAAATACAGCATGCACAAAAAGATCAGCCAGGTGATAAAGGGAAACTGAGGGGGAAAAAAATCACCCCCAGAAATATCATATATACGTATGATGCAGAAGTAGGCATCAGAGTTAAGAAGCAGTGAGTTGCCCCATGAATACTGTCTGCCTGCCTCAGCTGTGGGCTTTGGGACCAAAGCCAGAGCAGGCTGATTTGTGTCATCCTGACTGTGCAAGACTAAAAGTTACAGGTCAGCTGGTGGACAAAATGCAGCTTCACTGACGTGTGCAGTGCAGGACAGGGAGGGGTAGGCTTTTGCCTGTTCTGTTTTCAGGAAAAGCTGTATTGCAGCAGCAGCAGATGAGGGGAAAGACTGTGTTTTACAGGGCTTGGAGAGAAGTTACACACAGTAGCTTCTGATTTACAGTCCAGAATTGGACACCAGTTGGTTTTTTTGGCCCTGGGTGAATCTCTCAACCTCACTGGGTCTGGTTCAGCACCTGTAAAATGGGGACAATTAAACTTAACTACCTGGAAGAGTTGTTGATTAGTTAATGCTTGTAAAATGCTACACAGTGCTATAAAACAGAGCATAGTACTCAGACGCATCTGGTTTGCAGTCACTGTGGTGCATTTCTGAAACTTTATGGGCAAAATTTGCCAAGAAACAAAATGATTAATGGGTGCAGTACATGTAGGCATTGGGAGATGAGGGACAGACACCTTTTCAAAAGCACCTAACTTTCCTGAGGTACCTTCTCTCAAAATACAAGAGGTTTCCCAAGAGCATCTAAAGTGGCCTGGGACTGAAAGCAGTGTCAGGTGAATTTTGGGCTGCAGAATCAGGCTCTAGCAGGTGGCAGAAGAGCTCCTTGCTCCACTCCTATCTTCTTGTTCTTATTCTTGACCCTGTCCCCAGCTTTTTCCCCTTTTGTTTTGCTGGTGGAACTGTTTGCACAGTACCATTGAAAAACAGGTGGTTTGATTCAGATGGGAAAAAAAATGGGAAAAAGTTTCTGCCATTGTTGGTTTGTGTTTCCAGATGGATCTTATCTCCAGTGTAGTTTATCATGTGGCTGCACTCACATGGACTGTGAGGCTGGTACATGGGTACAAGGGGGCAGCTGACATTCTCCTGACACTGGTGGTGATCCCACAAGACATGTTACCCAGACACAAAAGGTGTTGCTATCACAGAGCTCAGAAGGTGTGTTAGTGAGCTAACCCTTTCTCCTGCCTCCAAAGAGAAGTTACACTGACTTCTTTGGAGACATGTATGGCAGCAGAGAGCAGGCATTTGGTGAAGAGCTGATCCTGGCTGAAGCTCATCACATTGTGTGTGCAACTCTGCTAACAAAAGGGAGGGAGCTAAGAATGTGCTAGAGACAAGCTTGTAATTTCTGAGATTTGCATCTCGACTATTATTTGAGATACTTACAGTATGAATATGTGCACTATATGAATAAAGCACATGCATACACATTGATTTGGTTTAATAGGAGACTCTTAAAAAAAAATAGAAACGGTGGAGGGAAGAAACCATTTCCAAATCCATCACTCCTTTATTGATACCTGGAAATTATTAAGAGAGGGTCACAAGTTAGCTCATGTGAAGATTCAACTTCTCAGTCATTTTACAGAGCTGGGTAAGATGAACGTGACCTAAGGCTGAGGAATGAGTTTGTTCTTAACAGAGTATCATGAACTGCCAAAAGGAGGTTGCACTTCTGTCTCTTCCCTGCTCCTGGCCAAATTGCTCCTTCTGCTTTTGCTGAGCCAGGTCTGGTTTCTGTCACAGGCAGATCAGTAAAATCACAGATCATTAACCCAGCTGAAAGCAGTTACTGTTGTAGCTGGGTTTTTAGCTAACTTTAGATTAAACTAGAGCCTAGACTGATGATGAAAGGAAGGAGGCTGTGAACAGGGAGCAGAGAAGGTGAGGAAAACAGGGATGGGAGGTAAAAGAAATTGGAAAGAAGAAAGGTAAAGTATATATTTTTATGATCTCAAGCTTTTTATTTGGCTCATCTGTATTGTAATACCGTGCCTGAGCTAACCACTTACTGCCAAAGTCCTCAGCTTCCTCCTGCCTTCTTGTTACAAACCTTAGTGCTGATGTTCTTAGTGTTGAGAAAATGAACACATGTGAGACCTGTTGGCTAGTGACAGCTGGTGAACAATCAGCTGTAGCCAATTTCTCCTTCAGGTAGGAGGGAAGTAGTGTGAGTATACACAGAGAGGAAAAAGAAGGTTGCCAGGTACTGTGATTCTGAATGAGGCTGGTGGAAAAATGTGTGCTGTTAGACCTCTAAGTACTTGCTGTTGGAGGTGATGGTGGAGGTGTGATGCAGCCCTAAATTGACAGTAGTCTTCTTTGTTACAGGTTAAATTTATTTATTTTTAGGCAAGCCTGAATTCAGTGAGGATAGGCATTTGTAAAAAACCTTAGTATAAGCATGCTCTGTGTTTCCCTGTTGCTAGAAAATGGAAGGGGAGCTTTATCCATGAAACAGGTTTTTTCACGGTAAATAAAAGAGGAGGCACATGTTCAGCAGGTCTAAAATCATTATATCTGGTGTGCAGCGCTGCTCCTGTGTGCTTTGTGACTCACTTTTGCCTCTCTGCCAAGGTGTGCAGTAAATTCTTCGCTGCAGCTGACTAGAAAAATAGCCCCATCAGTGGTGGCCAAAATCGGTGGCCACTGAACTGGTTTGTCTCCCTTTCCATGATGGCCTGTGATGTATTATAGCATTCTCCTCTAGTACAGTGTGGATAGCTGTTTTTATTTGGCTGATGTGATCTTGGAGGCTTATTGCCATTCCCTGATCTCTTTCTTCCTGAAGCCAGAAACCACGCACAAGCTTTCCCCAAACTGTGCCTCTGATCTGCAATCCTATAACTTCAGTTACCAAAATAATTCCTTAAAAGCAAAATATCCACCAATTTGGCCACGTTGGGAATGGTAATGAGATTGTACTGATATAGATAGTTTTCTGGAAGCATTTCTCTATTAGTCCTGCTTCCCAAATCAATCCTGTATCCTCCTAGCTGTTGTATTTTCACTTGCAGTACTGTTGTATAGAGGTGCTGGACAATTCCAGTGTATTGGTTCACAACAACTTCTCTCCTGCAGCAAGCAAAGCTTTTGTATTTAGAGCACCAAAAGCACAAGTAAGGAGGAAAAGGGAGTGATCATCTTCAGACTGGGAAGGTGTCTATTAGTAGGAGTACAGGCTCTGTTGACTTTTAAAGAAAACAAAATAACAACATATCACCCTTCTGACCCCTAGGGAAAAAAAAACCAAACCCACAAACCCCCAAAAAACAAAACAAAACAAAAAAGCAGAACCACACAAAGAAATTCCACCAAACCCAGCAACCTTGCTACAGGGCATTATACAGCGATTTGTGTTTTGATACCAAAATGAGTGAGCAGGAAGCTAGGGAAGAAGCTTTCAGGTAAATTCTGCCAGTGTTTGAATCCCATTTGTTGGAAGTGGAGAAATGCAACATGACAAAAACCTCCGTTTTACTTTGCCTTTCTGTGTTCAAGTATGCTTCTGTGGCATAGAAATAAATTATCACGGAGGGAAGGACTTGCTTCTTGCTGTTTTTGATGTCTCCTGATGACCATGGCTCTGCTCTGATCTTAGGTAGGCAGAGATGGCCAATGAACTAGCTGGCAGATGTGCTGTGTTATTACCACATTGGCTGTTTTTATAAACTCAGTGATGGTGATGTCCTGAAAGAGGGAAAGAAGATGAGAGACTTACGGTATGAGTAAAGAAAATACATCATCAGTGCAGGATAAAGTGGTATGTCAATTCTTAAGATGAATTCCTAGCTGGATTCCAAAATACATGATAATCCCCAGTTTTGTTTCCTTAGCCTGTCCGGCTCTCTCCTCTCCTCCTCCTCCCTCCACAGTCACAGCAGCACCATGGTTTCAGGATTTCCTGTAAAGGAGGGGGTGTAAGGGGAATGCTTGGTTAAGAGGGTCTATTATAGAGGATTAACTGTGCCCAAACAATGAAGCCCCTCGAGGAGCCCGTTACCCTTTTGAGATGCGTGTGTGGGTAAGAGGGCACACTGCCGTCCCTGTATCCCAGCCCAAGTGCGTGTGGTTCGATGCCCTGGTTGCTATGACAATTAATCGCATCTTTTAAGGACCGGTGCCGGCTACAGAAGCCTGTAAATTGCCTGAAAGACTAGTTAAAGCTGCTCCTTAGGCACCTTTATTTGCTTTTACCCCCCAAAAATGGATGGAGAGGTTTTGTGCTTCGTACTTGTAAAAAAAGCCAGAGTAACTTGGTATGTGCTTTCAGACTGGCTTTCACTTTCCTGAGCATGATGAGACATGGAATTTTTCTGAAGAACAACTGTAAAATAGGCAGGGATGTGGCGCCTTCCAGCTCTGTGCATGTAGTCTTCATGTGACCAGCAGATTGTGCATGCCTGGGAAATGTAAGAAGTATAGTCTTCAAGAAGTGTGCATGGATTGTTTGTGTTTGTTTTTATTGGAAGGTTTGCACTAGGCAATTAATGTGTATGTCTTTGCCTTTTCTTTGTACCTTAAAAAAGAACAACAGGGAATTACTGTGGCATCTCAACCTACAGCAAGACTGTGCTCTGTATTTGCCTGTTTGCCGAGATAATGGAAGAGAAATAGATGTTTCCAATGTCATTAGTCGAGAAACCTGAACAGCAGTGAATGCAAATATTCTTAAAAGACTTCCTGTAGGTTAAGGCCCTGTTCATTGGAAAAGCAGTCCTAACTCCCTCAGTACATTATTAGAATGGTTGGAAAAATATGTCCAGAAGTTTGAGAAGCTTTTTTTCTTCCTTGAAGGCACTAAAGCCTCTGTTACCTTCAATATTGCTTCTCAGGGAAGAAAAAAAAACACCAAAACCAAACCCCATGAAGGGAAACAAGTTTAAAGGGATAAGTTATCAAAAGCACAATATTCTCTCTTAACCTTAAACTAAAGGAGAGGTGCGATTCAGCACAGTCTCTCTTTTTTTTAAATGAATGTCACCTTGATACAAACACATTTGTATGCACAACATATGTCTGAGGAAACTTACAATTACTTTTACTGGAGACAGTGGGCAAGATGTTGGCATTGTTTGGTATGTCACATCAGAGTCAAATGTGCTAAAATAAATTAGGTGACTGATTATGAGAAATATTAATAGCTGTGTGCACTCAGTGCATGCTCTGTATCCTGGGTGACTAGTTTAGTCCCACTGGTCACAGAGACATGAATGTACCATCTGCAGGACCACAGGTGTATAATATTGGCTTGCTTTTCATTTGTAATTTCAGTATTTGAGGAGTGTCAGGTACTACTGCTGATAATTAAGCCCTGGCTGAAGAAATAGTTGTGTTCCATCTTGTGTATGGCAACTATATATGATCTTTCAGAATTGGTCAAGCTGGAACAGCTACAGGAGAAGGAATCAAAAATGGACCTAACCCCCAGTCTATGGCTCTGCAGCCATTACTTCTTTCCCTTATCAAAGAGATTAAAACTGGGAGTGTGCAGGATTGCTGTTCAAGACCTGCAGGCTGAGGTCTTGTTTATTCAGTTTGTATCCTCCAGGATCAGCTTTCCTATGTGGAAGAACAAGAACCAGTTAAATAGCAGTACACTCCCTTCCTTCCTTTTCATGGTGCCTGTGGAAAACCCTTTCTCAGGTCTACATTCTTCCTGGTCAGCAGAGGACTGTGGAAGGCCCCAAGACAGGTGGTGTTTTTGAGCTAGTACATGTTCAACTTACTAATAGCCCTGGAGGTACTATTCAGAGAAGATGATAACATCCTCTGGCCTTGCCTTGCCATTGACAGTCAGAGCCCTGTCTTGGCATCCGGAACTGGTTTGCAGGAGATGTGAGACAGACCAGCTTTCAGTTCCTGCCATACTTGTAGCAGCTCTGCATCATGACTGTGAGCCAGACAAAGACCTGAACTTGTGTATGCCCACACCCCTGCTGCTGCCAGTACCATCAAACTTAGCCTCTTGCTCTATTTTTCCCATGAAACTCTGTTCAAGCCAGTATATTTTATTTTTTTTTCCCAATACAATGTATTTGTTTGGGTTTTTCCCCTTTAATGCAATGTAATAGTACAATGGGGTTCTTGCCTCAGGCAGCCCTGTGTATGTGAGCAGTGCTTGCCTTGAATACGTCAGGGTGATTACAGAGTCCCTGGTGTTGTGCGGTGCATCCTATTCAGCCATCACTGGGTATCCTTACAGAAGTCCTGAAACTTCTTGTCCTCCTCCTTCATCCACTGAAGTGCCAGGACTCCCCTTTGTGGAAATGGTGGGCCAAGTTCTCGGGGCTCTTCTTGGGTGACATTCCTCCAGGTCCCAGTGGGACTGTGCTGGGAGGAGGGAGCCTGCTGTGACAGCAGACAGCTGAGAGTGCCCTCCAGCTGCAGGACCTTGAAGCCCAGCAGAATGGTAGATCACAGCTTCTTTACCCCTGCTGGCAATGCAAGAAGAAACTTGCTCTTGTTCCATACCCCCTGAGTTCTCACTTCTAAAACCCCTGGGTTCTTGCCACTTTAGGGCCACCAGACATCTGGCAGGAGCCACCGTGGTGCAGGGCAGGAGCTGTGTCCCTGCTGCCACTTGTGTCACTGCTGCCAGCCATGGCCCTGCACTGCTCCTGTGGGGTGGCTTTAGCACAGAGCCCTGCAGCATTGTGCCGGCTCCATCTGCCCTGGGAAACAATTTTATTTTATCTTTGTCCTTTTAATTCTTTGACTTCTATGAAGCACTAGTTAGCTGTGCCTTTTGCCCTGCTCCCTGTGTGGCTGCTGTTCCCTTCACCTGCAGCTTCCCCTTCTTTCTTCTCCCCAGCCTGGCTGCCTCTTTTTCTTGCCCTTCTCACAGAGGAAGATATTCTTAGGCAAGGGTCAGATGCTCAGGTCTCTTGGGGAAAGTACTTCAGGGTTCTGAGACTGAAATAGAACAGTGGCTTTTAGTTCCTGCTGGGAGGAGTCACTAGCCTGTGTCCTCTCCCCCAGTTCTTTGGGCTCTCATGGAGTTGTTTGGCCCTACTTAAATGTGTAGGCTTGAAGGGACTCTGAAAAGCAGAAGTGAGCTGGGTCTGTTTTCCCATGTCTTATAAAAGCCATGTGTCTAATTAAAAATAAAAGCGAACTTACATTAAGATTTGATTTTTTGCGATTGAAATTGTTTGATGTGGCAACCATTGGATTGCAAATGATGTCTTTGTGGCAGCAGCCTCACTTGTCATCACGTGCAGGGCTTTGCACTCCTGTTCTGGCTTTGTCTGCTCAGGGCTATGGATTTTCTGGCTGCAGAGAAATCAGGTGAGGCACAGGATCTAGTCTTGTGGAAGAGCAGTTTTAACCTAACAAGGGTATACCTAAAATCAGCTATTTGCAAGTGGAAAGATTAATGCTGTAATGGGGTAACTACAACACAGCGGTATGAACAAACAAAAAAGCTTCTTTAGTTTTAACCCATGTTCTGACATGCAGTCCCGGCCTTTTGAGCAAGGCATTTTCCAGGTTTGCTTCTGGATTTTTCCCTTGGATGCAAACAGTAGCCCTTCATCAGGAGACTTGGACTATTTAATGAAAAAGCAGGGAAGATATTTATAGGTGCTTCTAATTTATATTGTAAATACTGGCTGGTAAGGAGAGCAAGAGGCTAGAAAGGCCATGGCGCAGATAGGGAAGAATCTCTTCCATCTCTCATTGCAAGCTCAGAAAAACATAAAAGAGCAATGTAATTGGGATGCTGTTGAATTATGTATAATATTGGCATCAAGTTCTCTATCAGTTTAATTTTGGTAATGCTTTCTTTCCTGCCAACAGAATAGTCTCTGTAAATAAGCTGCCTCCTTGTTTGCTGGCATGGCCTGATTATATACAATTATCCCCTGACTGCTATGACTTTTTAAAATGGTAGTGAGCTCAGCAGGGTAGGTATTCTAGGATTTAATCTCAAATATTCATTGCTTTAACTGACCACATAAATGCGCATGGTTCAACCCCCAAACCAGGAACAGCCATTCTGCTGACAGCTTCACTGCCTTCCTTCAGTTTGTTTCACCACTGGACTTGCTTGCCACAATAAGAATGACCTCCATGGTTTTAAATAGAAGGTACCGTCTCAACAGAGGTAAAATTGAGAGTATTCTATAAACGTAGTACTTCTAGAGCTTTTACATTTTAAAGTTGACCTGGTAACAGTAAAACAAACCTGGGCAGAAGGTTTTTGTCCAGCCTCAGATCCAGATGTGTCTGCAAGAGCATTTTTTTTTTGCCTACTTTGCAGCACATCCACATCCTCCTTAACTTGTGGAAACCTCTGTTCCATCCCGCAGCTCCACATCTCTGAGGCATTGTTATCTTTACTGCTTCAGAGATGGAACACAATTTTCTCTCTTGTCAGAGGGAAATAGCCATCTACAAATGCAGTGGTCTGGCCGTGATATGATAGACTAATATGTGTATTCATAAACCCGGATAAACCAGATTGGGATTCAGATTTCAGGCTACAGAAATTTTCTGCAGACTGCTGTTTGAACAAAGAGACAAGAGTTGGCAAATTAATGTTAACTGCAGTTAATGAACCTGAAATTTTAGTTTTAAATATTTGAAAAAGGTTGTCTTCAGTATATAGAAAATAAAGATCAGTGTGGAGCATGTTAGAAAAACATGCATTTTGCAGTGAAACTTCCAGGGCTTGTAGAGCTTGGAAAAATCAACACTTCCATCTTACGTGGTGTCTGAAGAAGGCAAAAACTCAGAATACAATTCCCAAGTGTTTTGGTTTCTATGTGGGGTGGCGTGGCAAACTCATGAAAACTAGCTTCACCACAAAATTTGCCTGTTCACCATGTGCTATAGTAATAAGATTAACATGAGATTTATTAACTTCCTAAATAAAACATTACTTCTCTATATTTTGAATTGAATTTTGGTGGCTGATCTAGAATAAAAATTATCCCCAAAATGCATTGAAAGAGATTCGTACCCTCCAGTATGTCAAAGATTGATTTAGCCCCCTAAAGCTCCTTAGTTTTTAATTAACTTTTTTCCTTGCTCCCTTCACTAGATGTTTTTGTGATCTCATCTTTTTATGTGAAGTCCTACCTCTGTGTGCTCTTAGGAAAAAAAAAAAAGGTTATATTTATTTTCTGGTAGGGACACTGAAGGATGTGAAAGAACATGTAGTAAGCAACCTTATGTACTATTTATTTTTATTTTTAAGGGACAAAATCGGAAAGTCTCGCTTTTTTCTGGGCTATAGCAGAAGGCTTTTGGGGCATCTCAAAAAAGACATAATTAGAACTAATAGGATAGATACAAAAATGAGGTACTAGAAGACAGGATTCGATGGAGGTATCTATTTGTATGTGAACTAATCTTTCAGAAGAAGAGGTATCATCCAAACTAAATCATAGAAAGCCTTCCCAAACCCATTTGGAGGAAATAATTCTCTGCTGATGGGAGGAAGAGAGAGGTACAGATGATATAAAACATCCTTTGTAGCTCTGATATCGATATTTTTTTTAACTCTTTGTCAAAACTGACATTTTAGAGTTATTAAAGAGAGGGATGAAGGATTTGTATAAGAAGCATCAGGTCTAAATGTGACTGTGGTGTGCTATTTTCTGTTTCCCGTGGCACAGGAGAATAATTTGTCACAGGCATCCTCCCTGTGCATGGGCAGGTAGCAGACCCTGAGCAGTGGGCTCTGGTTGTCCCCCCACAGGCCTGGAGCAGTGATGGGGATCAGGATGTCACCCCAGCCCGGGTGTGTGGGGATGCAGCTGAAAGGCAGGACTCAGAGTACTGCTGAACTCCTGACAGATTTGGGAATTCTGAGCTTGGTAGGCCAAAAGCCGTGGGAGACTCACACAGAGATTTGAGGGAGGTAGGAAAGGAACGTTGCGTTTCGTTTTTAGGTAGCCGTGTAAAACTGCACCTGCAAAGGTTGTGGTTGAGCATATTGATAACAACAGTGTGGTTATTGCTTGGCAGTGGAATACTCTAGTCAAAGCTGTAAAGCTGTCTAAGCTGAGCCCTGTAAGTTAATAAATGGACTTCTTGCATCCAAGCAGTGAGTCCGGTCTCTTCCATCGCTCGGCACAGGCTGGGCTCCCCTGCGGGGCTTTCCCGTGCCGGGCGCGGAGCGCGCCTGGGAGCGCGCCTGGGAGCGGCGGTGCCGCAGCTCCCTCCTTTGATGTGCTGCGGGGCTGCTCCCCTCCTTTGTGCCACCTAAACCGCCATCAAAGCCTCAGTGAGCGTCCCTGCGCTAGGCAACGTGGGGAACAGCGCCTGGAATCCGCGCCGTTCATTGATAAAACCCCGGCCCGAAAGAATGATGGTGCCTTTGTGCGAGTGCATCCAGGCCTCTGCGGCGGGCTGGCCGCCGCCAGATTCCGCTGTCCCGGCCCGCTGCTGCTTCATCTGAGCTGCTGGGAAGTGGCCTCCTAGGACTCGCCTTGGGGTTTTAACTCTCTTGTGTTAAAAGTAATGTATCCTCACTGTGCTAGTTTGAAAGCAAACTAGTGAGAGACTTCGAATCAGAAATACAATTTAATAGGAAAAATAACAGAAATGTAGTAGTACAAAAAAAACAACCCACTGACAGAGTCAGGGTACAAGCCTGACCCCCTGACAGTCAGGGGGTTTGGTAGAAGTTCAATCAAATGGTGGCTGCAGTTCTCCTGGAGTGATGGTTCCATTGAAGCAGTGATTCTGTAGAGGAGGTCTGGTCTTCCTCTGAAAGTCCAGTGGCGGAGTAGGAAGGGCTGGTCTTCCTCTGGTAGTCCAGTGGAAAAAGGCTGCCTGTGGTGTTCCAAACCTCAGCTTATATTCAGGATGAAATGCTTGGTTCCTCCCTCTGGGCGGAGTATCTCACAATGGGATGTAATCTTATCAGCCATGCGGTGATGGCCCATTAACAGATGATGTCCCCCTGGAGGGAGGATGGCTCTGCTGCACCTGGTGTCAATGGCTGGCCCATTAACAGAAGATAGCCCCAGGAGCTTATCAGGGATGAGTCATGGAGGGGATGGGGAACACTGTCCCACCGGTTCCAACAGCTTATGAAGATGGTAACAGAATACATACTTTTGGATACATCTTACACTGTAACCTAGGACACTCACAAAACACTGCATGGACTCAGGGGCCCTTGAGGACTTTTCCGTGAGCAGAGAGCCTTGGGAAGCAGGAACGTAGCAGAGACCTGCTGCATAAGGAAGTGAAACAGCGTTTTGTAGCTGTTTGAAAGATTAAAAAAGACCCCAACTGTGGGCCTGATATTTCTGGGTCTGAGAAATTTTAGCCTGCTAGCAGCTGCTAACTTTTTCCCAAGGAAAAAGTTCTCAGGAAGGCTTCTCAAAACAATCTTGGCAAACAACTGTCCTTTCTCAAAACAATCTTTCTCCAGGTAGTGTTTTGCTTTTCTAGTTCTCAAAACATTTTAGCTGTTTCTCTAGTTGAACCGATAGGATTAGAGAAGTGTCGTTCTATTCACCAATCACGTTATGTCTGTATCAGAACGCCTTATAAAAGTAGCAAGAATTAAAGTCTTTTTCGTGCTCTTTGCCTTCTAAAATATTTAGTCTCTCATCATTTTTTTGTGACCTACAATGACACCAACAACCTGCCAGACAAGAAGTAGTGTGTTGGTTTTTTTTACCTCCAAACACAAATGTGAAACAATGGCTAAAGAACTGCTGCGTAGAGTATACATCTTCATGCTGGAAGAGAGGAGGAACAACTTAGTTCCCCTGAAGTTAGCCAAAGCAAAAAAAGGTGGAGAAGGAATAAGGGTCCATTTTTTTTTTTTCTATCTCAAGATACCAGCTGTGGTGTAGCCATCAGTTTTACCATCCTTTCTTCTTGGTGCAAATGTTGTGTTTTTCACCTAAGCAAGCTCAGCTACCTGAAGGAGACTTGTCACAATCAGGAACATGAGTTATTCCTGTAAGCTGGGAAGTGCTGAAAGCTGAATAATTTTCATTGATGAATTGCCAGTGTGATTTTTTTGTTGTTTTAAATTTATATACTCTAAGTTACAAGTTTAGGTGCATTTTTAATAAATATCTATGCCTTCCTCTCTTCTTTGTGGACAAGTTAGAAGTGACCTGAAAAGTAATTTTTTTAATGGCTTAAGTTAGATGGGATGCATTCCACTCCTAAATTACTGGGTTGGTCTTGTCTTTTGGGGACAATCAAAAATCTTTGACAAATTCTACTTGATGAGACTCAGTCTATTTCCTCCCCAACACATACACAAGGTAAACTTGTGTTATACAGGAGAGCCCCCAAGTTAAATGAAAGTGCCCCCAGACACACACACGCACACACCCTCATCTGGGAACAACTGAGTGGTGCCTAGAACGAGGTTTTGTTGTAATAGCTAGAATGTGATTCCTTCTGTGCTATTTGAACTGGGGAAAAGCACCTCGTTGGCTTTAGCAGAAGTATGAAAGGGTGAAATGATGCTGGCAAGAGCATAGGAAATGAGAAAGAAGATTAGTGTTTTTATAAAACCTTTTAATTGATTTTAATGTGTTGCTTTTAATGGCAGCATTTAAAAGCCTTTTAGTAAATAATCTCCTAAGTACAGTATTTATTTGGAGAAGAGACATCTCCATGAGAGATTTTTAAACGACAGTGCTTCATGCCATAGGTAAATCAACTAAATGGTGTTTTAAATACCCATTGATTTCCTTCTTTCAGCCCCTGTACTTCTGCTATATTTCATGCTGCCTTGCTGTGTGATAATATTGGGCTGTTGTACAGCTAATACAATCTTACTGCTCTGAACAGCAAAAATAAACCCATGTTTTCCCTCATAGTTGGAGACAGATGAGGGTCTTTCCAGTGCTGGTGAGTGAGTTATTGGGGAAAGCTGGCAGATCTAATCCTTGTTGCTAATAGGTAATGTCTTCCTTCAGATTTAATTTCTATCAATTTTAGGTAGGTTTAGGTAAGTGTCTGTGTTATGGAGAAGCAGTAATGAGTACTAGACTTACGTCACTTAATAATTCTTGTAGTTTTAATGGGGGTGTTCCATCAACAGAGCCCTTTAGAGCTTTCAGTGAGATCTTAATACTGAGTTGGTGTGGAGGCTGAGTGACAACATCCACTTTTTTTTTGGTGAAAACTTGCTCTTATTTGGCCAAGAGTCACACGTCTAAAAAACCACAAATCACAATGAGATGTGCTAAAATACAGCTTGTAGAGTCTAGACCATGTCAGACTTAGGTGTCCATCTAGTAACACACAGATCTGTCTTCTACTTGGAAGTGTGGCACCATAAATAACATCACGAGAGTACAAAAAAGAAAATACATCCAGGTTTCCCATAGGTGAATAAAAGGAGGGGATTTTTAACAACACATATGATAAAATTTTCCATAATATGGAAGTACCATCCTCTGGCCTGCTAATGTAAAGTCTGATATCTTGCAAATAGGCAGCAACGTTGCATAAAGAAGATGGGTGCTGTACAGAAGGGCTAGATAAAATTAATTCAGCTACTGGAAAAATAAGGCACATATCTTTACCTCAATGACTTTGCAGTAATTACCCTCAGCTACTGCCTGCTAAATCTTGGTTAGATCTTAATTGATATACTCAATTATAAAACTATAAATTTGGGAGAGGAAAGATCTCCCTTGTCTTTGGCTGCCATAATGTAGCTAATTCTAATAACGGTTTGTTATCTCGCCAAATACGTTCAGCAAAAGATTTTTCTACTAGTGTATTGTCCCTCCAAGAAAAAAAGAATATTCACAATCTCTGAAGAATATAAAGCATCCAGTTGATAATTTAATCAAATTAATCCTGTCAGATGTAGAGAGGGGTTGGGTCTCCTGCTCTCTGACACTGTGGTAGCTGCAAATGTTGATAGCTTAAAAAAAAAAGTGTGGAACCTGAGCTGTGGGTTGGTAATGATGCTCCTTTAGATCTTGAGAAATTTTGAGTTCTCTGGACTCTTATTATGTCCCATTACAAGTTTTCCAGATTTACAAATGGGATTTTCTTTAATCGTTGTCTTAAAATAAAACCAAACACCAACCAGTCACAGAAATGACAATGCTAAAAAAAACCCCAAACATGAAATTTAATGAGGAAGTTTAAAGCCTCGTTTAAAAATTTCCACAGCTATCCTGTAAAATGTAGTTGTTACCCTCCTGAATATTTAGAGCAGCACTTTCTATCTTTAACAAAATCGAGTACTATTTAGTCTCCAGAGGGGCGTGTTGCTACCAACAGCTTTGAAACCTTTCCGTGGAACTTCTCTAATGTGGGGTGCTTGTTGCATGTTTTGAGAAAAGAGGGATAACAGATCAGGCTATTTTCTACGTTGTCAAAATTTTCGAAGTAAAAAGTTATGATTCTGCCCCCTCCTCCCCCCCTCCTCCCCCAAGGAGGGGAGCTGTAACTTAACCCACTTGTTGGCTCTTTTCCACTGAATACAGATCATATGGTGTAAATATTACTGAAAGGGAAGTTGTCATTTATTAAAAGCACATTTCTCTGAGGGGAGTAACCAGTGAACTGTAGACACCTGGATGTACTGAGTGCGTGACTAAACACGTCTCTGTGTGCCTGCATACAAATTTTGGGTACTGTAAAGATCACACAGCAAGCCTGTGTAATCCACTGTATCATTTTGGGGATCAGCATTCCCCAGAGGACGTTCTACAAGATGAAACTGGCTGCTGCTTCCATCTTCCATGTGCGTGTGTTTCCGAGCGCCTTCTCCAGGCTGATCTCTCCAAGTGGCAGCCAGATGTGGCTTTGAACTACCCCCCTGCTCTTTCTGTCCTTTGGTTTTGACTCTTGTGAATCAACGTGTGGTTCAAAGGTTGGGAGTCCCGTGCTGCCAGGCTTCAGTGCTCGTGCATGAGGTGCAGTTGCTGCCAACAAAATCCCACCTCCAGCGCTGTTCAGGGGAGCTGTCAGTGCTGGTAGCTGCAGTGGCAGCCAGGGGTTGATGCTGGCATGTGAGCAGGCCTGCACTGCTACTGCTAGAGCAAACCAGTGGTGGGCACCTGTGAAAGCCCCGTGGGCAGCATCCCCAGCAAAAGCAGTAAAATAACTGAGTGGCCTGAGCCTCAGATGTGAGACACAGATGGGCTATGGCCTGTATTGGATTCTGAATCTGATTTGTGCTTTCCATTTAAAATAATGTTGCTACAGCTGCTTTTTTTTCTTCTTATTTTTTTTCCCCTTTTTAAATCTCGAAGGCCTACATAGGAGAACAGAGATTCTTTTTACTGAAGTTGGCATCACCCTTTTCTCCCCTGCTTTTCTACGTGATTTTATGCAACAACCACAGCTGACTTTCACGTGAACTGGACAGAAGCAGGAAGAAATTCTGTCTCTGGCATTATTAGCTGACTTCTTGGCATGGGAAAATAAGAGAGTGTGCAGACCGCTAACACAGGCAGTATTTCTTGAGATGAGTTTGAACAGGAGCAGCATCTGATGAAGTGGAAAAATGAGCTTTTCTGTTCCAAAGGTTTCATACTTTCTAGGGCAAGGCAAGAAGTGTTCTTTTCCAGAGAGAAAGGAAATAGAAGGGAGGCTGAAAGAAAGGAAATAGGAGGTGAGGTGAATATGCATGCTGACAGAGGAATAAAAAACAAATAATACTTCCAAGAAATATTGTAGACCCCAAAGTATATGTTTGTGGATTTTTTTTTTGGTAGAAGTTATTTCCTCACTTTGATGCTATTAAAATACAATAGAGGACCACATCAAAACCTGTGACCTGAAAGAACAATTTTCTCCCCCTTGTTGTTTCTTCTTGTGTTTAATTTTATGTTCAGTTGTGTGTTTTGTACCAGAGAAGATAGAATTTGGGCTTTGTAAGCAAGGACCATGTGTGCAGGAAGCATTTGCCATATTGCAGTAGTTGTCAGTAATAAATACAGTATTTCTAGAAACCTTTATCAACTGGATGCTTCTCTGCCTCTGCCAGTATCATTCCTGTACTTGTTTGTCCAGTGAGTTCTCCAAAGACACATTTTGCTGTAGCTGAAGTGATGCTGAATGCTTTTATTTGGCATTAAAGCTGCTAGGCATTGAAGTTGCTTGGTCTGTAGCTAATGCAGGCTGCTATAAATCCTGGGGCATCAGGAAAGTCAGCCTGCACAAAGGGGAAACAGTAATTTATTCTCATTGATCCCTTTTCCGAATAGTTAGCCATTTCATAAAAATGTCTAGATGCACAACAGCATTAGCTCCCTGGGTTAGTAGCTAATTATAAAATGCCCTGCAGTTCTCTTTTAAAGCAAAATGAATTTAAAGTAGCTATGTCTTATTTTTTTGTGCAAGGTAGGAGTTTAAAGTGCTCTTGGTTTCAGGAGCACCTGAAGAGACTTGCAGAGGCAGCACAACCTGTGCTGTGGGGCAGGCAGCTGTGGAGGGGCACAGGTCCCATCACCTGGATAATAGCCCAGGGCAGGGTCTGATTCAGTACCTTGTGTTCCTTTGTGCATTTCAGATTTTATTAATTGTAATTTGAAGCAGCAGCCTTTTTCTTGGCTTTAGTGGGGTTGGGATCAGGTACAGAGTGATTTGCTCTTTCAGTGGTGATTGAAGCATGGGAAGAAGTGATTCTGTGCCCCGGGTCTAGCCAGGACATGTTGCAGGTACTGGATGTCCCTTTGTCAGGATGTAATAAATAAGAGTGGGTCAGTCACTTAGGCTCTTGCTTTGTCAGAGAAAACCCCACCTGCTGAGAGACAGGATTTTCTAGTGGTTGGTGAGGAGAACATTCCCTGGGGTTCCTCCCTGCTCAGCAGTAGGGTGAATGTTATATGGGGCATCATGTTCCATCTCTGATTCTTTCAAATGTTGTACCTTTTGGTTGCCTTGTGAACTCCTGGTCCTGACCTGCTTTCTGTGTGGGTTTTTTTTTTTCCTGTCTTTGTGCCTGGCTTTCTACCTCTCTGTAGGTTCTCTGGTCCTTTCTGTCGTGCTTCTTAATCACCTTGTTATCTTCGTGCTTGCCTTCATGCTTCTCTCCTTTCAATTAATGTGTTTCTCATATCTTGTTGCTGTCATACACATCTCTTTGCTTTACCAAAACCAAGCTGTTTTAAGTAGCATAATAATAATTTCTAAATAAAACCCAAAGAACAGTCGGTCTGTCTTGCAGATTTTCCATAAGTTCAGTGCATTTGAAATGCACACAGAGGTATTCTAAGCTACACTTTCTGTTTTTGAAGGATGTCTCTCTTTTGCAGGTGAGAACAATAAATAGTTTTTTCATTTATCTTGGTGGTAAATATAATCCCTGTCCATTTGGGAGCCTTCAGAGGCCACCAGCATTAGCTACAGCTGTCTCCCAGCTTGTGTTCCTTTGCTGTGTTAAAGACTGATTGTATTTTTAATCATTGATATGAAGTAGGGTTTCTCAAGATTGTGTTGTTTGTAATTTATGGATTTCATGGAAAGGTTTCTGAGGGAGGGTCTCTCCACATGTGTAGAACTTCACTAAAATTCTCTCCACTGTGCTCACACACACAACATTCACATAATTTTCTCTGGAAATGTAGTAAGGAAGATGGAAACAAGGTAATATTGCTGAATGCAGCTTAACAGAATGCATCTCAATGTACTTACTGGTGCTGGATTTTGGCCAGGACTCCAAGCCAATAGGCTGCTGAAGCCCAAAATTGTATGGTTTCTTTAATGATCGTAAGTAATCGGGAGATTTTGTATTTGCATTTTATCTCGGGGGCAAGTGTTAGAAATAGGTGTAACCAACTGTCACATAATCCAGCTTAGAAGAATGCTGCCTTTCCAGCTGCATGGATGCCTTGCTGGCTGGAGGGTTTTTCTGCACATTAAAAACAAAACCAAACCAAACCAAAACACCACCTGTCAACAGCATATGAAAAGACTTCAGTGTCTTTAATCTCCTAACTGTCTTAAACTGTGTTTTAGGGACTATGTGGTAGAAATAGCTGGATTTTTTTCCCTCTAAATACACACTAAAGTGTTGCATGAACCACAATACAAAGCTGATTTTACATTGATCTCTGGCCTTATTTTTAACCTGGAGGTGAAAATGGTGTATTAAGTGTGCGTTCCCATAGTGTTTCCTTTGGCTTGACTTTGCCTTTTACTACCAAGGTGTTTCATCGATCTTCATGCGTGTTTCAAATGCACATCAACTTTCTGTCAAAGACTATGGTGAGAAGGAGAAACAGTAGATTTTGCAGGGTTACAGGTTTATACATCTTCCGTCTTGCAGTTATGGGAATTTATTGTATATCCTGTATTTTATTTTTTCTTCCTGTCTTTTTTTGGCTTATTTGGATGAAAAAAAGCTAGAGAACTGCAGTGTGTGTATATATAACATAATAGAGACAAAAGTCAGTATTTGATGGAGATCCAATTCAGCTTCTTTTCTTTGCAGTGGAGTCACCTTTGTACCTCTGCAATGCCCTGGCTTTACAAACAGTAAGAGCAGCCCTTAGGTCAAGCCTCAAATCTTCGAATAAACTTTAAGTCATCAAATTTTTTTTTAATGTAGTAAAAGTACAGTATTTATTCTTCAAAAAAGCAGCTAGTTTTCAGTCTAAATGCTAGGATTTTCTTTGCTTTTCTTTCATAAGGTCTTGCTGACTCAGAATGCTGATGCATTTGTAATTTTATTTTCATCTGCAGGATAAAATTCTTCCATAACATACAGCTACAAATTAACTTATCTGTGACATAAATTTGCTTTGTTATATGGTTATCTCTTTGCAAATTCCTATGCATAGGCCTGGCTATGACTAAAGTGATACAGAAAAAACCCTTTATTTGGTGGGAAATTGGGTATTTCCAGCTTCTTTATGTAAACTGAGAAGTGGCCTTACTAACTACTTCAAGAATAAGTGCTACAACAACATATATGAATTTTGGTTTTGTCTGTATTTAATTTTGCTGCTTGCTTTTAATAAACTGTAGTACTAATGGCTAATGATGTAACTTCTGAAAAGAAAATAGATGAAGGGATTGATTTGCTTTTCTGTAGCAATGCAAAATCCTGCATGTCTGGTTGTGATGAGTACGTAGCACCCCCTTCACAGTAAGGGTCAGAAATGCAGGTAAATCTCCTGTATGTTGCCACCAGGTGTATCTAAGAATCCCTGACCTAAGCCTGTCCTTTAGCTCCCCATCACACTCTTCCTGTGGATGCCCATACTATTTGAACTCTGCTCCACTCCTTCAACTCAAGCTCTGTTTGCTCTGACTAGCACAGAGCGTGAAAAACTAAAAAAGGGGGAAGGTAAGGGTGCTTTTTTAGCAGGCAGAGCTTCCACGGGGCTGAAGGTACATTGGAATGACTTTGAAGGTGTGTTGGTTGGGGCTGCTGCCTCTGCCTGTGCTGGGGGCCTGGCACTCGTCCCCCTTGGCATGATGCTTGTTTCTGCCCTGGGGTGATCTCTTTCCTAGCCCCCCCTCACATGTAGAGAGGATGTGATGTAGAAGACTGGAAGAAACAAGAAACTGGGTTTTTGGAGGATGAGGGCAAGTATGAGAAAGTCTGTGCTGCTCAAGGGTGATAATTTGTCAGGGAGGTTTGTGTGAAAATGAGAAATCAGAAAATATGGGTGGGCGTGAGAGAGGAGAGCAATCCAACAACAGGAAGGAGGAGATGGAGATTGGGCACAGGGCAAAGGTAAGACTGTAGGAGGAGTTACGTTTTCCAGATGTGGGCAGAAGCATACATTGGTATGGCAGTACTGTTGTCCAGGTCTGAAAGAAGACATGATTTTTCTGGATCTCATCGCTGCTGAGCTTCCATCTAACTTGAAATCTCATGGCAGAGAGCATTTTCTCTTTGCAGTGGTGATCCACCAAGAAAATGACAACTTCAGTAACTTAGCCCAGATGGCAGATGAGTAAGTTCCCACTGTGCCAGTGAACCTTAGCAGTGGATGGTCAGTGAGGACATTTTGGGTTTGCAGTTTGTTATTGGCAATCTGAATGATTAATTGCAAACACTCACAGGGAGAGGGAACTTCACGTGTTAGGGTTGCATATGCAGGATATCTCAGTTGCCAGAATGAGTGACCTGTAAATGCTGAATTTGCTCCCCCTTTCTAGAGCAGAGCTTCTGATAATCCAGGCATGTGCTGCAAGTTCCCTACCCTGTCAGTAAGCAGAAGGATTTGCTCAGGACCGCTTTGGGTACTGTGCTACAACTTGGTGGCGGCTGCTGCCTTTTCAACCCTGTCCAAGGATCAGAAACTGGAAAACATGCAGCAAAGGAGGGAATCTCAGGATGGCAAAGGGATACTTTGGCAGTTTGGACTGTCATAGGCTGCCTTAAAGGATAAGTCATGCAGGATTCAATGTGACAAGCATCCAAGTACTTATGGATTTAGTGTTTTAGCTTGTAATGTTAAATACAGAGTCAGGGTGGACATCTGTTAGGCTGTCAAAATTTACTGTGTTTAGGCAAAGCTGCTGAAGAATCTGGCCAGAATGAACATGAAAAAAAGAAAACAATGCCTTCAAGACGTGGAAAGTTAGCTTAGGCAATCAATAATGAAGGATCTTTGGAGTTTCTAAAACCATGGAGATTAATTTCCTAACAGAAGAGAATTTCTGTGCCACTTGTGACAATATCTAGTATTGAAAGAGGACGAGAACTTTTTATCCTTTGATCAAATTTTAATAATACTGTGGGTAGGCGCATAAGCCTGTTACACTGTCAGGAATCCAGAACCTCTCTGGGCAACCTGTTCCAGTGTTTGACCTCTCTTGCAGTCAAGTTGTCTTTAAGATGTTTCAGTAGGTGCCCACTGCCCCTTGTCCTGCCAGTGGGCACCAGGGAGAAGAGCTGGGCTGCAGCTGCTTGCCAGTGGGATTGTGCCATTCACACTGCAGGTTTCAGCACACTGAATTAAATAGGTGCTGCTGTTTTCCCTTTAGTGGTGATTCAAATTCAGTCGTGTCACTTTGAACTCCCCTCCATCTCCTGTATTGCCAGGGAATGCTTACACCCTTTGGAAGGGTTTCCATATTGTCAAACAGGTTACAAGATTTCAAGGGCAGGTACAGAATTTCTGGATTCCATGAAAAAGTACTGGTTTGATACTAATTTCATCTCAACATCTGAAGGGTTACTTGGTTCCTTTGGAAAAAAAAAATCTAGTAATAGCAACTTTCAGAATTACTATTTTAAAGGAGTCCTCTTTTTCAGTGTTGTAGTTTTCTGTTGAAATGGTGGCTTTTTAAGTTGCTTTTTTTGGAGTTGAATATTGATGGTACATGAAGGGAAATCATTTTTGTACTGACACAGCTTAACACATCCCATGTAAGAACTCTTGGGTTTTTTTGTGAAGATCTCATTAACTTTATGCCAACTACTACTCCACTTAATTAAAAAAAAAATATATATTTCCAAGCAAAATCATGTGTCATGCAATGTATCAGGGTCATGACATGAAGGCAGGTGGCCTCCATCCTGTGAGATGCTGGCACTTTTGTCTTCCTTCAGCAGAGCACTTTGTTTTGTGCCAGGCTGTGATTAGTAAGTAGCACACACTGCCATGCTTTGCTTGAGAGGGGCTGGACACTCAGCACCCTGCTGTATCGAGCCCAAGAATGTGCTGCATATTAGAGGGGAAAAAACTACATCGTACTCTAAAAATACTGCCCTTTTACAGGTCATATTTCCTCTCCATATTCCCTTTCAAGTCTCTCTGGTACCTGATATTATTCAGTGGTGGTAGATAGAGAGGTTTGCTGGACAAGTGCAGTGCTTTTATTGAAAGAGTCATTCTGTGATTTCAGATTGCTCACAGCTTTTTCCCTTCACTGCACTTATTGGGGGGAAGGGAATCTAAATGTATGAGGGCAGAAATAATTTCCCTTTTCTTTAACAATTGCACCCATGATGTCAGCTGCTGCTAGTAATGTGGAGTGATAAATTGACATTGAACTTGAACAGAATTCATGGTGTGCTGGAGACAATAAGAACCTCTGAGGAAATAATTATTTTGCTGCCAGGAGCTCATGCATCTCAAATTGGTTGGTGCGGGGACTTTAGAGCAGCCTGCCTGCCTATTGACTGGAGTTGAGAGCTGGTGCTGCCAGCTCTGTGTTAGTGCAGGAACTCAGCCTTTGTGGTTTGCTCATAGCATGTCAGAAAAAAGAAAAGAGAGTGACAAAGGTCTGATGTTGCCCACTTTTGCTTGCTTGCTTGCAGGGAGAGGCGGTGGGTGTTGAAAACCAAGTTCAGTAGTATGTTTTTTCTTGTGAATATAGGACTTTGGTACTCTCACAGCAGTACTTAACTGCAGACATTTGGTTAGAGCATGATTCCTAATGAGTGGGAGGTCAGTTGCACACTGCAGCACCTAGAATTCAATTTAGTGTTCATGGGCTCAATTGGTTTGGGGAGGGCAGAGTCCCCCTGATCGGGTGACAGTTGTTACCCATTGGGGTCACTATAATTAAATTTCCCATGAAAGTAATTAGTTTGCATTGTACACAACATTTTGCTGTTTTTTTTTTTTTTTTTGTTTTGGGAGTGGCAGTTCTAACTAAAAAGCCCAACCATGCTGTTCTCCTCCTCCCTTCATTAAAGTCAGTTTAAATGTTGAGGATGCTCCATGATGGCCTATAATTCAGCTCTTGCTTTTCATTAGAATAAAACATAAATGACAATCTGGTACTGAGTTCCTGTTGACTTTCACTGAGAGTCAGACATCTTGATGTCTTTTCTGACTTTGAATAAAGAGCAATATTTTCAAAGGTCATGTTCTTGCAGAGAAATAATCTTTCAGTATGTATTTAATTTTAGTTTTCCTAAAAGTATTAGTACCTGCGAGGGACAAGAAAAGATAACTTCCCAAAGTTTGCAACTTTCTTATATCTCAGACAGACTTCTCATTTGAATTTTGACCTCTTAATTCAGGGTATGTTAATTTGTACAGGTCATAAAGTTTTGGAAGGTTATAAATTAGTGTACTTAATCCCTGTCTAAATAACAAACTTATATACAAGCTTGCATTTTCAAAGAATGGTTTGGGTCAGAAGCAGCCTCTAAAGATACCATCTGGTCCAACCCAACTACAATGAGCAGGAGCATCGTGAACTACATCACTTTATTCTGAGCTGCTCTTGTAATATGCATAACTGAGCATGGATCCTTGGTGTCATCTTGGCTCCTGATTTGGGCTTAGCTACAACCAGCAAACCTCCAAAATGTGAGACAAGCAAAACAAAATTTTCATCTGTGAAAATCAGCATCATGCCTTCAATAACAATAACTTTTAGTAACAGTTAGTGTTACAGCTCTGTGTTTTTCCAGTGTGCAATTTTTAACAATGAAATTTTCAGACATCCAGTGTGGTGTGAAACAGCAGCTTGGACAATAAGCTTGATGTCATCTACTGAAACATGGCTGAAAGCTATGTGTGAACCACCAAAGGGTTGTCTCCTCTGATATTTATTACTCTGATGGTCACAGTCTTTCAGTGATGCATCTCTGGCTATATTGGTTTATTCAGTCCCATCAGTTATGGCATTGCACTGGTTAGAACTAACTTTTTGGGGTCATTTTTAGGCATGTAGCAGTATAAAATCAAGTGTCATCGATATATTCAGTGGGGGTGCTTTTGCTGTGGTAATTGAGGGTAGTCTCTGGAGCAACAAAAGAAGTCTTCCAGTAACATCTGGGTCAGGAGAGTACCATATATTGAATCTCTGACCTATTTGAGTTCTTTGCTTTGTCTGGTGCTTTTAGAGAAGAATCCCGTGTTCAGTATCTTTCTTCCCTTCCTTCATAGTACTGAAATCTTTAAAAATGGAGATGTTTCATAGTTTGTTAGCCAAGGTAAAAGGTATAGCTAAACTAAATAGTAAAATGTGAAAAAAAAAATTACTAGTACCTTATGTGCAGTGAGCTGGTTTGATTACCTGCTGGTGAGGCAATGTGAGCTGGCTTGTCTTGCCTGCTGTAATCTGGAATTTGATGTTGACACACAAAGGCTTGAATGAAAAGGTTAAAATTCTGTAATACTTTCACACAATAGAACAGCCCCATGTACTGTTTTTAGGGGAGTTTTGGCCAGTCATTGGGGGAAGATGGCTTTGATGCTACCTGTTCTGCAGGGCAGCACTTCTGTCACTAGAAAGTTCCAGTGTGTCCAATCCATTTTTTCAGCTGAAGCGAATAAGAGATTGCTATCCAGTTCATAAAGTGATCTCTTAGTATTGCTTGGAAGTCCGTGCAGTATGTAGTGGCTTGATTTTTCTATGCACAGCTCCATGCAAACACCCTGGGGAGAGTTCAGAACAAGAGAGTTTTAATCACCAGAGGATAATAAGCAGAGAGAAAATAAGGGCTTAAGTATTGTGTACATTACTGGGGTTGATGCAGTAGTTCTAACCCCTTCTCTTTTCCTTTTAGCTGTATCCCATGTAATGCCAAAGTCATAAAATGGTCCATAAAATGGAAAGGTGAAAGGATTCCTTGTCCTATATAATTACTAGACCTTAGCTCCTGTTCACTTAACTCCCTTTGTAGGAATGCTTTGGCTCTGGTTCCTTGCACATGTTCTTTAATGAATTGCTGGCATTTATACTGTAGACAAAAAAGGAGAACACTATCCTTTAAAACTTTGCTTCTATTTTCATTCCATTAGTGCTGTTTACAGAAGTAAAGAAAAAAAATTTTAAAAATCCACATTTGCTAGTTTTTCCTTTTCTGATGTGGGAATAAATGTCTGGGATGCAAGGCACTAACTTCACTGATGCTGATAGGAAATTATTGGTTTGTTAGTTGGCTGTCTCTGGTTATCTGTTCTTCAGACTTTTAAATTAAATTTCTCTAGAGTGTCACCGGTGACAGGATTATAAAGAGTTTTAGCATGCTCCATTGTACTGACCCATAATTTTGTGCTGTGGCTGCTGGGTTCCTGAGGGAGCGGGAGTGGGCTGGATTCTTCTCGTTTTTGCAGGGGAGAGACAGTGTGTGCTAATATTCAGTTCTCTTTTTTTTGGTAACAATCAACAAGTGTCAGCAACACAGATAAATAAATGAAAATGTGTCCATAGTTAGCCTATGAGATCTGGATATGAGATGGAAAACCTGACTGGTCTTGTGTTGCAATTAAATTCCAGTTCATCTGAATTTTTTTTTTTTTTTGCAGCAGCAGGAATCCGAGTGCTGTGATTATTCCTCAGGCCACCCAGTTATCTGAGAGACACCTCTTTTTGGCTTCTTGAAACCTCCTTACCTGCAGCAACCTGACCTCACCCCTTTCCTGGCTGGAGTCAGCCTCATATTTTCCTGGCATTTGCTCTCGTTTTACTAAGGGCAGTTTTGATCAGCTGGAGACTGCTCATGAGCAGCAGCTCCCAGTCTGTGCTTTAGGGTTTAATCTCTGTAGGCTTGTGTGTGCAGCTTAGGTGTATTTTGGAAGTGCAGCATGGATTGGTGGTGCCACTAGGTGAAACTACCCCTTCTGCTTGAATCTCCATGTTTGTTTTGCAAAGATTTGTTCCTTTACAATGCAGAAAATGTCACCACCATAATACCATCGTGAGTGCTTTTTCCACAGAGGAATGCAGGTGAAGTTTAACACTAGGATTGTTCCTATTTGCCAGCTAGGGACTTTGAAACCCACTTCATTCTTTTCATCAGTTCTGGGCAGAAATTTCAGTTTGAGTACCCAGTAGAGATTGCTATCCATCTGGGAAAGAGAAAGATAGCCAGACACAAAGCACATGTTATGAAGCTGAAGGTTTGATGTGGACCCTGTGTGTCAAGACTCAGGAGAAACAGCAACACAAGGTAAGAGTAAGAAAAAAAGAAGGTGGCTGCTGAACTAACATGCACGGGGAAGGGCAGAATTAGCACTAGGCAGCTCAGAATGTTGAATGAGGGAAACGTAATGATTATAACAAAGCAAAAAGTCAGAGTATTGTTTGGATCATAGAAGATAAATCACCTAGCCAGCTCTCCTTTACAAACAGTTAATGTGAATTATTTTTGCTCCTGGAGTTGTGGGCCTCCGATTTGTATTATGATTGGAGAGCATTAATCACTTCTTTGCACAGACTTTATCCCTGAACAGATTCTGGTCGATTAAATTTTGCCCTATTACTGCTTTAAGGAATGACTGTGCTACATTTAGGCTTTGTTAGGGGAAGAGTGTTATAATAGCTGAAGTTTTGTGTGGTTTTGGGCAGGCTAGAGTGACCTGAAGGCTTTTGTGTAGTTGACTGTGATTTATAGCATAGAAGAAACAAGTGGCTCGTGCTGCCAAATCTGAAGATGCCAGAAGTGAAT
Organism: Nicator chloris; assembly: GCA_013400495.1. Lineage (NCBI taxonomy): Eukaryota > Metazoa > Chordata > Aves > Passeriformes > Pycnonotidae > Nicator > Nicator chloris. Next base: position 76,747 of record WAAE01009411.1, on the reverse strand, counting down.
TTTGGTAGGGAACCTGGTCATGTAACTTATATGGGTTACAACAGGATAAACTAGTGATTAGTTTTTACCTATATCTAGTGGCATAGGGAGTTGTATTTTTCTCTTCTCCTAAGTATAATGTAGCTCAAATCTAAAGCAGTGTTAAGCTATCAGGCAGCACAGGTGAATAATATCTCTGGGTCACTCTTCAGGAGCTAATGACAATTTTACCTGTGTTTAAACTGGAGCAGACCAGCAGGTGGTATATCCATATCTGCTGCTTCATTGCCATGCCAGCAGTTAAGAATTGCTCTTGGTGGCTCAGAGAGCATATCATCTGTGGTATATTAAGTGCTGTACTTAAAGCTGACTGTCAGGGCTGCAGGAGACAGACGTCTGTGTCATCTGCTGGTTAATGTACATTGTTATAAGTGGTTTATAATGTAAAGGAGTCGGGTACCTAATGCCTGTTGAGATGCATGTAAAATGATTGTTTGGATCCCTGATGCTGTTCTGAATGCTCTGTGATGTGCATTTTGCCTGATGTGGAGGAAATGCATTTTTGGATTTTTTTAATAGGACGTTAATCCTATGTGGCTGTGTCCACATGTAGGCAATTTATGTTTCAAACATCACTACAACCAGTATTTTCTCTCAGGCCAGTAGTATCTTGAGACAGCATACTTTTCTTTACATGTATGCCATTATTTTGTTAAGCAAAGTTTGTCTGGTGTTATCAGTAACAATATTTATTAGTGAGTTTTTCCTTGCCTGACAACTTACTTACTTACTTGGAGGTAAAATAATTTTCTGTGTTGTCATTCTATTTCTACAGCTTTAGCTTCTTTGCTGCCTCTACAGTCAAGCCTGGGATTGTATTTTTGCTTAGCTCTCTCTTGTATAGATGTATTTTAGCAGAGACATGTCGAATGAATTTGGGTACCGCACATGGACGCATATACATATATGCTCATGCACAGAGTTTTCTGTTAATGTATGTTCTTGTAGACAGTGACACTTAATTCCCAAAATCTGGTTAAATTAGGTTATGGCTATGTCCCATTTAAAAATGAGGCTCTTCAGTTTTCTGTCTTTTTGAGTTATTGTAGCCTAGCTAAACATTCATCTGAGAATATACACCCATGTACAACACTGATTCTAATGAAACAGTATCATATGTTTCATTAGAAAATAATACGTATGCATTATTTTGTTATTTGTATGTTGTTGTTCATATCTAGTTACATATTCAAAGGTTTATAAATTTTAATTATGTTTATGAAGATATTATATGCAGTTCCTCATTAAGATATAGAGTGTTACAAGACCTTAAATATATATACCAAGTATATAACAAAGTCTCCAGTTGCTAAGAGGAGCCTGTTAGCTGCTTGCTAGCTTAGAACTGGGATCATCTGGCAAATACTTTGAAACATAAAAATCTTCAAAAGATGCTGACTGTACATAAGGAGCTAAGTGCTGAGGTCTGGCTCATGCTCACTTTACCCCATTCTTGCATAGGAAGTGTCTTGCAGTGTTGAGTTTTTCTAATAAGAGCATTGGCTAATTCAAAGCTCAGCAGATCCTGAGGATTTGGGAAATCTTGACCCTGAGGTTTTCTTTCTCCTACCCTTTTTCGTGTAACCTCTAAAGGGAAGTTTTGGGATTTTTTGGTGGCTGTTGAAATTATCACTTTGAGTTCAAAAGATTTTTTCGCAATTCAGAGTGTTGTAGACTGACATTTGTCAAGGCAGGCCTAAAAGGAGAGACAAAATCCTGGGCTGCAGCAGATAATAGGTAGAACAGGTTGAGCTCTGCCCACTATCCAGTTTTATCAGCTCCCTTGATAACTCGAGGGCAGCTGAAGACAAAACATTTTTGAAACATCACCTCCTTGGAATGGGTACTTGTGTAAGCCCCACAGCACTAACTGAAAAGTTCACCAACATGTTGAGAAAAAAATGGACAAAGGTCTGAAATGTATCATAATTGAACAAGCACTTCTAAGTGCCAACCTAGTTAAATTACAGGAATTTGCTCTAATTAATGCAGCTGTAATTAATACAGCTGTACTAGTGCCATAATTAGCATCTTTTTCAGCCATGGCTTGTGTTATGGAAACAAAATACTGTGTAGTAGAATTCTGTTCACTTTGGATGCTTTGATTTAGCAGCTGTTTGAGGGGATTTTTTTTTAGCTGATGATAGGAAGCTCTAATAGGAAGGAATCCAAAAGCCCTTTAGACATCATATTAATTTTAAGCATTGTTACTGGATCTATTGCCTTCAGTAGAATTACTGTTTTGGTGCTTTCCTAGATTGAGCCTGGGTTAACTGGAGTATTTGGTAGATAGGCAGTGTACCTGTTGCATGCAATTGGGAGGCAATCACTAGAATGAACAAGTCCTGCCAATCTTGTACAACACCAGGGTGGCCAGGGAGTAGGTAAGGCTAATTTGCCATGTACGGTGTTCATGGATTTGGGGATAAATTTGCTGGCTCTTTGTCCTGTGCTGTAGTTGAAGGCTGTCCACTTAGCACCTCTCCTTACCGTGTTGTGCAGTATCACCATGCCTGTGCTCTGAGTCCTGCCTTAAATGCCAAAATAAGCAAAGAAATAAAAGAGTTACAAACCCAATTGCCCTACTGCAAGCCAGAGCTGGGTACCTGTAATGGAGTATTTCTCTATTTATGCTCTTTGTCTTTTGCTGAGGCACCTAAGCATCAGATCCAGGATGCACACAAGTTAACTCTATACCATTGTGATAATCTGGCATTATACTCTTACTAAAGCTTTTTAATTTTTTTTTCTTTTGCTTTGTATACACCATTTCTTGTCTGGAGTTTTCAGTTTTGCCAGGTTCATGCTATTGTTAGCAGAAAAAGTATTCCCTACTCACTCTCCCTCGGAAATGGTGTATTTCAACAGGAAATAGCATAATAGAAAGACTAATCAAAGAAAGTCTGAGGAAGGTAGCCCTGCCCTGGTGGGGGACTCCCAGTAGTCCTGGCTCTCACTGTTCCATGACAGTGGGGAGAATATGCTGCCACATTCCCTGAAGCATGACTCTCCTAAGACAAAACTCACTGATTGACTAGCCTTACAGGCCATAAAGCACTGCTTTTCATTAGCTACCTTGCCCTAGCAACACCTGCAGTGTTTGAGGTATTTTTTGCCCCAGGGAATATCTTGCTATTTAGACCATGTTGTTGAGGAAATTAGAATGGTTGTGGTGGTGGTCTGAGTCCTTGCTAGTGCATGGATATGCCTCTGAGCTACTTCTTTGTCTAACTTGCACGAATGTCAGTAGTATCTGAAAGACAGCTTTTGTACTCTGCTGCAATAAGATTTGAAAATAAGGAACTCTTTGTCATAAAACTCAAAAAAAGTATTAAGATACAATTTATAATTAGCTTTTTTCCTGTAGCTGCCAGCCTTAGTATTCACGAGTCCCTTTTTTAATCCAAGACATAAATGAAATCAGAAAATTGCCATGGATGCTTAGTTTCCTTGTTTCCTATAATGAAATCGTTTGTGCTGGGGTTTTTTTTTCCCCCCTTTGTTTTGGAGAAGATCTATTAGGATACAATTTAAAGTTGTTTTCTGGATGTTGTAGTAAAATTACCAAAGCAGATTAAAGTATATTATAGAGGCAGCAGTGTGATGAAAAATTCAGTTTTATTTTCTCATGAATTGTTACTCATCACAGGAGTAATTTAGAATCTCCAGGTATATTCTTGCTCATTTTGTGTGTATCTTTGAGATTCACCTGGGGTTCTAACTCAAAAATACCGGAAGCTTTAATTAATTTTTTCCTTGATGGCATTAGTCCATGCTTCATTTCTGGTCAGATAACACAATAATGATGTGGCTTTTTCAGCCATAAAACCTTGTAGATGTGCACTGAACATCTGCACATAATGAATCCATTCATGCAAAGAAAGATAAGTCACTTATTTATCATGCTAGATTTGCAAGAATTTCTCCTTTTCTACAGGCAGCTTCAGATGTTTGCTGCCATTGAGGGCAAAACTCCCCATTCTGTTGATCTAATGCACAAGGTACAGGGTGGATCCTTAGAAAAGGCCCATCTTGATGTTTAGATTAGCAGGTAAATATTTGTATAGTGAAATGAAAGAAGGGCAAATGTTTTTTTTTGCTGTTGTTACTTGCTGAATTACTTTGTCCGCCACAAAGCACTAAAAGCTGCCAGTGTGTCCTGGATGCAGCAGGTGTGACCAGGGCTGAGGGGAAGACACCCACCCTGAGTGTTCCACTTTCTATACTTTGGGCTAGAGCTTTCAGCCTGTCTGGTCAGCAAAGCCTTGGGAGCAGTGGTTCAGCTGTTTGCCAGTATGGGCTCAATTCAGTTACCTAAACATATAATGGCATTTGAGATGTGCTGTAGAGGATCTGGGACATCTTCGTGGACAGGCTTGCAGGAGACCTGCTCCATGCCCTTCTGGACAGGCAGCTGGGAGCTAGGAGGGGTATTGTAGGGAATATGAGGGTAGACAGTTATGTCTAGGGGGTTGTCTGTGTGCGATGTTTGTGCCAAGTGGGTTGTGCCTTAGGCAGTGACTTCAACATGAATTGAATCACTGTCCGCTGATTGTATTGACTGGATCTGCATGGATCGTAATGGTGGTGTGCACAACTGGGGCATCCCTGGACACCAGTGCAGTGACCCCCAAATGGGGGTGTCTTGCTGCCTGCCCACCTTCGGGTCTACAGAGCAACGTGCAGAGGGGGAAGGATTGAGATGGGTACGTGTACATTGTAATTTATTCGTGGCAAAAAGGGTTCTGGATTCAAGGAGAGAGAATGGTGTTTGCAGATATTTGTGTAAGAGGCTCTTCATGGATGGAATTAATCTTTCAGAGAGAAATGGCAGTGTTTGGATACGGCCTCCATGCGATGGATCTAGGAAAGTGAGAACGTGGAGATTTCCCAAATACTGACTGAGGGATGTTAAAAGTGACCAGGGTGCAGCTACCTCTGTTAACACAGACTTCTGAATAGGAGCAGATTAAATAGGACATAAGGTCTGTTCTAAGGGTGTGTGTGAGCGTGGTGGGGCACTGGAACAGGTTGCCATGAGAAGCTGTAGATGCCCCATCCCTGGAAGTGTTTAAGGGCAGGCTGAACGCTGCTCTAGGATGCTTACCTGCCTTCCTCCATCCTTCCTATGTGTCTTACTTTTGCATGCCCTGTGGCTTGGAAGGTTTTTCTCAGGTTAGCACAGCCCACTGCTTTTGGGGAAGGAACAATTTTCCCCTCCCAGTAGTGACTTCCACCCCCTGTAGTGTGCACAGCTGGGAATAGGCAGGCACAGACCCTCCCTTCCTGCATCCCACTTGCATAGAACAGCCTTTTAATGAACTCCCTCGGAAAACTAAATAAATAAAACTGGTAGCATTCATCCCAGGCTTAATGAGAGGAATGGAAAGGGAGGAAGCAATGGAGAAGTCATGGTGCTTTATAGAGAGGTGTATCAAGAATCATTAGACAAGACTCTGGCACTGAAGTGGCAGGAGGAGATAGGTGGTGTGATTGGGGATATTGTGTTGAGTAGGAACTGTTGAAACTCATAAATGGGCAAAGGAGCATGGAGACTAAGCCAAAGCCTTAAATTTGAAGGAATTGCTGGAGACTTCAGTGACAGCAAAACCAATAAAAAGGTTTCCATGAAACATCCATGAAATCGCTGCGAACAACAGATGAAATGCAAGGAGTGAAATGTAGCTTTTTCACTGCTGAATTTACCTTACAAATGACTGGAGGAAGGAATCTGAGAAGGGTGATTAGGGTCAAATGCGGGGTTTTGGGGAAGGTAGGAGGTCCCAGCAGACTGGCACTTTAAATTCAGCTCTCCTGGTTATATTGAATCAGTCTGCTGATGCCTTCACTTAGCTGGCAGCAAAGGTACTAGTTTTAGGATTGTATTTCTCCACCACTTGTTAACAAAAGTCCATTCCTGCTAAGTATCAATAGCTTTTATTGCAGTCTGTGTCTCAGGAGACTGGACCCAGAAAGGACAAGGGAAAGGCATCCCTCTGCTCTGACAGAGATGCCTTGGAGGCAGAGTTGAATAACACAAACCTTGGTACTGTGACAGAACTAAGAAAGGTGGAAATTATTTTCTTCTTGCTACATAATCTTTTTTTTATCTTTAATTGCACCAGGCTGTTAAATCTAGTCTGGAAGGAGAGAATTTCTCTGTCACAAAGAGTTTTGTTATTGTAGGATTTTGAACACATAGGTAATGTGTGTAATTTCTGTTTGTGTGCTGCGCTGAAAGTGGCTGTAACTTTTTTTCAAACTCCATGGATGGATTTTGAGCAAACCCACAATGAGTGGTGGTGTTTTGAGAGCAAGGGTTTGGTCAAAGGAAGCAACAAGAGTATTTCTTTTTTTGCTATAGTTGTCCTCTTAGCTGTACTGCACTGCTGTTGCACAGCACACAAATGTAAAAGGGAATGAATGAGGCAAAAATAGAATCAAGATAAGTGTCTGTTTGGTAAATGAGGAAATTTTGGTGTGCAAATGTGCCAAGAAGGTAAGCTGGCTATGCTCTAAGATTTCAGAAAAAAGCTCAATGATTTCAGACACCTCAGTTTTTATGGTTCGTGAAAGTCTGTCCCTGTTTCCATATGTCAAGATGGACACCCAGAGGCACTAGTCTTCTGGTAACATTTAGATATTATCCCTTGATTTTAAGTCCAGGGTCACAAAGGTTGTCTGCAGTCTAGTAATTCACAACAGAAACAGGAAAGCTAGGTCAGAAAAATGCTTAGGGGATTCTCGTTCAATGACTTTGAGGCATTGGTGTTGTCAAACCATTTGTGATTTCAAATTCTTCTTTCTTCTGTGTGGCAGATGATTTCTAGAAAGTACAATCCATTTCAAGTTCAGGCAGCATGGGAATAATTGTCAATAAGTATAGAAGATCATATTCTTGTATACCAGCATATGCAAAATCATCCAAAGTGTCTCTGTCTCAGCCACTCTCTGAAGGTCTTATTTCATCACATTCCTGAGCTGAGAAATAGTTGCTATATTAGAAAAATCTGTTGGGAGGGGTAATGCATGGTTTAAGACTAGGAGAAGTGCTGGGAAAGATCAGCATAGAGGTAGGCACCTAAACCTGAGCTCGTGTCTGGACTGTTCCATATAATTGGTGCAGAGAAGGCATCAGTGGGATTGATGCATTTCATCCAGCCAGTGTCAACCCACTACAAATGGGAAGGAAAAAAATACTAATAAGTTGTTTCTTAAAAGTACTTCTTTATCACCACTGAATTTTAAGGGTGTTTTAAAATAGCTCATGTGTAGTTGTCTATCCCTTGTCTGACAAGCAAGGCAAACAAATTTAGCAAGGAAACATCCCAGAACACAGCAGCCCAAAGGAGTACCCAGGAACAATGTCTAGCTGTTGGTTTTTGGTTACTTAAAAAACAGAGGAGGAAGCTTGGGCTGCTCAGCTTCGCTGACTTATCCTAGGCAATAGAACATGTATGTGCCCATGGTTTTTATCTTAATTGCAGAAAAAGAGCACAAGGAGGTGAGATCATACACAGCTCTGAACAGACTTATTACAAATCAGAAATCTTGAAGCCTTCTGCAATCCTTGCTGAAAACTGTCAGCTTCAGTGTGACTGGGGTGGAATATTTAGAGTGTTATTTAACTCTTGTGTTACGATAACTCCTGTAGGGTCCAGAAAAATCAGGGCTTCCTAATACAAATGCAGACAAAGCAGACTTATCTCAGAAAATTTGCAGTATATATACATTTCTCAGAGGTATATTTACTTATTTAAGCTCTCTATCCTTGAGTTGAATGTTATACTCAAACAGAAAAGCTCAAAGAAACACATTTTCTTGCATATTTATGAAGTTCTATGGGTTAAAAAAATTTAAAACTTCAAATTCTCATATATTGAAAGGCGGTTTTATATACAGTTGTCACCAACCTGCAGCAATGACAAATTTCAAGTGTAAATAGAGGTGAAGGCAACGCAGTTACCTTAAACAAGTACTTTTATACTTAGTGTTAGCTGCTTCATCCACTATGACAAACTCAGTTTGGGGAATGTGTATCAAAAAACCTACATCCATTTTGGAAGACCTTACAGGATCATTGATACATGATGTTGAAAGGGATCTCTGACAGTCTTTAGTCCAGTCTCCTGCTCAAAGTCACACTGACTCCAAAGCTGTTGCAGGTGGCTCACGGCCTGGTGCAGTTCAGATCGAAAGGTCTGCAAGAGAATCCACAGCTTCTTGGGACACCTTGTTCCGGGGTTTGCCACCTGCAGATCTCCACTGATGAACACAGAAGTTGCATATTCTTTGGTTTTCTTTGAAACGAATCCATTACCATCAAGAGAAGTTTCCTAAGGACTTGCTTCCAAGCTCTCCAGTTTTTTAGCCTGGAAGTGAGCCAAGGCGCATTTTGGTTAGCTGTGCAGAATAACCTGTAAATATGTTAATCCACAGGCCGGGAATTGCTGCAGGCCACTTTGCAAAGAGGTGGCTGCTGCTTTTTGAGCAAGGCTTTTTTGTTTGGGATGCAGAAAAGATGAGCAATGGATGCAGGCTGGGGGTGAAATTTGTGGCTAGAGGGAATTGTCTCTGAACTGCTAATACTCTTTAAAATTGTTTTACTTGAAAAAGCTATTTGTAGGGGTTTGCTGATTTAGTTCCTTGTCAAGAAAGGCCTAAGTGAGGGGAGCTGGTTTTATATTTTCACAAATTACTTTTTCTTTGGAAAGTACTGATTCAACAGGACCACAGCATCTTGGGGAACACAGCAGTCCTAGTAATGCTTTCCCCAGGAAAGGCTTTTAAAGTGCCAATGGACTGTCTGGTCAAGTCAAAGAGATCTGTGGGGAACCAGGATTTCCCTCTGTAGTGGTGGATACAGCTGTGCAAGACGTGAGATTAATAACCCCCTAGGAGATACCTGTCTGATCCATGAACTGTAGAGTATGCACAGATGCAAATCTTAGGTGAGACACTTAACTTCTGCAGGGCTGAAGTCAGAAAGGTCAAATTCTTTTTTGTCATGTATTTAAGTGGTTAGTGTCTATGCCTTTAAATATTTTGTGGATGTAAATTGCTTTGGAAATCTACATGGCAAAATTATAGGGAAAGGAAAGAAACTGATATAATGAGCTTCTTAAAGATTGTGTGTTGGGAAGAGTTCCCCTCCCTAGGGAGAGCACAGCTGGACTTGGTTGCACTTTTGTGACATTTACCTGGTGAATGATCATTAAGGACCCTATGGAGAACATCTAATCTCTGTCACACATGGAGGTAGAACCACTTCTGTGGTTCTGAGCAAATTTTTCACCTAGCAATGTCTTGTGCGTTAGTTGTTTAGCCCAGCCCATGGTTAGAAGCACAGAGGGCTCTGCTCCCTCAAATAAAATGTGCAAATTTTTGGTGATCTGAGAGTTCTTCCATATGTGTGTTCTCAAGAGAGGGAGTGGCTTTTCACATACATGACTGAACTGGGTTCCCACCCAGTACTGCTCAAATGCAATCCACAGCCATGAGAGACTGAGCACGATTTCTTAAGGATGAAGAACTGCATCATGTAACTGTGCTTTCATGAAGAAAGCAAACTGGATGCTTGTTTCGTGTAAAACAAGGGCCTCAGAGCCTGAATGAGCTCAAGTGCTATTTTAAGTTCATTCATAGGCTTCCGTGATCTTGTTGACCTTTTTGTCCTGACATCCCTGGTGCCAAATAGGATGAAAAGCCAGATTCTCAATGAAAATGAGATTTTTGTCTGTGATTTAAGCTTTCATTAGTGAAACAGATACAGCACTGAAGGCATTGTAATGTGACAAGGATATATTTGACATTAGTAGGGCCTTCTTTTATTGCTCTCTACAGCCATGGTAGAGCTGGGCACGTGGACAATATATGTGTTTTCAGATCTTTACCCTTTCATCTCCTCCAAACCTAAGATGCTGCTAGAAGATCTTCAAAGGCAAGAGGATTCAGAGCTGAAACACAGGATCAATATGAAAGTATTTGTTTGCTGTTGTATACACAAACATCTACTTCGTTGTTCAGTACAAATTTTAAAAAGCAACAGTCTTTTTTGAATTATGTTTTTTGTCTAACCCACCCTGTTATTGGGGGTGTCCATCTTTCTCCAGAGTTTTGTGTTATGACTTTATCCTTTCGGAAGCCATTTGTTCATTAGTGCAGCAGTAATCATGGAAATAGGTCACAGCCTCTTTGGAGTTAAGCTGTTAGGTCCCCACAGAGAGCAGCACTTAAATGTCAATAGCGTGACCGGGAAAACTCGGCAGTTATTCCCCTGTTTTCTGCAATTCAATGAGGAGTTGTTCCATGCAGACCCCATTGCACTCCAGATGAATGGTGGTGATTGTGAGAAAATGATCTTCTGTTAATGCAAGATGTCACACTGAGAACAAAGACTAGTTCTTACCATGATGGGATGAGCTCACTCTAATCCCCAATTTGGGAGACTTTGATGCTTGTTCAGGTGCCAATTTTTCTGTATATGACATACCAGAAAGAACTTTAAAAAGATGCTGAACAGGGCAGTTAAACTGATTCATGGCTCCTGAATCTCAAGGTCATATTGGGTGAGATGTCATATAATTATCCTTTTGCATGCAGTTTCCCAGAAATCCACCTTTCCTATCAACAGTTTGAGCTTTCAGGGTGCTATGGAAATCATTCATACTAAATTTGCCTTAAGTAAAGTGCAGGCCTTTTTTTGAGATTCCCTAACTGTTTCAATTTATCTTGCATAAATGTCTAAATCATGTCAGTTTAATTCAAACCAGCTTTGCCTCCAGGTTTTTTGAACTGCAGAACTTTACACCCCCGTTCTGGGATTTTGCTGTGTGGTCAGTGAAATCTGGGGAGGACTCATTGTGCCTTCCTGACATGCTGTTCCTCTGCAGTGCCCACCCATCTATCAGAACAGGAAGAACCAAAACAGTACGAGTGCTCTGTTTCAGGAGCTATTACAAGTGCTGTGATAACCGGAGACTTTGTATGAATTTACTCAGTTATAAAATTAAAAATAATAATAAAAAAAAGACACTGTCATTGTGGCTTGGAGATTTAGAAACAGTGAGATAGCCAGCAGGATTTCAAACTCAATAATCCTGTAAGCTTACAGTGTCCTGTCTCTGTTTCAGGAGTGTTTTATGTTGGTTTCCTATTCCACGAAGAAGCCCTTTCTCTTGGTTCATGATCTCTTCGGCCCACAGCTGTCTTTTCCCAAGATCCCAAAGAAGGCATTTGGAAAGTCAAGCAGCAAGTTCTAATTGAAAAAGGACATGTAATGCTCATTGCTCTAAACTTTTTTTTCTCTTGTGGTCTGATGCAGGTGGCAAACAGAGGAGGGTCTGATGGGTGCTGTCCCATTATCCTGCTGTTCCACCTTTTTATTGTGCTGAATCCTTTCTTTGGTGAAACCAGGCAGAGTGCAGAAATATTCCTTATTCTGTATATCCCACCAGAGTAAAACGTGAACATTGCATAACCAGTATGATCAAAGGTTGTTAAAAACCTCAAAGAAATAGCATAATTTCTTTTAGTCTAATTTTGAAGGTTATAGGGAAGATTTTGGGGGGTGTATGCAGGGTGTCAAGAGAATAGAAAATAAATTCCCTGAAGAAAAAAAGAAATAAAATATTCAAAATAGTGCTGGAACTGCCAGACTCGTATTCCTTAGAGAACACGAGTTTTTGTTCTGTAGGCTGCTTTGTAAGGACTAAATCCTCAAAATTTCTGTTTTCAGTTATGAGTTTATTTTAATGTATGTATGCTGTGATGTAAAGTAGAAGCAGATCAATTAGTAAAGTAAAAGAACTAGGCTGGTGTGCCAGAAAGATTAAAACCAAAGTAACATTCCTTATACCAAGTAAAGGCCTGTAAAATTCCAGCCTAGACTTGTGGGGGAAAAAGAAAATCAATATCAGAGTAATTGGCAGTTCAGAAGCACTATATTGGAAAGATGAGGCACATTTTGAATATGACAAAAATAGATTCAGAAGCAGAGAAATTGTAAGAAGAAATAAATCCAGTGTTTACTTCAGTTTTAAAGGCAACTTAGAGGTACGATTTGTGTTTGTGTTACCAGAGGTGTGTGGTTAATGAAAAGCTGGAATGAGTCTGGCTACATCACTAATTTCTGTAATATTCTTTTGTTTACCCTGGAGACTATTCCTTTGTTTTTGTTTTTCTTTTTCTTCCTACCTTTCATTAACTCTGGGTGCAGAATCTTTGTGGGTTACCATCAAGTTTCAGCTCAACTTTCCTGAAGATTTTGTAATTATCGCCTTTAATTAATACTGTCGGAAAGATTGCCAATGTCTGTGGCTTTCATCACAATAAGGAGAAAACCAGGAGAGTGGAAGCGATACAAAGAACAGCAGTCCTGCTCAGAGATGCGTGTGTGTTCTTCTCAGGTGGCCCAGAAGGAATTTGACACCTGCCGTGGTACCAGCCCGTGCTGGGGATGCCTGGCAGTGTAGCAACACCTCTTCAACAGCTGTGTAAAGCAGGAAGAGAAATTGCAGCCCTCCTTTAGAGAACAACTCCCCTTGCCCCCTCCTCCCTTCTCAGCATGCTCTAAAGCTCCAGGTCACAATCATGCCTTGCTGGCTGCCAGAGCTCACAGCAGCAGCAAGGTCTGGTGTGTGATCAACTAATGACATCCCTCTGATTTCACACGAAGCTTGTGAGCTCCTCTGGGACACGCTCCTCCTTTGGATGCTGCTGATTCTCAAATTCAGAGCATGTCAGAAGCCCAACTGCAGGCAGAGAGGGCTCTTCTAAATAGTAGTGATTTGAGCAATGCTTCAAACTCCTACTAATTACATTTCTATCATCAACAGTAGGCTTTTTGTGTTAGCCCTAACATGGGGGTGGTGTTATTCTAGTCCAGTGGTGTTACTTTAGTGCTCTTCTGTAGGAGAGAAGGTGCTCATTGCCTGAAGTGCTTGAAATCAACCCTTCTTATGTTGTTTTGCTGGAGCTGTTGTAGTCTAAGAAGAAATGAGAGACGTGTGAGCCACAGCAAGGAGCAAGTGGCTTCTTGCTCTACAAAACTGAAGGCCAAGCACAGTTTAAATGCACGAATAGGCAAGTTACTGTGCAGGATTCAGAGCTGACAGATGAAGTGGCATAAGTTATGTGGTACTAAGTGGATGTGAGTGGATCTGGCTGAGTCTGAAGGAGCAGAAATGATAACCTGGAAAAGCAGTCCTAATTACAGCAGTGTAAGTGATGCTAGAACAGTTTTAAGCACCAATCCCGGGGAAGATTAGCTTAGACAACAACGTGCAAAAGTTACAGCGAGCTGCTGGGAGAGATCTACTCAATTGCCACATTTATCTTAGTTTCTGAAACCCTCTTCCTGTTTTTCTTCAAGTTTGGATTGCTGCACACATGGTGTATAGAAGATGCTGTGTTCTGTGCATTCTCTGAGCCTCATCAACCTTGTCTGATGGCTAACTTTCCACTCTGTGCAAGCAGAATGTGTGTTTAGGGAGCAGGGAGGGCTGCTGCTGTGCTTTCAGGCATTCCTGGGGCAGCAGAGGAGCACACTGTGCTGCTTCTCTCCTGCATTTTCCTTGTATGTCATTAGCTGTCGACGTGCTGGTTGCCATTTCTGGTTACTGTCGCAGAACATGTCAGCCAAGGCAATATAAAAGGTAGTAGATAATATCTGGGATTTTTAAAATATAGGCAAGTGTTCCTAGACACAAAATCCTAAATACTAAAAAGCCAGTAATGGAAAAGTTGGTTTAGTCTGTGGTCTCATTCAGTGAGAGCCCAAAGAGCATAAAACTGCCACGACTATGCTGTCAATAATAGTATATTGATTTTGTGATCTCAATAGAAGTGTTCAAGGATTTGCACTCAAAAAGGCCATATGAGACTGTTTTTCTACCCCATGCTATTTTTTTTGGCTTGCTTTTCTCTGCTTTCTTAATGCAATAATAATAGAGTATGGGACCAGCAAAGTAGTTCTCTTTGTTAAAATATGCCAGGTCAGACATCAACATTGTTGTTTCTGCTCCAGTGCCCTTTCAGTCTAGTTTGTGCAGGATTATATGAAACTCATGTGTACATTAGTTGTTAATACAACTAATTTTCTCCACTTCATTGCTTGACTAAGTTCTACTGCCTCATGACACCTGCACTTGATTAGAATTAGATTTGTTCATACTGGGGCAAGGAGCACTGAAAAGATGGTTCTAGATTGGAGGAGCATGTGCTTATCCATGGATCACTGATGCATTTCATTTATTTGGCAAGATTTGTTTTGGATTGGTTTGGGGGATGGAGACAGTACTTCACCTGCTCTCCAATTCTGACAGCAAAGACAACAGTAACCTTGGCAACTGAGGATGCTGAAATACCACTTAATCCTTACTCGTAAGTCAGTGGGGTTTTGCTCAAGTAATAAATTATCAAACCTCTCAGCATGTGGCCGAAGAAACTATAAAACAAATCGGGTGCTGCAGTTCAGATAAAGTATTGGTGCAGCCACGAACTGCATGGCTGCACAATTGAAATAAACTTTGTCAGGAATTTTCCAGCCAGAGTTTTTTTCTGTCTGAAATTGCTGATTCACAGAAACCAAAACTGTGGGAGAAGATTTGTTTTCAAGTTTCTCATTTCAAAGCAAAACCAAGTAGTTGTTTAATTATCTCTCTCTGACATTTTCTTAACAAAAATGTTGAACGCTTAACGGAAAAATATTTTGTTATGTTAAAGAGTGTAAATCTAGCAGCTGTGTATTACAGAGTATTTTGGAGCAAGCAGGTGGCCAAGGAAAAAACCTGCTCCCTGTCTTTGCTGCATAGGGTTCAGCTGGATGAGCTGGTGGGATCTGAGCTGTTTCACAGCTGTGAGAGTGCCAGGTCCAGGGGCAGGAAGGAGGGTGAGAGGAAGGAGCAGAGTCACCACTCCTGGCTGCAGCTCCTGCTTGTGTTGCATGGAATATAAGGTGAAGTCATGCTTTGAGTTAAGGTTTTGCTCTGAATCACTCTTGGGAGACCTTCTCTTTGTCTCTCTCTCACATTTGTTTCTTTTGTCTTTGGGGTTTTCTTTTTTAAAAAGTTTGACTTTTTGTCTCTACAGCAGAAGCCCTTATATCCTCCTGGTCTTGGAACAGTTTCCATTCTACATTTATACTCACAGTAAATAGTAAGGAAGTTCCTTTGATATTTCTAGCAGTGACTTCTGTTTATTATCACGAGTCATTCTACATGATCAAAGGTAGTATTTGTTTCTTTATAGCCCAAACCTCTCCAGAGGGTGTGGAGTATAGCTGTCTGTAACAGGACCACAAGCAGGCACAGCCTTTCATTTACTGCCACAACCTCTTAATGTGGGGAAGGTTGCAGTTGAAGTTAAGCTGCTGTGAAAATTTTCACAGTAGCGGGGAGTAAATCTTTTTTCTTCAAACTACTCCATAATATAGGGATGGCCAGCCAAATGAACATCAGTAGGTTTGGGAGGGAAAAGAAGACATGGCAGTATGGGCAGGGTTTGGGGTCAGGCCAGGAGCACAAGCTGACTGAAGGTGGGGTGGGCAGGAGGTCAGCCAGGGTGTGCTGCCACCACCTCAGCTTCCAGCACTGCTTGCCAAGGCAAGGCTGGGTGCAAGGTGTGGGGTGACACGGGTTCCTGGCATGTCATCTTGAAAGGTATTTTCAAGGCTGGAGAACAAGATGTTTCATCTTTTCAGTGTTGTACACTGGTCCCACCTTGTGAAGCTAATCCATCTGCTGACTCCTGTTAGCATTGTTAGTACATGTTCTCATTTTATTCCCTTGGCTTTTCTCTTTTAAATACCTAACAGGAATTCAGCTCAGCCGTGGAGGGGAAATTGAACCTTGCAATGCTTTGCTGTATTACTTCAGGAGTCGGGATATAAGCAGTCCAATATTCATATGAAAGATTTGCCTCCTTCAGGAAAACCCTTAAAAACCTGGCCAAATGTTCTCAGAACCAAGGGAAACAAAGCTGGGATCTTAGAACAGCTAACTGGATCTTGTGCTATCCCTGTTATTTTTCAACAAATGAAAAGCATAAATAGTGTTTTTGAATGTTTTGGGGTTCTTTGTTGTTCCCCCTCAAATCCCTTTCTTGGAATTACTTTTTTCTTAACAAACAGGATACAGATGCTTTAGGAAATAGTAATAGCTACTACTTAAGTCTGACTGTCTTTTCCATTTATAGTGTGTTGAAGGCCTGTTAAGAAAGGTTTTATCACTTTAAAGGGATATGCAAAAAGACATGAAGGAATCTTTTTGCTTTTGTAGATAATAAGTGTTAAAAATAATTTGTAGAGTTCATAAGGCAAAAGCTTCTCAAGGATGATTGTGCTGTTGTGACAGATTAAAGAGAAAAAAAAGGAAAAAAGGCTGGAAAGGAGAATATTATTAACTTGTTAGGTGAACATGTGCAGTTGTGCTGTCAATGTCCTGCATGCCCTTCACTCTCATTTCTAAGGTGAGTTAGTGATGAAAGGGAGGACAGAAAGTGGTCCCTCACACTCCATCCTGTGCCCAGGCAAGGGCTCCTCACTCCCAGGCATTTGGCTGGTGCCCACGCTGCTGCCAGCACATCACTGGATGCCCAGAGGCTGCTGCTCGTGTTTTTAGGAGAGCCAGCCAAGGTTGCAGTAGTGCTCCATCACTCTCTTGACGTTTTAGGGGAAAGGAAAGTTAGTTTACTTTGTTGGTTGATCAGTGTGCTGCTGCTTTGCCTTCGTACCACTGTGACTGTCAGGTTTGCAGCTGTGCAGGTCCCCCTCACCATCCAAGGGGGACCTTACCTTCTCCCTGCTATGTGTTCAGTGCACGTGTTATGCTTGTGTTTGCATGGACATTTGCAAAACTGGGAGCGTTTTAGATCCCTGCTGA
This sequence comes from Nicator chloris, assembly GCA_013400495.1. Taxonomy (NCBI): domain Eukaryota; kingdom Metazoa; phylum Chordata; class Aves; order Passeriformes; family Pycnonotidae; genus Nicator; species Nicator chloris. The sequence continues at coordinate 59,828 of WAAE01009411.1, read as the reverse complement.
ACTGAATTCTATTCTGTTTAGTTGCTACGTGAGCCATAATGCTGCTTTGTGCGACTGGGACTAGTTTGAACAAGTCCCCTGAATCTTTAGGGTTGTCTACAGCAGTACCTCAAGCAAAATGCTGTAGCAAAGGGCCCCTAGGAATCTGCAGCATCCCTCACCCAAGTGTAGTATTATATTGGATATATTTGCTCTTGGCAGCAGGAACTACAGCTTGTAAAGAGACATTTAATGAAAGGGAACTAATAAAAAGGCAGAGGTGGGCGAGAAACTATTCAGAGGGTGAGCTGTTTAGAGAACACAGTTTTGTACTTATGCTAGGTCTAAGGCTGCCCTTAAGGCTGAGACAGATTTGGTAAACTTTCACATGACAACAATGCTGATCTGGAGCATGGCGGTTCATGGTTGCACTCCTTGGGCTGTGATTGCAGCACTAGTTGCCCTTTCCCCTTTTCTGACAGGGCTGGGAGGTGGAAAGGGATGCTGCATAACGTGCTGAAGCACCCCTGATAATGTACCCCAGGGAAATAAGGAAGCCCAACAGATACTGTTCAAATGCAGGCCTTTGGCATTCAGCTGTCCATGCTTAAATAGCAGCACTGGTCCTCCTTTGCCTGGGGTGATACATCAGGTTGGGGCATGTGATTGCTCTGGCAGTTAGGTTCACCGCAGATCTTTAATCTTATGGTACAGATCTAAAACATTTTTTCTCAAAGTTTGCTTCTTTTACACAGAGTTGGCTTTTTTTTTTCTTTGTGTTTTTAGTGGTGGGTTTGTTCCCCCCCCCCCCCC
>WAAE01009411.1:0-58987 GCA_013400495.1 Nicator chloris | reverse complement strand
CCCCCCCCCCCCCCCGCCATTGCAATCACTTTATTTTATTGCAGTGTGTTACAGGTACAGAATTTGGAGTCTTGTCATTTTTAACAAGTTGTTATTTTATTTTAGTGCATTTCCTACAGAATGATGCCTCTTTTTGTCACTAAGTCAAAGGGCTGAAATGAAAATGAAAACTGGTGGCTTCCACAACACACAAATCAAAATTAGAGTTTCCTTTATGACTGCATGGACTTTCAATTGATAGAAATAAAAAAAGAGCATTGATGCCCATGAATAATAAAGTAGAACATACTAGAATTAGGTGAAAAGAGCATTTGTAAAATTGTGATGAGTTTTGAAGCAGCTTTTGGGTGTATGAAATTTCTGTCTGATCAGTTTCTTTAAATGAAAAGTGACAGGTAGGTGTTGTATCACAACAATGTCACTCTGCTTCTGAGAGTCCTTCTGTAAGCAGCAATCCAACATCAGGCAAACCCAGCCATCCAGAGTACAGTCTTATTTTATGCAGCTGCTAGACAGGCTTATTTGCTGTAGCATCTTAGACTTCATTTTAGGTGGGATCAACATGATCCCATTCAACATAAAGACTTAAGTGTCTTGTTTGTGATGAAACTGAAAAAAAGGGGAATTATTGAAATTGATACAATCTTTTTCAATGATACAATCTTTTCTGCCTTCTGAGTACACTTCAAAATTCTGGAGGCACTTCAGGAACCTGGATGAAACTGAACATCAATGATAATCAGAAAGTCACTTCATACATAGACTCAAAAACTTTGGGGAGACCCTCGTGTCTTTTTGCTTCCAAATAAAATAAAGACACTAGTGACAATTCAGCCTTTTAAAATATCCTCAGTATTGTGGTTTCATTGGTTAGTTCTGAAAATCACCGAATTTGGAAATATTTTTGCCAGGTGTGAGCTTTGCAGCTGACACAAGTTTCTCCCACATACCATGTAGTTGCAAGGATGGGAAGGTGACCCCGCACCTTGGAAGAGGTCACTGTGTTGTAGACACTGACCTGTGCACTGACCTAAATGCAGTGCCACCCATCTCAGCTCTCTTGCCTTTCTGTTGCATCCCTGAGGTTCAAAGCAATCACTTTGTCTCCCCTTTGGGCAGAAGTAGCTCCACAAATGCAGCAGCTCGGGGTTTTTCTTCAGTTTGATTTCAGTGTGCGCTTATAGACGTTGCTCGTGAAGTGGTGAACGCGAGAAATCTGGAAAGTGAGAGCCAGCATATGGAGCTAGCAACTGAAGATGGGAACGATGAACTAAATGTTGCTTTGGGGATACATGATGTTAAGCATTTGGCTTTTCAGCTTTACAGCGTAGACTGCGTAAAGCTAATTTATACTCTTCGACCCAGTGATGTCTGTCTTCTCTCTGTTTATTGGAAATATGATTGCAGTTTATGTAGATGTTTTCATACAATAACTGTGTTGTCAAAAAAGGAGATAGCATATTGCTCCCCCCAAAAATCCCATGGTTCACAGCAGCTTTCCATATTTTCCTCTGAGTGCATTAAATTATTTCTTTACTTTCTGTATATTTGATTATCTCGTGCAAGATTCGTGGACTCTTAGCATAAGGCACTTACTACACTTAATGTTACACATACTATACAGAAGTAGGAAGAAGAAAAAGAAAAAAACTTTTGTTATTTTCTTCTAATGTCCAGGCCTTCTTTATACATTTTTCTTTATCTCTCTGCAAGTTTTCTCAATGTGTTAATAATGTTAATGCTGTTCTCAATTACTTTTTGTGGAAGGTGGTTTGATTATTTCTTTTTCTACTTTCACTGAAGGAGCAAATAGTCTCCCCTTTTAATAAAGGTGTTCTTCCTCTAACTTTTTCACATACAGCAAGCTAGCAACATACTTCTGTAGGCAGAGAGTATCAGTAGTTACGGAGGAGACACCAGGAAAAAAATTAAAGCAACAGTTGATCAGATTGTGGCTTTGTCAAAAATGAAAAAGAGGACAAGTCTAAGTGAAAAAAAAACCCAATAAAATGCAAGCCCCAGAAAACTTTGCTTTCAAGCGTTTTACTGAGTTACTGGTAAAATTGCTCATATTAATGCCACTGAAATACATGATGAAGTAGCATTTCTGAGTAGTCTTTCAAAATTGCTAAGAGCTTGTAGTGTCAAGTACCTTTCCAATACTGGAAAGAGTTAGAGAAGGGGATTATGCAGATTTTTAAATAAAATACATTTATTTCTGATAATGGGACTTTAAGCAACGTGCAGGTTTTCAGAAGCTTTATTACCTGGTACTTTTATTGGCAGAGTGAAGAAGGATGCCTAGTGGAAGGGTAGCCCTACAAGTAGTTACCCAGTCCTATGTGTAGAGGATAAGTGGGTCTCACACAGTTCTTAGATCTGTGGCTGTGTGCACCTCTGGTTGATAATATCTTAGCAAGTATTCAGTGAGTCACATCATATGGATCTGCAGATTGTAATTTAGAAGCAGGGATCAACTTAAATCATAGGAGTTTGGTTCCAGCCACCAGCCCTGCTGATGGCACCAAACAGCTGTGGATGCAGTGCTTCGCTTGTTAGGCAGCACTGTGGTGAGGCTGGCTGCAAGCCTGTCAGGCTGAAACAGTTCATGTGAAAAGCAGGAAAAGTCCTGTTGTAAACACGGTGACTTGAGTCTGACCCCTGTTCATGGGCATGAGTTATCTGCTTGGTACCGCAGGAAACGTTCCTTGAGAGGACAGATTGAGTCACAGGTGAGAGTGGCTGCACTTTTTATAGAGATTCGCAGGTTTTACTGAAGTTTAGATGTGGTTTTCGTTAACGTCTGCTCAATGCTGGATGATTTCTAGCCAGTGGAGATGTTAAATATAGTTCCAAAAAAATCTAATTTTCTCTAGTAAATTACCTGGAAACATTGTGGGTAAAGTTGTTTGGCTTGGCATAAACTCCTCTAAGGAGGTTTGCCTGTGGATATGGCGGCCGAGACTGATTTCTACTGAAGGAGGCACTCCTTCCTACAAAAAAGAAACAATTTAAATCTTCTGGAAGAGAGCCCAGATTGTTTATTCTTAGGCTTAAAATGATGGCCTTTCATAAAAATCTGGAGACACTCAATCTACATATTCAAGTAAGATTTGCAATACAAGTGAGCAAATGTGAGTCCATATGTTTGTTGCAAATCTTCAGGGAATGACAAGAGGGCTCTTGGTTTTGTTGTTCTGCAGGCAGCAATGGCTTTCTTAAGAGTCTGACTCCTTTATACAGGATAACTTTTCCATAAAGGATTTGCTGCCCTTGTGACAGTGGAGAGGCTCCTTCTTCCTGACTGACAGCCAGTGTCAAATACCAAGCACTTTTATTGAACTTTTACACCTTTATGGTCTTACTGTCACTCTCCTCACTTCATTCTCAGGATACAGACTGCTCTTAGGATCTCTGAGGATACTGAGGAGGACTTGCTCTTTTTACACTAATTGGCAGCATTGCCAATGGAAAGGTTTTTTTTCTGGATTCTAGAATTTCTATGATGTTCTCTCGTTCTTTGCATTTTGGTGGCTGTTCCTGGTTCTCCCTTCTTCAGAATGGGATACATGTTGCTAACAAAGTTGCTCACAGGTAGCAGGAATCCATCTCATTATGAAGCTCATAATAAAGCATATCTTGTTCCCCAGTCTGTACACAAAAGCAAGGTTGCTTCATCCCAGGTGCAGAATCCAGCACTTGCCCATCTTAAACTTCACACAGTTGGTGATTGCCTGTGTCCCTGCTTTGGCGAGGTCTCTCTGCAGGGCCTCTCTGCCTTCGAGGGAGTCAACAGCTCCCCCCAGTTTATTGTCATCAGTACACTTATTTAGTATCCCTTCCAGTCCTGCATCCAAGTCATTTATGAAGATACTGAAGAGCACAGGGCTGAGGCTGGAGCCCTGTGGAACCCCACTAGTGACAGGTCACAAGTCTGATGTCTCCCCATTCCCTATAACCCTTTGTGCCCGACCTATGAGCCTTTTTCTCACCCATGGCATGATGTGTTTATCCAGCTGAGTGCCTGACATTTTGTCCAGAAGTATCCTGTGAGAGACAGTATCAAAACCTTTACTGAAGTCCAAAAAGGTTACATCAGCCGGGTGCCCTTGATCAACTAGGTGAGTTACCCTGCCCCCCTCATGAAATTGTGCTGGCTGACCAATGACTGTTTTGTCTTCAGGTGTTTTTCAATTCCTCCCAGAATAATCTTTTCCATGAAAAGATTTTCAGGCTTTGAAATTAAATGTCCTATCTTCTGTAGGCTGGGCACCGGATGACTATAAAAATTGAATCCATTATCTGGAATAGTCTTGATTTTGTTCTTTTCATTAGCCACTTATATGCAGCAGACTTTCTTATATTTTTTCTTGTGCAACATCAGAAATATAGTTTATATTTTCAGTATAAACCATTTGCATTTCGTGCTGTCCTAACACTACAGTGTACTGCCTTACTTTATCCGTATATTTCTTCTAAAATTGATGCATCAGCTTCATATAACCCTCATTTAATGCCTGACATACTCTTTTGATTGCAAACTATTGCTGTGGCATGTTTTCAAAAGCTTACTTTTTAACTGTATTCTTAAACCAATTTCGTAAATGTGGTGTTACATTTTAGTTAAATATATTGGAAAGAATAAGAAAATCATATTTCAAATATAAGTTGGTTCCCACAAGGCTCTGTTAAGGATTTTGTGAAAACATTGCTTACTTCATCATTCACTGGAAAAAAAATCTTGAAAGAAGTGAAAAAAATCTTAATGCTGGTGTCAGCTCGTGATTTTCCACAAAAACAAAGTGAGGCTGTCTGCTCTTGGTCTAGATCTCATATGTTTACCTAAATGAGAGTAGTACCAGTGCAAGAAAATATACATTTAAATTTTGATGCGTCAATTTCCTCACAATCTGGGCTGAAAGTCTTTTGTGCTGATGGCTGAGCATTCACTCAGGAATGCCCAGCATCAGTCAAAGATCAGAAATCAGGCTGTTTCTACAAGAAACAGGTGCTGGAGATGGACCTGCTCAGGGTCAAAGCAGGACTGATATTAAACTGTAAATGTAACACTGAGGCAAAAAGACGGATCGCTACACATCAGAAAGTAAGAGTCCAGCAACAGTGTTAAGAGGGTTAGCCTTGTCTCATTTAACATATTTTTCAATTGTGTAAAATGTATCACAATGTTAAGATGTATAGTTAATGAGAAAAGCAAGACAAAAAATACTACACATACATAATAAGGCTGAATTAATATCAGTAGTGGAACAGTTGTTTAAAAGTTTATTGGCACTTCTGACTATTGATGGGAGTCTATTAATACTTCCTTTCCTATTTAACTCCTAATCAGTAAAAAAACCTCAAACTCAATGTTGTCAATTCCGCATTTGATAAGTTGATTACTGGAAAAAGAAATAGCATACAACCTTTTAAATTAACTTACTTAAGGGATAAAATTGTCACTAACCAGATCCTTTCAAGTGATTTGACTGTTTGAACTCTTTGAATGTGCAATTGTTTGTCTTTGATGCAGTCATTTGTCTTTTCCAGGGTGGGACCAGAAGATGGATCCATTGAAGTGCTGTAGGGCAGGGGCTGGCAGTGGTGTGTGGAGGCAAGGAAAGCCTCAGGGCACAGGGAGAGGGGGATTTGTCTGGGTGCTTCCTGCTCCTCATTCACTCACATGACTGTAGCCAGATTAACAGCTTTGATTTTGAAGAGAAAACCTCAGTATGCTGAGCGTCAGAAGTCAGAAGATTGATAGGTTGAAAATATGGTTATTGTTTATTTAGCAAGTATTAAAGGCTTGAAAAAACCTCCACCCTCTTCACTATACACTTTCTCCATACAGATTTTCAAATAATGTATACAACGTTGAGAAGAAATGGACCATGGAAATTTTAAATCTGAAATGGATTTATTTTTGAAATTATCAGTACATGACTAGGAGCCCCTAATGGAAATTGCTTTGTAAATGCCATGCCTGCTGAAAGTATTAGCGAAAGTGTGATTTGCATTTTTATTCCAGTCACTGTGATAAAATTGAAAGAGACAAAGATGAGCAGTAGATCAGTTGGAACAGAAAACTTCTCACACTATGTCAGAGAGATAATTTTGAATTCCCGCTTTCATCTGGGTGGACATAGGTGGTGGGGCTGTTACCTGTTAAGTTATAGGAAGCTTCTGTTCCTCAAGCTTTAAATTGGTACACAGATATCACTGTACATAAAAATGTGCATAAATGAAGTCTCTGTCACATGCCTGACAAAATCAGCCAAGCTGCAGGGAAGCTGTGATGGAAATAGAGATTATCTTCTAAAACTGATGGATCGTGATGGAGGAACTCCAATGACAACTTAGAAGCATCCTCTTGACTACTTGTATATAAAAGGTTCTTTTTGCCTATAAAATAGGGAAGTGGTGGTTTAAAAAGAAGTAGAAATCAAGGTTCAGATTCTGCTAAGACATTCTCAAAACACTTACTTCTATATGTAGTGTATATTTCTGTTACTATTGTAAAGGAATTAAAGGCAAGCCCAAAAAAACCCTTTCCTTTATCAAGAAAATACCAAGTTTCCATAGTGAAATTCTTGAGAACAGGAAGCACCCACTGTTAAGGTTGCACAGGATTGGTATCCAACTCATGATGTTGCTCCTTCCTAACTTTTGAATTTTTTTCCTTTTATTTATCATCTTCATAGTGGTCTTTCTTGTAAACTAGCTAGAAGCAAATAAGCCTGTAAAAGAGTTGAATAATGTCTTTGCAAGGTATTCTTTTTATCAGTGGACCGAGTGCAGAATTAGTTTTCATGTTAAGAACAGCAGAGCGCTAGAGCAGGTGATGGTGCTCGTCCTTGTTGTGAGATTTGTCATTCTCTTTAAAAGCAGCAGAGGATTTCCAGTTTTGGCCTCCTCCAGGCCACAAATTTCTCGCTCTGCCTTCTCATTCTCAGGGCCCATCCATTACCAAGTAGTTTTTTCATATATTGCATTCTAAGGCAGTATCCATTTTTCTTTGCATAAAAGCGTGTATTCTGCTGGTGGCAGATTCTGCATGACCTTATAAGCTTCTGACTCCCATTGGCTACACACTTAAAATAACTTCTTTTGAGAAGCTACATCTTCCTGAAGGCCACAAGTACAACTTACATAAATTTTTTTGGCCCTGATTACTGTATTGAGATTCCTTACCAATTAATCACTTTTTTTTGACTGATTACTTTCAGAGGAGCATCCATAAAATGCCAAGCGTGATAGAAGTTGGCAAAGACAACTGGTGCTATGTTGGAACCTGTGCTAAGCTGTTCAGCATGAGGTGTCACAGAAATAGATTATGCAGCTTTTTGGGGGGGCTAAGCCAAAGAGCTGTGTGATGAATTGCTGGCTCCTCAGGAATCGAATTACTGATACACGCAGAGCCTTGCTACTGTTCTTGTCACTCATGTTGTCAACTGAAGGAAAAGAAATACTTGAGTGTAGTGCTTTGATGGAAAGCCTACAGGGATTGCTGTTCAGGTAGTTACTTGGGATGGTATCTAAGAGGCAGAACAAATTTTCATGAAAGTGATATGAGGGCATTGAAGAAGGAATTTTCATGTGATGGGAGGATACTTGAGCACATGTTCTCTGTAAGGTTTAAAATATTAATTTCTTTGTTTGCATGCCTTCCTTCTTGGGTCGTCTTTTTCCTCTCCTACCACTCAGTCTTCCTTGAATTTTAAATTGGTGACATTGGGATATACATCATGAAAAATGGCAGATGATACATTTGTGTCTCCACCACCACTGGAGTCTGCCTTCACTTGTCTGCAGACTGCCAAGCTGCATTAGGTCCCAGGAGCTCAATACATCTGGCTCTTTAGACTAAACAAGAATTTAGCTGGATTTAAAATGAAATTTGAGAGACTGTCAAATTAGGAAACTAATTTTCTCAGGACTGGGAGTAATACTGCCTGCACAGCTCTTCTACCACAACATCTTGCAAGACTGAAACCCATAATGCCTTACTGACACAAGAATTCAAACTTACTTGAGGGTGATAGGAAAGAATATAGAAGATGGCCTTAGTGAGCCTTGTGGGTGGGGACACCTGCCTTGGGTGTAGAATGATGAGTTTTCTTTGTGTTCTATTCAAAGGATTCACAAGAGAATCAACAGACACTTTTTAGTTGGCTGATCAACTAGATCTTTTAGCTTACATTTTCCGTACTGGCACATGCCACATGTTTTTGTGCCATAGATTTCTGGCCACTATGCAAGGCAATGCCTGCCCTACAATGCTTTAGGGTAGTTTCTCCAGAGTTCTTGTGCTCTCATGTTAGCATCTCAAGTGACTCATGTTTTACTGCATAGTTCAAAAGCAGATTTCTGGGTCCCTCTTGCAAAGAGCAGTGACACTGGGTAAGTTGAATGCTGTAGTTTCATTACATCCTTGAAAGGTCCTGTATTCAGTGGTCCAAAATTACTAAAATTAGTTAGACATATATGGTTATTCTACACTTGGTTTCTCTTGGCTGCAGTAGACTAATTCTGTCTAGCTATGTTTAGAGGATGCGGCTGTAAAAGATTGATGAAATGCTTGAATGTTGTGTCTTTCTTTTTTCCCTCTTTTTATCTATATTCTGTGCTTTCATTTTTAAGTCTCTTGCTCTCTGTGTTGGCTCAGTGAAGCTCACTTCTGCAGCCCACCTGGTACACTGCAGAAAGCAGGAGGAGGTGTGCAGTGGTCATCTCAGGAAGGAGACCAGAATCCTCCCCATACACCACATTTGGAGGATAGCCAGACTCTGTTTGTCTGCTGTTTTCTGCCTTCTCATTCCCTTTTCTGTCTCTGCTGGCAGGTGCTATTAAGCAACTCCTTTGCTAAAGATTTGAATTACTGGCCATGAAGAGCTGCACCTGAGTAGGTGTGATGTTTGTTGCTCTGTAGCAATAACCTGTTTTCCTTAATAGGTTTTCTGATGTAGGTGATTCCTTTTAAACTGTGTTTTCTTTGCTAAATTTACCCTGTGCTATTTGCACTGCTGCATGTGCAGGACAGGGGCTGCTCTGCTTGCTCCCGACAGCAATGCAGTAATTACAGACAGCAGAGGATGAAAAGGGCTCTTTATCGGCTAACCTGGCTGCCCTAAACACTGTGCACCAGCAGCATTCTGTTGGCAGATTAAATGTCAGGTACCTGGCTTTAGAACTGACTCCTGCTGTGTTTTGATGAATGCTGGTACTTTCCCAGCTCACAATAAAAGAGTGCCAGGAGTACACTAGTGCTTTAAAACCTAATATTTGAAACAGTCTGCAGTATCATGAGACTTTTGTCATCTTTCCCGTATAGCCCACCTGAAAGCATTCCTGGCTTGGAGCAGATTCTTAATGTGTACAAGAAATTAACTTGGGTTCTACAAGAAACAAAGCCATGTGTTCTCTGCACAGAACAAGAACATTTGCAGTAAAAACAAGTTATGAGAATAAACAACTTTACCTGTCTCTTGAACACAACATCTTTATAGGAATTTTCATATAAGCACTGGCAAAGGAGGTTTTCAAAGTACAGTCTTCTGAGCTGTTCGCGTATGCCATAGAGGATAAATCCAAGTTGTAGGATGGAGATTCCAATATTTATTTCTTTTAATGTTCCAGATATCACCACTCAAATCCATCAGGAAATTTGTTTCTTCCTTAGGAGAAAGTCTCTGATGGTTGATGTGCACTCCTGCCCCAAAACCCCATCTTTTCTCCACTCCTACCCCCTGACATGTGTTTCTCCAATGCAGACAAATAATTACATGCTTGTGCAGTTTCTGGTAGTCAGATGAGAACATAAATCACAAGGTTCACTGTAGTTCAATGCTTGATGTTGTAACTTTTATCAGTCTGCAGTGCAGATGCTGTAATTACAAAGAGAAAATTACATCACTTCCAGGTGCTGCCTTAAAAAAAACTGTGCATCCTGAACTTGTTCATACTGTATTTCCATTGGATTGATTAGGAGAACCACAAGGAGAGGGTGTAATGCCCCTGTGACCTTTTCACTCTCCTTGCTAGTGCCATTTTTTTGACAATTAAGGTCAGTATCTGCTCTGTGCCTTGTTTTGTTGTGGATGTGTAAGGTTTTGTTCCCTTATAGCCAGGCAGTATGGAAAGGAGGGTTTTCCAGGGTGGGCAGGCATTTAAACAGGCTTATAGGCATAGCCTGTACCCCTATTACTGATACAGATACTGTACATTTGATGTGTAAATTGTAGGCTCACATCAGCCCAGCTGAACACTTTGTCATGAGTTCTTCCCAGGTCTGTATAGCTGCTGTGGCACCACGTTACACTTGTAGCTTACTAATGGTCCAGAGTGGTGGATAAAAAAAGTGCCTGAAAAACCATGCTTTCCAAAATGAGACTTTTCAGTCATCTTAAGATGTGGGTGAGGAAGATATTTGGTACATTTTTCTAACGGAATGAACATATCTCACTTCATTGCTTCAATTAAATAGAGCTGTGGCAAATATATACTCTTAGGCAGACAGAGATTCGGGTTTGGGTTTTGTTTGGTTGTGGGTTTTTTTGTGGGTTGGTTTTTTGGGGGAGGTTGTTTGTTTGGAAGATTTTAAAGGAGTTTGAGTGCATTAATTTGAAATGCTCTGAAGCAGCTAATTATTTTGCAGACTGTTATCTAATGGATTCATAGGCCTATTTTTTCCCAATGATTGCATCATTAATGACTGCACACTATTAGCAGATTATGGAGTCCAGTTAATAAATGCATTTACATATGAGACACCTGACAATGTAAGTGTGCATTTGTTCATCATTTGATTTTACTGAGCTGTTGTGTATTTAGTTGTACACATCACACTGCTAAAATCAGTCAGGCATTTTACAGACTTAATGAAGAACAGCGTTAACAAACCTGCTATGACATCTCCTAGAGGTTGGCATTTTACTCTGGAGCCTTAAAAAAGAACAAGTGAAGGAAGAATAAATTTGACCATCTTTAAAAGTTATGAATATAAAGTAAATGAGACGTTTTAATTAACCATATTAATTGTTTTTTGCATAGCCTCTATAGCTTCCATCTGTGAATGTGCCCTGAAAGAATAGAGTTTATTGGTTTAGATTCTTTGGGATTTTTGAAATAAAAGAATTGATAACTTTAAGAAGAGCTGCTTTCAGAAATATTTTTGCCATAGCCTTATAATAATCTTTGGATGATTTTCTAGTATGCCAGTCTCTAATGGCTGCAGAAATACTGTGTGACAGGTACGCCAGATGAGGAATCCCTTACAACTGCTCAGTGCACATTGTGGGTTTGTGCAGTAACTCCCTGCTCATCATAATTGTCATCAATTTTACCTAATGGTGTCAATTTGAAGTTGGTTTTCTCTGCTAGGCTGTAACTTCTAACCAAGGGGGCTGAAGTTTTCCCATCTGACTGCCTCTGTCAGTGGGAGCTAAATCTGGGTATTAGAGGGAGTTCGTATCTGCTTGCTTGACTTCTACAAAAGCCATTCAGCAATATATTAGAATAGATTTAGAAAAAAATTATTTTACAGTTATTAAAATGTGTAATTCTAGGGTCTGGACTAGAGACTTGAATCATGGCAAGGTTGTACACACACAATTTTTTAAAACTAATACTTTATGAATAATAATTTTTTTTATGAGTTAGATTACTCAACTGGAAACAAAAATATTTCAGGTGAGTTACAGAATCATGTTTTGTTCTCTCACCAGACTAGAAAAAAAATTGCTTTGGATGAATGTTTAGTTTAACCTGCCATGCTTTACCTGTATTTTTTTCAATGTGGAAAAGAATAGTAGCTTTTTTTTTGTTTTTGCAGGTGCCTTTAACTTTCTTGACAAGCTCTTACAAACTTAGCACGTATTAATTGCTCAGACAGATTTACCACGTTGCCTTTTGCAGGTAGGGCTGTGCAGATACCATGGTGTGGTGTCTGGTGGGCTCAGTTGTGACTGACAGGCAGCCCTTCTTTCTGTAGATCCCCAACTCATCTATACCCACGGCTGATTTTTAGAAGCTTCCAAAAATGGCAGGCAGTATAGGGATTTTCTGCCAACATTTTGATAAGACACTGAAGTTTCCATGATCTGTGGTAGCACCACTGTCCAAAGACTCCTGCATAGTTACGTGTGGCTCATACTCCTTGCTCAGTTCCAAAGAAAAGTACATTATGAAACATGACAGCAACAACTCCGTGCACTCTCTGGACCACACAGAGCAGCATCACCCCAGCTGTCCCCCAGGGCTTGTGCACAGCACAGTACAGTCAGCCACAGGCAGGTGCCTGCCCAAGCTCTGTTTCCAGTGCTCTAGCTCCTGGTTTGGGTGCTCTGCCAGGACCAGCCCTGGTTTCTTTGTGCTGTCTTTCTGCACTGTAGCCATAACTACTGAGGTACTCTTTGCTACAGATACACAGAGCAGCAGCAGCCTGGCCTCTGCACTGAATTTGGCAAAATACACTTTGGGGAACATTCCTGCTGACTAATGAAATTGTGTTATTTCTAATTAAAACAATGTGTATGGGAGCACTGGCAAGGAGCACAATGGTGTTTGTGTTTTTTATAGGCACTGAAGGTGATCCAGGGTATTATAAACCGGTGCACCCTGTCTCAGTATCTGGCAAACTGATTAAACTGAAAAAGAAGAAGAAAATACTGCTATCAAGCATCTGGAAAATCATGATAAGATGGGGTTAAAATAGCATGACATGTGCAAAGGCAGCCTGTGCTTTGATAGTTAATCTTCTTGAATTGTTTCAATGTAGCAATAGAGGAGAGAATAAAGGTAAATGGCTGGTACAGTTTATGAAAATAAAGGAAGGTCAATGAAGCATAGAGCTATTATAGCAGAGAGCAGAACAGAAAGGAGTGAAGGCAATTAGACCAGCGGTATAAGACTGTAATATCTTTGATGCAGAACAACAACTACCTTGCCTAAAATCTAAGACTACCATCTTCTTTCTGATCCATAGAAATTATTGCAATTGTTAATAATGGTTGTAGTTAAAAAAAAAAGTCAAATAATTTTAAGAGGAAGACTCTAAAGAAAAATTCTGAACAATTTTGAATAAAAGCATTCAGGTGTTTAGAGTGAAATTTGCTTTGATGTTTTTAAAAAGCTGAATGGAAATGTTTTCCATACTGTGACTAGCTTTGGTAATCTATACCCATGATATAATAAAAATATACAGAAAATGTGAAGGATGCCTGTATTTGAGATAAATTTTGAATGAGTGAATTTTTTCCAAGGGTGGGATTTAGAAGTTCTTAGTTATTATAAGGAATTTGGGTTGTGGACTTGACTTTCCTCTTTTCACTCTAAAAGGTAACTTACCATAGCCGCTAAAAAATGAAATTTTCACTTTAAAAGCCTTTGAAAAGTTACAAAGTTGCTGTTTTCTGGTTGTTTTCTCTTAGTCTGATTAATTCATTTAACTCTATCCTGGCTGCTCTGTGCTTTTGCTGATGAGAAGTGTGAGAGCCAACAAGGAGTCCCTGCTGCCAGTGTTCAGGGAGACAATCCTGATGTGTCTGTTTGGATGAAGAGGTGCTCAGCCCAGAAAGTCATGCTGATGCACGTGAGATGAAAACTCATGACAGACAATTTTGCTGAGTTTTCTCTTTGTGATAGCACAAATTTGATTTGGAGTCAGGCATGCCTTCCAGAAGGGTGCCCAGCTTTGGCTTGAAGAGAGCACAGACGGAAAATGTGGCATCCTCCTCAGCTGTTTGCCTCAGCAGCTAGGATCAATTTATCTGGCTTTTCTCCACATTTTTTCAACTTAATTAAAGAATGCTTTGCCATGGAATAGTCTCTTTTTATAAGAGCATTTATAATCAGGGTTTTTTTGTACTAAACCAATTACACTTTCACAATGAGGTGTTTTCCAAGATATGCAGCCTTTTTACTGGCTTTTTATTAGACAGCCTTTTCTGCACTTTCTGAGTCTTTGGAGAAGGGGTCAAGGGACTGCATCAAGGGAAACATGGCCAGCAGGTCGACGGAGGTGATTCTGCCTCTCTCTTCTGCTCTGGTGGGAACCCACCAGCTCTAGGGCCCCCAACATAAAGGATATGGACCTGTTGGAGTGAGTCCAGAGGAGAGCCATGATGATCAGAGGACTGGAACACCTCTTCTGTGGAGACAGGCTGAGAGAGTTGGGGTTGTTCAGTCTGGAAAAGAGAAGACTCTGGTGAGACCTCATAGCACCTTCTAGTACCTACAGGGGTCTGCATGAGAGCTGGAGAGGAACTTTTGACAAGGGTTAATGGCTTTAAAGTGAAAGAAGATAGATTTAGATTAGATACTGAAAAGGACTTCTTGACTATGATGGTGGTGAGGCACTGGAACAGGTTTCCCACAGGAGCTGTGTGTGCCCCATCCCTGGCAGTGTTCAAGACCAGGTTGGACTGGGCTTTGAGCAGCCTTGTCTAGTGAAAAGTGTCCCTGCCCATGACACAGGGTTGGGAATAGATCATTTTTAAGGTGCCTTCCAATCCAAACCATTCTATGATTGTAAGATATGTAGCACAAGGATGCACAGCATTACTTGTTGCAAAAACACTATCACCACCTTCTCCCATGCTTAGCCCTGGTTCTGGCTTCACTCTTCTTATCTTCTGTTTGTTTGGAGTTTTCTTTTAAATTTATTTAGCACTTGAGTGACTTGGGTAGCTGCTATTTCTGCATTTCTATCTGCCAAACGTTTATTTTATCCCAGATCCATTAATTAAAAGATTACATTATAATAATTCTGGATTAGATTTGGAGAGGATTATTACTCTATGTAAGTATATGTGTGCAAAACCACTGGATTACAGCATATCTTATTAAATAGACTATACCATTGCAAAGGCTATCAGTTCAGCTCTTTACATGATAAATGTTATTTCAACACACCAAAAACTCTTAGTGCGAAAAGACTTTGCTACAGCTCTAAAGCTGCTATCTAGGCCCTGTAAGATCATGTTCTTTCTACAGCTGAGCTAAATTACAAATTACAAAGCTAAACTCTAATCCAAAAATCATATTTTAGTGTGTAAAAAAACTAAGATTGTCCAATGAAACTTCATAGTGCATAGTGCATGACCTCTTCTCCTTCTTAGGGAAGATATGTTGATCATATTGTCAGATATTGAGAAATTTTGTACACTCAGAGGAAAAAAAAAAATCCAATAGTCTGGGATTCCCCTTCCTCACATCCTTGCTGTCAACTTGGATATTTGTCAAATGCTTTACATTTTGTAAATCTCTTTCCACTTGCTAGGTTTGACTTATATCCTAGTACTGAGATGGTTTTTCCTCTCAGCTGCAGCATCATGATGTAAATCACGTCACAGCATTGCTGCTGTGGGAAAGTAGCCTAGTGTCTTGTTTGATCCCTTCAGGATGAAGCAGATATCTGCCCCCAGCTCCCTGGGACTGATGCATGGACTTGATTCATTTTCATCTGCAGCGAAGACTCTTACCCTCTTTCTCAGTTTCTAGAACTGGCAGCTGTTGAAATGAGGTTTTGGCTTTTACTCAGGGGTGGTTTGGTACAAATGTGATGTACAGGTGTGTTATGCTCTGCTTTCCCTTCGCTTTGCCTGCCTGCCACCACTTGACAATTTGTGTGCACTCATTAGAGGCAGCATGATGATGGACGAGTACTCCCCAGTGAACAAAGCCCTTCCTGCTAAGATTTCACTCTAAAGAACATTTTAAAATCTGACAAGTTTGCTTCGATGTCTTGTCGCTTGGGATTGTTATCCCTTCAGGAGTACAGTCGTGCTGTAGAAGCACAGACATCTTGTGATTGCTGCTACAATGAAGTGTTACAATTTTTTTTTTTTTACAAATTAAACAGGTTGCCCAATGCAGCTGTGGATGCCCCATCCCTGGAAGTGTTCAAACCCAGCTTGGGTGGGGCTTGGGGAAGCTGATGTAGTGCAAGGTGTCCCTGCCCATAGTAGGGGGATTGGAACTAGATGATCTCTGAAGGCTTTTTCAACCCAAATCTATGAAATTTGAGAAAGAACTTGGTCAAATGCTCTCAGTTAAAATCCCATTGCTGATCTGAAATTGCTGTGTTCTGGCTGAGGGCTGTATTCGATCACAATAATATTTGGTTTATTATCTTCTAATCTGCAGCTTGCAAAGTGGCTGTTTTCCTGTGACAGTGATGTATGGTCCATGGCATGTAACTGAACTTAACGTTTATATTAGACTTAGTGATTTAAGTACAGTTAATCTCTCTATTAGTGCTGATTAGTACTCTGCATGATCATGTTTGCATTTCTAGTTGACAGAGAGAACATTTGGTTAATTCAACGGTGAAAGCAAGAATGTGTTTTTTTACCATAATTGCAACTATTTCTAACAGGTTCTATTGTATTTTATAATTCATAACAAGAAGAAATAATGGAGAGAAAAAGTTATGTACCACATTTTAAACAGTTAGCATATATCTCATTATTACCTTAATGCGTGCAACTCTCTTCTGCAGCTTGGTAATTTCATTGAAAAACAAGCCAAGGTGCCTTGCTCTGCTTTGGCCAATATCCTTGTATGTAAGCAGAATAGCACCAGATCTTCAGGTCTTTGCTGTGTCCTCAACAGATTGTGATGACCTTGGGATTTCTCCAGGGCCTTTATGGTGCAGGCTGTCTGTTCAAAGTTGGCCTGGCACAACTGTTTCTGCTTGAAGAAGGTTCCCCTTCTCTGCCCTCACCCTGTATCAAGAGTGGTGTGGAGTGTTTTGGCAAAGTTGCCGACTCAATTAAGAAATGCTGTCAGTCTTGCCTTTCTTTCTGAAGTGATAAATTGGTACTTATACATCTGGGAGCAAAACCAATATAACATGTTACTGAATGTTAAATTTTCCATCTGAAGATTTATTAAGTGTTCAGAAGCATTTTGCTTTCGTTCTGAATATTAACAGGATAATTACATTTCTGGAGTTGTCTGCGTTTGAGGTACAAATCACCAAGTGTTTTAATTCAGGCCAGGTAATTGTGTCGCTTTGATTGATTGCATATTTAAGGCAAAAGTGTATTTTTTTAATCCAGGCTGAACATTTTAGTCAGTTTGCTCTTGATTAAAAGCACCTCGTGGTGACATATTATCAGAAGGAGGTTCTTTCACTATCTTCTTTGCTCGTAAGATACCACAAAGTAACAACTCTTCAACATTTTTCCAGTTTCCCTCCACACAAAAGGTATTGTGAAAATTCCATGCCCTCCTAAAATGGCTGAAAGGGAAAGCTAAGGAGTATACATATACATATGTATATATATACATACACACACATATGTGTGTGTGTATATGTATATATACATACATACACACACACACACACACGCATATTCATTTTCAGAGGACAGTGTTTTCATGTACTTCAGAAATGTCACTGCCACTGCCAAGGAAGGGTGTTGCTTCCTCTGGATTCACTGAGTATTGTTTTCAGCATAAATTTTCTCCATCTTGAATTACCTGGATGTGTGCACTTCCTTTTGTGGCTGCCATGTAATGTAGAGTTGTTATGAGATGCTGGGTTTGGAGAGGTTAGGAGAGAGGAGCAGGTGGGTTCTGTATCACATTCTCTAGCCAGAGTCAGAGCATCACAAATCCTGCTGCTGGTGTGTGAAGGGACAGGTGCCAATCTCATTTGCAGAGCTTGAGGGCTCAGTGTTTCACATTGTGGGCAGTTGTTTAACAGAGGCAAGGCTGTAGAGGGTCTATGAAATCACACTGAAGGTGAGTGATTGTGATGGACACAGGACAGACAGAATGAATGATCAAGCCCAGCTGGAGTCACGCTCAGAAGTGTGTAGGAGAAGGTGAGAGGACAGCTGAGTGAAAAACCACTGTGTGAAAAATGCCACATGTGGGAAAAGGGAGCAGTGTGAACAAATGCTCATGTTAAACAAAAACCCAGATCAACCAACCAGACAAAAAGAGGGAAAGCAGGCACTCTTGGGGAGCTTCTGCTGGCCCTGGCAAAGATGGATGGACTAGACGTCCCTGCTATGTGAATAATAAGTTGTGCTGTTGTTTGTAACTGGTACAGTCAATGTGCCAGGCAGCAATGGAAAGGAGTTTTCCTGAGCAGGCAGTTGCTAGAGATGGAAATTGAGTGATGAATTTCAGTGGCCAGTCACAAAGTGTTTTCAAATTACACTTTTTGGCCAATGATCTGTGCATGACTCCTATTTCTGACTTCAACAGGGTCATCCTTCAGAAACGTTTTCATACCAGTATCAATGCAGAGAGGTGTTGGTGGTGCTTCAACAGCGCTGCTGTAGTTCAAATGACAGACTCACAAGTGTAGAAGGGATAAAAGCAACTGACAGGCACAGATGGGCAGTGACAGTAGCTTTCAGGATTTGAACATGGTATCATGTTGATCAGCAGAAAGCAAGCACTGTTATGTGGAAGAAAGGTCCAAGTAAAACAGGGCCCAAGATCACATGAGAGACCTCAGCCCAGAGTCTGATTGCCTTTCTATCAAAAGCTGCGGAGAAAGGATTTCATGTCTCGGCCTCAGTTTGTCCAGATGTAGAATGGAGATGTGAAAAATACTTTGTGCAATAATGCAGAGTGTAAGAAGTTACCTTGTGAAGAGGAGTTCCATGTTGGTATTTGTTCTTGACAAGGACCTTTTGAAAATCTGAGATGGCAACAACAAACGTTCACCTGGATACTTCTCTGCGATGTGGAGATGCATGGTAGATTTCTTAATAAATACATTAAATATTACTTTGGTTATAAACGTGTTCCTCTTCTGCACTGAGCTTTACCTACTTAGCAAGATTTCAGTGTTCAGAGGAGACTAAATAGATGAGATAAATATTCAAGAAGTTGCATATTTCGTGTCTTCCTGTTGCTGGAAGAACTCATCTATTTCTTACAGATGAGTATAGCAACAATGAGGTAATTACATTTTCTGGTGATTAACATTGCCCCAGTGTAAAGTATGAGAGCCACAGCTTGCAAGAGCACTGTCTTCCAAAGTTACCCTATCACATGGCCCATTGGTAGAGGTAAGTGAAGTTAAGTAATTTAATTCACTATGATTAGCATTTAAAGCTGTCTACCCAGAAACCAATAAAGAGGTTCACAATTCATCCTGTATTATTTCACATAAGGCTTTAACAATATTAGTTGAAGGCAGTCTAGTTCGGGGAGGTGGTAATCCAATCTGTCCTCCTCCTCTGAATTCCTGGTTTAAAGCAGTAATGAGCAACAAAGGTTGTTATTAGGCAGCTGTTACAGGTCTGGCAGTGAGCAAAGAGGTGAGAGAAGCCTGGTTGCTCCAGGACAGCTGTATGTATGACAGAAAATCATCCTGGCTGGTGCTGAGCTGCCACCTGGGTTGGCAGGAGCAGCATTTGCCCTGGCTGGCCTCATGCCTCCGCCTGGCATCAAATGGTGCTGGGAGAAGGTGTGGGAAAGGCTGCTTTCCTCCCACTTCCCTTGTCCAGGCTGCAGTTTAACACAAGTCTGGCTCTCTGAATTGCAAATTTGGCTTCCTCAGAATCGATTGATTCAGTTAGGAAAGCCAACACCCCCCATCCCACCCCCTGTCGCAACTTTTAAAGGACGTGCCAGTTGGGCACGCTGCAAAAGCCATTTACAGTTGGAATAAAGCAGGACCTGGGGTGGCACTGCCAGGCCCAGCTCCTTTTTGAAAGGAAAGGCTGCTGGAGTGTGGGTGCCTGTCTGTACTCTTTTGTGGATTAACATACGTGCCAACTGGGCAAGTGTGGGCAAAGGCAGAGTCTGGCTTAATGGCACACAAAGCAAATGTCAGCTAAAGAGGTTTTCTTTATCTTAATAAGTGATGAGATGTTGGCCACAGTACAGCCGTGCTGGATGGTGGTGCAGTGGTTTCCAGCTCTGCTCTCTGCCATCTGTCCCAGCTGCTTGCTGAGGTGTCACTGCCTGCCTGGGCATCCCACTCAGGGGCAGGTTAGTGCTGCCACCTGGATATCCCATTAGAAACACTCGGGGTGCACTCAGCAAAATTTTCTTCTGAAAGCCTAGTTCCATGATTTTGTGCCAGGCTTATTGCCTGACCCAAATGGCACCCTGATTTTCATGTTTAAATTACCAACAAACAGAAAAAAAAACCAAGGTCAAATCATACCTTATTGCTGTTAGGATTTGTCACCCCCCAAAAAATACTATGAGCAGAGCTTTTAGTCAAGGTGTTAATGAACTTTTTTAAGGGGTTAATGGAAAATCTGGTATTCTTTTTAATATTTTTTTTAAATTTTCACAGCCCTTCATAAAAACAGGGAAATAAAACAAGCTGCTTCTGCTTGTAACTTTTTGCTGTGAGAGAGGTTTCTAGCCCTTTGGACCAGCTCTTGCTTTTTTTTTCCACTTCCCACCCAGTACAGGGGAAATGGGATGTTTCATGTGTAGCACAGATGGGGACTCGGCATATGGGTCATGCCAGTGAGAATTAAGAGGGGGAGTGAAGCGTGAAGACTTGTTGCCCCTGACACCTCAGTGAGAACTGCTCTTTGGGATGGTTTCTTTCTCTGCCCTGATGGATTGGCAGCAGTGCGTGGTACAAAGCCTTTCTCTAATTTTCCCTGCCTAAAGGAGAAGGGTTTTCCCACTTTAACAGCTCCAATGCCTTTCTGTAATCTCATATGCCTGCCCAAAGCCACCATTTCAGTAGCTCAGTGCATTATTTTTATACGGTCTGTAAGTATCTTAAATAGCTGACGTTCAGAATGTGCCATTTGTCTTTGTAATAGTGCTTTCCTTTTTAATCATGTTCCTTCTTTGCTGTTTTTCTGCCAGCCTTTGGCAGTGTTTCATTTTAGTTTAAAGTGAAAGAACATCCTCCTAAAATATTCTGTAATCCTCAGCTATTGTTTGATCAGTTTTAATTCAATTTCGCTGCAATGAAAATATAATGGGAGGATGAACTCCAGAATGTGCAGTTTGAGGAAAATTGCTGTCAACATTACGAAACCTGCAACCAACTTTTGAGACAGCAATGGAGATCTAAGCCTAGCAGCTCTTTACAGCAAGTTCTACAGCTCTCCTATTCATCTGCTCAAGTGAGTCACAGTTTCCAAAATTTTCCAAAGTAATCCCTTAAGTTTTGAGTAGATGCCTTTTGGGATGTTTATATGAAATGCCTTGGGTGTGCCTCTCTGATAGGCTTGATTGCCTTTTATTGAACAGCAGTCTTCTTTGTCCTCAAGGCTCTTTATAAGCAGGCTTTGAAGGCTTCCTCAAAAAAGTTAGCGCTTGTTTGGTGTGCTCTCAGTGCAGATATAACTCAGAAATCTGTGATTATCAAGACTCCTCTGCTATTTTTTTCTCTTTTTTAGCCTTGTGTAGGAAAGAAAGAAAGAAAAGAAAAAAAAAGCCTCCTTCTCCCCCAGACTGCAGATATTCTACCTTGTCTGGGTCCTCTGATATTCAGGAGCATGGTCGTGACTGCTCTGTCTCTGATCTACATGTCCTCCATCCAGCTTCAGCCTGTCTCTTGCTCTGTCGGGATTCAAATGCAATTTCTCACTCTGCATAGGAATTATTTTTGGAGCTTTAAAAATACTCCATCCGTAACACGGTGTTCCTACGCGAGCTGCCTGCCTCAGGAGGATGACTTGGAGGAGGAAAGCGAGCCTACAACCTCCCCAACAAAGCTGATACAATGCTGCCTTTGTATCTGGCCCCTATTCATGCATGACTGCGGCATAAAAGAGCAGCCCCAAACTAGTCCCACTCTTGGGTCTGGTCCAAGACCTGCTTGGAGGTGAGAAGGGGGGTGCCTAAGGGAAGGATTCCTTACAAGTAACTTGTACTCCGCCTCCATTTTATGAGCAGCTAAAAGCTCTTGCTGGAAGATACAGAAGTTAATGTTTGGAGCTGATGATGCTTGTTAGTTAAGCCTGATAGTAGCTCCTGAGCAAGATGAATGGTGGCAGGGCATGTCCTTTTCTCATCTTTTCTTTGGTTTTTGAATTGCTTCAGCTAAAGAAGTAAAGGTTAGGTCAGATGCTCAAGAAAGGTGATTTTCTTGTGAACCCACCAGTGGTCAGTATGCCTTCCAGGGAAAGCATCCTTGTTGCTGCTGGCCTGAAAGCCATACCATGCTCTGGAATCCTGCTGCCTCCAATCTGAATAACAGTGGAATGTATCTTGGTGACCACTGGGGAGACATAGAAACATCCCACCGTTCCTCTTGGCTGGTCACAGCAACAAGCCAAGTTCAAGGACTTACTTGTATGGTTTCCTCTTCCCTTAATGTACTGAGTTTCTTTGTTAAGCAGACAGTTGCTTTGATTCACAAGTAGAAATTAATCATCTTGCTGTGCAAAAGGCAGATACAAGAATAGCACTGATCCATTTGAGTGGCATCTTTTGGTTCTTGTGTGATTTTTTTTTTTTTTGGTTATATATATGTGTGTGTTCATATATGCACAAATGCAGGTCTTGCAAGATACTGTTGTTCTGAGCAAGATCACTGATTCTGAGATGTTAAGGGGTTGGGGTGAAAGAGAATGGAAATCAGCTTTCTAAAACAGAGGCCAGAAGAGATATGTGCCGTGGGTAAGATAGCAGTGATCAAAAACTAGTGTGAAAAAAGGGCAGGTTACAGAAAAATGTTTGCAGCCTCTGGGAAGAAGCACTGGGACTACACAAGCTGTTGCAATGTGGATCTTGTTGACATTTCTTTTGGGAGTGGGGTATCCACAGGTCTTTTCACAGCAGCATTCCCTAGTTCAGAGGGGCTGACAGTTAGAATCCTCTCTGTAAAGCCGTGATAATTCAGGGGGTATGAGCCAAAATGGGCTCTATGTGCAACCAACCTGCACTGACACTCTAATTTTGATTAATTTAGAGAAGGACCTGCAAGTAAAATTTAGTGTGAAACGAGATTACTTTCATGAGTTATGCTTGACTCCAGCCAAAGAGTTCATGTGATATAGATGCTTATCGGCCTTTATGAAATGTCATAATACTGGAGGAGTGTAGGATCATAATATACAGTTAAAGACCGTGGCCCCAATTGCACTCCCTTGTCTAAGAAGGCTACATAAGTATCCACTTAACTTTAAGCTTACACTTATATTCTTTTCTCTTCAGAGAGATTTAATCATGTGCTGGAATAATTTCCTATACTAATACTCTCCAAATGCACAAAGGAGCAGAATCAAAATGTAAGACAAGCAGTTCTTTGCTCTGCGTTGTTCATTAGTGTGAGTTGATTCCTGATAAATATTTTAACCTGAGTTCATTAATACTATTTCAGAGGTAAATTTATTGTCTGTACATGAGTGTGCAAAGTCTACAAAAAGATCTTGTGTGATCAAACTCAGAAGGAAGTGCTGTCTCATCTGCTCACTTGATCAATTTGTGAACTGTCAACCAGCAGCTATGAAAACATCTCCAGTTGCTCCATTGGCCAAGCATTGGTGAAGGGTGTTCGCATCTTAAAATTCAGAGAACACACATAGATTCTATTTATTTGCCACCAGTGTGGTTTGACCTGGCTTGTACGGGGTAATGCTGATGTTATCAGTGATCAAAGGGGAGTTCAGGTAGGTGTCTGAATCCACCTCTGCTCCAGCCTGACTGCAGGCTCCATCATCTGTGTGTCACCTGGAATTACTAATGCACAGCAATTAGAGGTAATGAAGGGAAGCTGCTGATATCTTAGACATGCTGACAGCCCTTCTGTTTATTTTTTTAGAGTAATGGATTGTGCAACCTGTTTTTTTCATTGGAGCTGTGTTTGTATTTTCATGAACACCTTTTTTTTTTTTAAATGAGTTTAGTTCTGTTGAATCTTGAGCTCATGTGAATTCAAAATTTGCTACCGGTTTCCCCAAGTTGTTTGGTATTGGATTTCCTCTTCCTGGGTTCACAAAAATGGATTTTTCCACCGTGATTTAGGAATAAGAATTCTTCATCTACGGCTACTGTCACACATCTCCTTCCTAACAAAACTGTTGTGGGTCTGCCAGCTCCTTCATTTTCCCTCTTGCTGTTGCTTCCTTGTTTTAGTGGCTTATTCTGGGTGGATGGCACTTCCTTGCTTGTGTACTTGCTGCTGGGGTGGCACCCACAACTGGGAGTCAATGGGAGACCCTCTCCTGACATCACCCAGCAGCTGGGGTTCACTTCTGGGGGTATGGACCCCTTCTGGGAGAAGAGCATTTGGGGGTTGCACAAAGAATAGCTTCTTAAATACACCTTTTATATCCTACTTGTTTCACAATTTAAGAAGCCCTTTCCCACCCATTGTCTATTGTTCAATTGGATGCACAATTCTGACAGGCTGCACGAATCGCTCACATCAATGGTTAAAGCTGTGCCACTTAACCTTATGCTTCATCACCAGGAAAAACATAATTGTATTGGGTATCTCCAGATGTTCTCACTTTAAAGAAATGGCATCTCTGTATTGCATTTACAGCTCACAACTGAGACTGCTGTGGTCTTTCCAGATACTGGAGTAGCTTGAAGCAAACTTCTCTGCCATGGGTTCTGATGACTTTTTCTGCAGAGCCAAAAAAACTTTGTTAGTCAGGAGAAGGAGAAGTCACAGGACCCCATGAGTGCTTTCAAGCTCCATGGCTGCTACAATAGGTGTGAGTCCATGTTGGTAGAGCCACTGCTGTCATTATTGTCTAAGCTGCCAGCAGGGGAGAACTTGATTATGAATTCTGGGATCATGTCAGCCTTGTGGGTGTTACCCTGAAAACTCCAGAGACTATCCCGGCATCAGTTTCGTCAAAGCCATGGTCCCAAAACATGTAGCCTACATCTTCCAGGATGTATTGCAGGATTAAAATACCCCAGTGCAGCAGGTGTTAAACACCTTAGTCTGCCTGTTTCTTCCAACCACCCATCTCTGAGATTCTCCAAGTTCTAAAGGTCATGCGCAATCCAGCGAGCAGTTATTTTGTCATAAGAGGAAGATATTTATCATCAACTGTGGCATCCAGTTTCTGATTTCTCTGTCTGTCCTTTGGTTTGTGTAAAGCACGTTCCACCAGTGTTTTTCAGCTGCTGGGCCTGTTTTTTATGGAACTCCAGGGCTTTGTTAACAGAAAGCCCGCATTGTCAGAAAGTGGTTACAGGTTGTTGCAATCAGATGGGCCAGCAAGAAAATATTCCAGACTCTGTACATTATTGGCTAAAATGGGTAACATATTTATAAGATACATATGAATGCAAATCTTAAACAGCCCTGAGGAGCTTGTATGATTTAATTGTCAGGTGACTACCTGTGTGACCACATTTAGGTGAAACCTAAATGAAATGTGAGGGGAAAATGTATAATCTTTTGTTGGGAAGAGTAATGGGGCTTGAAATGGATGTTTTACTAATAGTTTCCATGTTTTAAGTATATCCCCTGATTATTCTATTTAAGAGCATATCAGTAACAGCATAAGGCTAGAATTAGTAGGAAATTTAAAACCAAAACATTTGGGAGTGTAGATGCTTAGATTAAGCAACTTGGTCTAATTATTCTTATATATACTATTTTTAGTGTTATGTGTTTCTATCACTTCACCAGCTCAAAGCAACAGTAGTAGGTTAATATAAACAGTATATTAAATATAGCTGCATTTTGGTGAACTTCAGTGTAAACATAGAGATTTCTTTATTGCTACCTTGGAAGTCAGTGGAAATAATCCTCATTTAATCACAGTGTGCATCACAGTCTTGAGATTCGGGGAAACAATCATATGCAAAGGTGAGTAACTGTCTGTTCTCTGAAAATTCTTCTCTGCTTCATGATCCATCTCATCATCTGCTTTGTATGGGTGGGGATATACATGCATGTCTATATAAAGAGAAAGCACTTAAGCAGCAATCTTTAACTGGCTACTGAAGTTTTAAATTACTACATTTAGATATTATAAAGATAAGGTAGATCCCAGGCACATAGGGAAGTCACAGTTAACTCTGATTAGTCACCTGGCCACTCACTGTGTTCCAGAAGGCAGTTGTGTTTCTCAGCTTGAAAAAAGCTACTTTATACATTTGGTAGAGTTGAAGAGAGAGACTTTCAATTAAAAAACCCCCAAAATTGGTATGAACTCTTTTAGATTTGCTTGCTTGACAAAAAGGGTCATGTGAGGATGGAGAAAGAATTTCTTGTAATTCTAGTCTGTAACTTGAGAAAAGTTCCCTACTGCAGCATACACGATGTCCCTCTCCAACCAAGTAACCATACATATAGATTGAGTATAAATGCTGGTGAAACAAGAAATTATATATCCACGCATATATCCATGCTTTGACATTAATAAATTGTAGAAAGCACTGAGATGTGAGTTCTAAATCAGTTACTACAGGTTGCATGTAATCAAATAACACAAATTATAGAATACTTCTGTGATTGTTTATATACATAATGTATTCTGGTTTATGGGTAATCCTAAAATTGCTCCCTGTATCTCACACTACTCAGGTGCACAATTTTTTTTTTTTTTTTTTTTAATTTTAGAATTTAAGATTCTCAAAATTATCTTTGGGTAGTTATGGGCTCTATTATAGTTAAATTCCAGAGCTTCTTAAATGAAATATTTATTCAGAGGAAGCTGAATAAATAAAGCAGTAGGCCCAGAGCTGGAACTTCAGAAGTTGTTTCTGGTATTTTTACAAAAAAACCCCCTACTGTTTAAAAAGCCAAAGGGCAAACAAACTAAATTCTGAGCTTCTCTAGAAAGTGAAAACCTGCCTGTCAACCATGAATTATAGCAATCTTATACATATACTTAAACATATACTGGCAACATCTCTAGTGTACCTTAAGGATCAGATTAAGCCAGACTACAAATATTTGCAGTCCATTACCACTGTTTGGGGAGAGTTCTGACTTGGTTTCTAAATAGCTTCAGATAATTCGCAATGAATTAACTTGAGATTAAAAAAACAAAAAAAAAACCAAAAAAAAAACCCACAAAGGAGTGAACAGGCACAGTTCTACAGTAAAATTACTTCAGCATGAAGACATGCACAAATGAAATCTCAAAGACATGATTTGCAGAAAAGGAAAACTTCAGAAAAGCTTCCCCTGGATAGCAATTTGTGTTTGGTACCTTGTAGGTGCCCTAGCATCATGTCAGGATATGTGTTTTACAAATGTAAGGCCCGTGTTCCTCCTGGGGTCTGGCTGTGGGGCTGCAGAGGAGGTGCTGGTTCATGCTGGCCCCAGGGTTGTGTGGATGCAGGTGCAGAGGAGGTGATGGTCCTTCCTGGGCACTCAGACACTTGGCCTTGGGCAAAACTGTGTCAGAGCCCAGCAGACTTCACCCCCGACAGGAAATCTGGAATTATTTGGCCCTTAGAAACAGGAAGCCTAAGGATGATTCTCTTCTAGGTCACTTCTCTGGAGCTCATTTTTCCCCTGGCTGTGCAGCACAGGAGACCAGTCACATCTAGAAACAGCGGCCACCCAGCTCCTCCCTTTCCCATCTTTCTCATAACTATGGAAGACAAGTTCCTGTACACAACAGTTTGGTTTGGAAGTTTTGTTTTCAAGCTGCTAATCCAGTTCTTTCACATATGGTTAACTGCTTTGAGAAGTTTTGTAAACAGTTCTGGTTTAAAAAAAAAAAAGTTGAAATTTATTCTTTTATGTTATGATTACAAAATTAATTTCATGGCAGTAATATATAATATGGATACAATTAAAATCTTTTTTTGCCTTTGTGTGAGGTCAGCTACACCACTAAAAGTACTTCAGCATACAAAAAGAAGGGGATAACCTGTATTGGTGTAATTGTATTTTTTGGCAGAGAGATCTTGGAAGTTGAACCCAGCAAATGGAATATGCGTAGACGGCACTGCACTTGACCTTGAAATTTCAAGACGTACTCTAATGTTATAAGAAATTAAGCTAGAGAAAAAGGTCTAAATGTCAGCAAGAAAAGGGACTTTAACAAATGAAACCACAGATAGAATTTGTTGCTGTGTTATTTCATGGTTGGGACATTACTCTTTCTTCCTGCCTTGCTGTCAGCTGGCCTGATATATTTTTGTTGTGATTAATTGTGGTACCCTTTCGGATCAGACATGAGGCATTGCTGGTGGAGGCTTGCTAGGATGTGTGGCAAAGAAAATTGGCAGTTGCTTCTCCAAGCTGGACTTCTAGGAGCAGAGATTGTGTGGTATAAGATGGAGAAAAACTAATCTCACCAGGGCTGCTGCTAATTGATTTAGCAGAAAATATTTTTTTAGTCTGTTAGGCGATATGGCTGTGCTGGTTTCTTATTGCACTGCTCTGAGGACTGGATGGGAAATACCTGCAAGGAGTGGTGGGAAATGTAGGAAACGTTTTGAATTGCCTGCAATATCCAGAACATAAGTGGAACTCTTGCAAGTTTAAGGTTTGGGTGGAATTTAAAAAAAAATGTATATTTCTTTAAAATTCAGAGCTGTTTCGTGCTGTCAGTAAACACCCTTTAACATCTTTTGGTTGCTTTCCCCATGGATAGAAGAGGTGTTGAAGAGGTGCAGAAGAGGTGTCATTTCTGGTTTTCATTCATTTCTTGTCTTCTCATTTTGCTTGATTTAAGGTCCATGGCTAAGCTGTTTCCAGCATCTGTGGGCACAAGTCTCTCAGAAGTCCAGAGGCTTTTTTTATTTATCTTTACTTAAGTCCCCAAGTTAAGTAACTCAGCAGTTAAGTAACATTGTGGTGGGTAGTGTGGGAACATTGATCACTATAGTTTGTTCTTTTATCTCAGTGGAAGAACTGTGTTGTGGTCCTAAACCACTCCCAAAAACCGAACCCTTAGGCCAGAACTCAGACCAGGCTGGCAGTGTGTGATTTACAGGGGAAATCCCTGTCCTTATTCCTTACTGATACTTTAGCTATCACCTTACAGCCGCCGTTTGTCCTGTGGACCCCATAAAGTTTGTGGGCAGTCTTGCGTGGTTTGCCAGCTTTTGCCACCTTTGCAGGTGCTCTGGTAGGACTTAAAAGTCTTTGATTTTATTACAGGAATGCATGCTTATGGCAAGTGGCAGAGGGACATTTGGAGAGTGGGTTGCAGTTTGACATCTCTGCCACTAACTAAGCTGCTAGATCATTATCACTTGTGTTCTGCAGTGATTTCTGCTTCCCCGTGGCTCTGTCACAGAGCAAGGGCTCTCTTTGAGTTTAGTCAAGAAGAATTAAAGGGGATCTGGGCTATGTGCTCCCTCCTGTGAAGAAGCATCCTACACAAAGCAAATGATCTGTTAGAGGAATAGCTCAGGGCACCCTTTGTTTTACAGCCTGGCTGAAGCATCCGGAATTGGCCACAAAAACATTTTTATTTGGTTTTCTAATATGATTTAAAAAAATGAACAATGGCTAATTTCTCCAGTGCCTTGGGGATTCTGATATAAAAATTTTGAAAAGTATGAAGCAAGACTTCAGCCCGTTTGTTGAATGGGACCATACACTCAGTAAAATGTCACTGCCTGTTTCCCTCCTCAGGTTTTAAACTGTACATGTCAGGCATGATAGCCACCTTCTTTTTTCAGCCTCCAGGGAGGTGTCCAGCCCAGTCCAGTCAGTGGAAAGTGTTCAACTTGAACTGGAGGGAAAAGATTTATTTGCTCTTTCTGTCAGCTTTTCCAGAATGTGGTTATGGTGTGTGTGTCTCTTTGCCAATTTAAGGGCACTGATGTTAAATCTGGCACTTTGATAAAATAAATCAGCTCATTTTATTCAGTTAAAAACATTGTGTTTTGTTCTTAATGACACAAGTACATAAATCCTTATATGAATGGGTAGCTATTAATTGGTACAGTGCTGCCCATTTGGAAAAAAAAAATCGCAGAATTAACTTGGTTGGAAAGACTTGCAGATCATGAAGTCCAACCTATGACTTAACACCACCTTGTCAACCAGACCATGGCACTAAGTGCCACATCCAGTCTTTTCTTAAACACCTCCAGGGTCAGTGACTCCACCACCTCCCTGGGCAGCCCATCAGGTAAAGGCTTTCTCTATTCTTGCACGACTGGATCCCAGACAATGTTAAGTTGGCCAGACCTTTGAAATAAATTATTGTGATTAAGACAGTGATGGAAAAAGTCTAAATATCAATGTGGAGAAATGTGATTAATTAAAATGAGTCACATAAAGCAAATATTTAGCAAAAAGAGTGGGAGGTGTCACTGTTCAAAATCATCTCTAAGTCATCATACACAATGCAAATTTGAAGGAAATATTTGTGATATTGTCCTGAAAAACACTGGGGCTTTTTCCAAATTGAAGTAGGAAATCACAGGCTTTGTACATGGTAAATCTTCGCAAATTCATGTGTAGGAATAGCTTTTTTCTGCATTTTTTTGTCTTGTACTAGACCTAGAGAAGCTAGAACAGGATGAATGATCTGCCAGTCACCTAGGACTTTGCAGTCATTAGGGAAGGTGGAGGTTGAGCAGCTCTAGAAGAAAACAGACAGTGGCTTAAAGTAACTTGTGCAGCACCAAAGACTCTGATTGCAGCAGGGCAAATGTGCAAAACAAAGGTGTAAGACAGCATCCCTCTCTGTGTGGCAGGGAGCAAAAAAGCCTCAGTGGAAAAAGGAGTGCTTAGAAGACACATTTAATATTCCAAGGAGAGTATTTTAAGGTGAGGAGTGCGATCAGTGAAGAACAAGGAGGTAATGTGAGCATAACAAAAGGCAAGCAAGATGTCTATGAGGAAAATCTATTTTTATGAATAACGTGGGTAAAATGTGGAATTAGAGAGCATACAAGGTCATAGAAATCACATTTGGAAAGAGACATAAAAGGAAGCATATGCTACGTGAGCAGTGGAGGCGGGGAAAGGTAGATTTTGAACATATGGGAATGATTAGTGAAAATAAGACATAGGTTAGGATGTGTGGAGGAACTGAAACTGCAGTGGCTAAGGAGGTTGGAAAGTGCTTTCCTGGGAAAGGATGAGGAGGTGAAAAAGGGGTATCTGCATCCCTCTGGAGCAGAAGCATCCTGGTCTGACTGTGTGGGGGAGGCTGTGCACATGCTCTCCAAGCTGTGCCTCCTCTTGAGAGATGCAAGACCTGTTTCTTCAGACTGTTGGGTCAGCTCTTCCTGCACTTTATGGAAGGGAATGGGAGGCAAGAGAAAGAAAAGCAGTTCTCTCCCTTTATATAACAAATACTCACTGTTGGATTATGCATGACAGAACATAGGTAATGTGGATGTCTGAAATACCCTCAAATTCATTCGATTAAACACAGAAGAAATGTAAAACACTTGCCGTGTGCATTTCAGAAGTTAAAGTGCTGTTTTCTTGCTTAGAGCATTCTGTCTTCTCCGTATTGTGCTGAGAACAGGCTGCTCTGCCCTTTAGGGGAAGGGAGGACTGCAGCAAAGCCATCCACGGTTCCTGGCAGCACACTGCTCTTGACTGCTTGTGCAGTTGCACAAGGGTAAATATGCTGGATTTTTGATGCCAGGTCTGTTGACATGGAAGCCCAGCACCAGGTAGGAAGTTTCTGCTTTGTAGTGACTTGAAGTTACAGAGCCTGAAAATATTTCCTTTGATGCAGAAAGGTAACTGAAGTCTTATTTAATGGCTTTTTTCCAAACACCACCAGAAAATATTTCATTACACTAGCTGAACTGCAATCAGTCAAATTAGAACTGGCACAGTGTCCAGAAGATTTTTGTTCTCTAAGGATATTTGTCATTAGCACCAAGCGTCATTTGGATTCTCCATCGGATCATACAGTGGGCTACTGAACATCAGTTTCAGCACTATAGTAATAATAGAGAAATAACTGCTTAAACCACAATTAGGTGGGAATGTAATGCTCCCTTCATGAAATATTTAGTCATTAATTTTATGTTGATATCTTTTTAACATTATTAAACTGCACACTGGAGACAGTGGTTCCATAAAACACGTTTTTCCTATAGGAGCTGTATGACTTAGATGACTGCAGCCCAGTATGCATTAGAAAGAGTAATGAAAACGTTAAGATGACTAATGCTATAATTAGGTGTGCAAAGAGCGAACACCTACTAACAGAGTGTATGTGTTTGTATGTGTGCATGTCCATTTATAACACATATTCATTTGGTTTTTGCTGGGTTGCATGACGCCTCTGAACTCTAATAAGGAGATGTTCTAATGTAATGTAATCTCTTCAAGTACATACTAGCATATCATGGTGAACTTGGGCCTGCATGCAGACATGTATTTCTTCTTTACACAACATACTTAGCCTGAAGAAAAGAGCTGTGTTTCATTTCACAGGGCAGAAGTGATATTGTTCTACAAGGTATATAATTTTGATGTAACTTAATTTTCTTTTTTTTGTCTGACTGAAGGTACTCCTATATAAGTCTTATTTGGAAAGATGACTTCCAGTTCACTTTTGGCCCATGTGAATAAAACAGGCATATTTTAATGATACACATCTGTATTGCCCTGAGTTCAAAAGAGCACTGACAGATGACATCTGGGGTTTTTAAAGTTCTCAGCTGGATTTCAGTGGCGTTATCAATTGTCAGGTTTTCTATTTGGTATATGATGGGTGTTTTTTTGGTTTGGTTTGGTTTTGTTTTTTTATGTTGTCTTTCCTTTCTTTTAAGTGAAATGGTTATGCAAAAGCCCACTTCGTGGTCAGCAGCCTGGAAGGCTTGTTCTTCAGGTGTGTTCACTTAAATGATGACAGGAAAAAAAAGCAAGAGACATCTACAGGGACATTAAAAAGGAGAAGACCACAGTACAGCCAGTCCTTAGAGAAGTAACTCTAGGTTCTAAATGGATCAGTCAGTGACTTAAATTACAGTGAGTGAAGCACTTGTCAAAACTGTTCTTGCAGTACCTTGAATGTCTTGTTGAAACTGTGGGCATTGCAGGCTGTAGCTTAGAAAATGTCTCTTTTTCAGAAGTGTTTTTGCAAAGTAGTATTACATTGTCCTGTGATCTGGCCACCACAGATGTCTCATCTGACAGGACTTTGCTTCTCTTCTGCACCACGCTCATGCTTGGTCCAGGGTCACTCCACCATACCTACTCAACTGAGAGGAACCCCTTCTTCCCCAGAGAGTCTTTTCCCCCTGCCCCAGGCAATGACATGAGGAGATGGAGTAACCTGGCCCTGCCTGCTCCTAGCTACTGCAAAAATTAACCCTGTTCTGCCCAAAACCAGGACAAGAATCTAAGGACAAATATTAGAAGGTGATCCCAAGCCTGCACGTCCATATGGATTCATACATGGTGATTTCCGTGCCCTTGCTGGACTACAGAACGAGAAGAAAACCAAAGTACACTAAACCAGAGACCTGCTGAAGGGCCAATTGAAGTCCATGCTGATATTTCTTCTGGTTGATTGATACTGGTCCTAATGGAGCTGTTAGAAGCTGAGCCAGGTTTGAAATCGCACAGAAGTGCTTGCAGCTTGCTCTGTGGTTGAAATGGTGATTGAGAAAAAGGTGGGAGGCTATTCTGTTTGCCCTGGGCTCCAAATAATTTCCACGCCTAAAATGCATTACAACCAGTAACCAAAGTTTATACAAAGCCTACCAGCTGGCCTTTGTAGTTTTTTTTTCAAGTGTGGTTGATGTGCTGATGCCAGCACTTGGATAAGACACATTGGCTAAAAGCATTGCAGTGCAGTAAAACATGGAGTAAAACTTCTGTAAGAGTTGGTTGCACTACAAAAGACACTGAATCATGTCAGATACTTAGAGCAGCTCTGGTGTACTGCCATTGGAAATCTTGGCTTGAATCAATTTTGAGCTCCGGAATGCAAGATGAGAGTGATTTGTGTTTGGAATTGTAAATTTTACATGAGGGCTCAAAGCAGTGAGCCACTAAATGTGTCACTCTGGTTTTGGGTGGCAAAATTCGTAATTTCAATGCTTGTGTTAGAGATACTGTTGAAATACAAGAAAAGCCTTATTGTTCTAGTAACTACTCTCTCTCTCTCTCGCTCTGTTTCATTTAAGAATGTTTGCCTACAGGCTTTCCCAGTTTTCTTTGCCTTCTTTCTTCTACAGATTTACAAAATACTACATGCATTCCCACATGCTGCTTTGTTTTTTTTTCTTACAATTCCCTGTTCAGCAGCAAGGGCTGTTTATGGCCTGAATGTCAGATGGGTGTGCACAAACAGTTTTACCTGCAAGCAAAGAGCAAGAGAGAGCTTGCATAGGCTTACTCTGCAGGAGAGTTTAAATCTCATTAACAGAATTATGTACCTGACAGCAAGTGATAGCTGGTAAACCTGTGACAGCAATGTTTGGCATCAGCTATGCAAAATTCATAAAGCAAACAAATATCACCCAGGTAAAAGCTTTAATAATCGTCATTAAAAAAACTTTTTACACTGTAGTTATTCCAGAGTGCAAATGTAAATCTTGGTGTGACAGTGTGGAGGTTTTGGCCCCTTACTATGAGGAAAATAATGAGAATGCCCAAAAAAGAACAACAAAGCTAGTGAGGCGTCTGGAGCACTAGTCTCAGAAGCAGCTGAGGGAGCTGGTGGTGTTTAGCCTGAAGAAAAGGAGAACCTTATCAACTCTGTACAGCTACCTAAAAGGAAGTTCTGCTTGCACCAGGGAAGGTTTAGATTGGATATTAGGAAAGATTTCTTCATGGAAAGAGTTGTCAAGCATTGGAAAAGGCTGCCCAGGGAGTGTTCCTCCCTGAAGATATTTAAAAAAAATGTAGGTATGGAGCTTAGAGACATGGTTTAGTGGTGGGCCTGGCGGTGCTGACTTAAAGTTGGGCTCAATGATCTTAAAGGTCTTTTCTAACCTAAATAATTCTGTGATTCTATATAGCACTAATGGAAGTTGTTACACATCCCAGGCCAGTGTGTGCTGAAAGTGACAACTCTGTGGTCCTGCAGCCGCGCCTGTCGTGGCTGTTCCACTGCTGGGCTGGATGAGCGCGTGTCCCGACAGCCAGCTTGGCTCCAGCACGTGACTGCTGGCTCCAGTGGGCTCGGGAGGGAAGGGGAAGTTTGGGAGGCCTCATGGGAAGAAGCTACGTGCAGGATCTGTGGGGAAATGCAGTGGTGAGGGCACTGCAGTGGTGGGAGTTACTGCTTACACCACACTGAAGAACTATGGGCATTGTAAGGAGGGGCTGCTGGACCCACTCTGATTAGCAGCGAGGGTCGTTCACCCACCTGCGGTACAGTCCTAGGTCTTGTGGTTGCCCAGGTCTAGGCTAACGTGGATGGCTGTCTTACACTGTTCCCCCGCCTTTGGAAACCTCTTGGACCAGCCTTTTTTCCACTATGGGGACCTGCCTGGTGGCTGCCCAACAGAGGGTAAATGTTAAAATTCACACAGCAAAGAATATCAAGACTTTTCAGCTGTTGAAGAGAAATAAAAAAGAACAAAAAACAGAACTGCAGATTATC
The DNA here is from genome assembly GCA_013400495.1 of Nicator chloris. Taxonomy (NCBI): domain Eukaryota; kingdom Metazoa; phylum Chordata; class Aves; order Passeriformes; family Pycnonotidae; genus Nicator; species Nicator chloris. The sequence continues at coordinate 23,615 of WAAE01009411.1, read as the reverse complement.
GTGGCCGTAAAAGTACATCTTAAAAACTCACTATTTGAGCAAGAAACAGCTGACTCAAGTACTTATCATTGCTGAATCTTTTTAAACATAGCTCTAAGTTTGACAGATCTTGTGGTTAATTGATTTAGACCTGGAGGAAGACCTCAATTTAGACTTTGGTTGTTTCCTTTTTCATACAGCTTAGCCTAGAGATGAAACTGCTTCTGTCAGAGTCCTTAATTTCATTTGCTCAGCTCCTGCAAGACAGAAAAATGTGCTGTAGAAACAGAATTTGCAAATTAACTGAGTTGGCATAGCAAATATAAAAAAGCCTTGCAGGTGTGCAGATGCTCTCAGCTGATGCTGGACTGCTGCCGTATTTCTTGGCACTGCGGTAACGCACAGCCGTGTTTTCTGGCCTGTCCCTAAACCAAGAGTTTAGGTTGTCTTGGGAGGGGGAAGGTAGCAGGCAGGGTTTAACATTTGGAAAAGTGTTCCCCCTTCAGCCAGGGCTCACCCACTCTTGCTGCAGGAGATGCCCTCAAAATACCAGTGGTACCCTGTCACCACAGCTGTAAACAGCTGTTTCCAGTGAGCTACATGACAGGTCATTAATTAGATGTTGCACAAACGTTAGCAGGTGTTGAACATGCTCCATCAGTGACCGTGTCAGGCATAGGACAAGGAGATTCACAAGGCTTATTATATCTTTCCTGAGTAGGTTCATGTAAAAGTCCAATGTGGCAGGTGGGAGGGAGAGTGTGGAAGGCATCTGGGATTGCTGAGTGCCATCTGGGAGAAGCTGCCATGTCTGGGCCAGACAGTGTCCTGTCAGGAAATCTGTAGAGGAGGAACAACTGATGTCCCTCCATGATCTGTTTATCCCCTCTCAGAATCAAAGGAAAGTAAGGCTGAAAGAGAATCGTGTACTGTAGAGGTTCCCAACACCTCAGCTGCTTTGTGGAGCCACTAGCAGTTGCAGTAACTCTTCCTTATCCCAGACCATACAGCTGCTTTGACATTGGAAGCGGGGGAAGAAGAGAGGGAGTGGGGAGGTAGGGTTGTGGGGTGAGTCACAATGTGGGGACATCATCTTCTGCTGCCTTTAACTCCCTCTTAAAAACCTTGAGTGAAGCAGATTTTCTAGCCTTCCTAGGAAATCTCTCCTGATGCCTCTCCTTCCTCATCACCAGAAAGTTTTGCTGTTGAAAGAACATGGAGATGCACCCAAAGGCAAGAGGATGCCTGGCTGTGAGACCTGTGGAGGTGGTTCCTGGGAAGATGTCTAGGAATTTGAGCAGGCAGTAGGAAGTTGAGAAACTGAGACTGGCTGTGGGAACCTCTATGCAGTGTGGAATCTCTTTGCAATTAGCTGGTTACTTTGCTGGTGCCATTATGTGACCACTACACTCCATCTGCTCCACCCTGCCTCCTTGTTGATCTCCTATCTGCACCTGGCTTCAACAGAGGGAGAGAGGCAGAAATCTGCTCTCACTGGACTCCAGTCTGCTGGTGAGTGCAGATGGCTGCTGCCTCCGTCCATGCATTGTCAGCCTTGCATACCCAACCCATGGCTAAATCATGCTGTAGTCTCTGTACCCCAGTTTGTCACCTGCAAAGCAAATGTAGCCCTGTCCTGAGTACTGGGAGTTTTGCTAGACTAAGTGTGTCGAACTTCCAAGGCAGTGGCAATCAGTAGCCTCCTGATAGGTAGAGTGTGGCTGCCGGAGGAAAGGCGATGGCTCTTTGCCCGCTAAAAACAATCGGTGCAGTGGCATCTAGTGCACGGTGGGCAGAATTACAGATGTCCAGCAGCCCCCCAGCTGAGCTGGGTGTCACTGAGGAAAGACTGTAGGCTGCCTTTTGAGGAATCTCTGGAGCTGGGAGCATATCTGTTCCTCTCCTTCTCTGTTCTCCTGAGTGGAGCAGGAGGCCTCAAGTTTTAGGGCAGCTGAGAGCACCACAAACTGCTGTTGTCTTTTGCTCATGAGCACTCAGTCATCCAAATGCAATATTCTGGTGTAGGATTAAAAAAAAAAAATGGAATAGTCTCATTCAGGCAAGTACAGAGAAGAGTGGGTATTGTCAGTTTTCCTGGTGGCAGGAGCTGCTGATGAGCCAAAGAAGTTGTAGGTGTTTTAACTGGCAGGGGATAAATGTCCAGGCACCCAGAATCTCAGTCACAGCAGCAGCATGTGCTGTCCCTTCTTGAACTGAAATGCACTGGGTGCCAAATAGGCACGTCACAGAGTCTGGCCTGAGTCTGGCCACAAAAGCCTGTGCAATGCCACACTCTGCTCTTTTTTTCACATACAAGAAACAAAATCAGCATATAAAATGGCAGTGAGCAGTCCTGGGTCAGCACTCTTGAGCAAGGAGACACCAAAAAGGACAGTGATGCAAACAGGAAATGTGATGAGTCGCTATTAGGTACAAGTGAAAGTCTGTTTCCAGTTGATGTTTTGGTTCTTGCACGGTGAAGTAATCCTGATGGGTGTCACAATGTGTTTGTGTAGGGACCTTGTGTGCTCGTTTGGAGCAGCAAAAACGTACATGCATACTTGTGCACACCTGTGCTATGTTGTGTGTATGCTGTGTTGCATTTTCATAGCAAAGTACAGGTCATATCTTATTAATTCTAAGAACTGTTTTGTTGTTGGGAGGTTTTTCATATATAAAATGTATGTGAATGTTCTAGATGAGCATAGAAATTTGAAAGAAAAGGTTTACCGTAGAATAAATCCACTTTTGTAAATGGAATAATTAATTGTGCTCTTATTGAAGTCAGTGGTAATCCTTCAATTGTAGTGGTCCAAGTGGCATTGACCCTAGAAACCTTCAGTTTCTAAATGATCTCTTATTAATGACAATAGGTCAAGAAAATCCTCTTAGGGAAGTACTGGAAGTACTGGAAAATCTTGGATTTTGCCCTAAAGAAGTGGGAGGCGCAGTCCCCTCCTAGCAGCCTGGAAAATCAACCACATCCTTATTCATTTTCCTATCCTGTGTATTAACACACACGTACAGCTTGTAGGTAGTGGATGAAGCCTTCAAATCTCATTGATTCTGGGTCTGAAGACTCAAGATTCTTAAGCATGCAAATCAGAGCTGCTTAACACTGAAGAGGAAGGGAATAATAAGTTCGTCAAAAACTTAGCTGCATGTGTCACAAAACATTACATTAATGCTATTGTAATAATCTGCTAGATAGTTTTATTTTAAAAATTTAATGGATTCTTTATTCTCCATGATGAGATTTGTCCAAATGTCTCTTACTTTTCAAAATACTGCTTTATCTACCAAGCTACCTAAACATTTCTGACCCTTTCACTCTGTTCCTGCAAATCCATTTTTCATCTACCCTGATGTACATGGCCTTCCTTCCTTTCTGACAGGAGTAAAAAAATGGAGCCCAAAGTGAATATTGCTTTAAAAGTGTTGTTTCCCTGGGCTGTAATATGTAGTTAAGAATCTGTTTTCTCAAGACAGAGAATGCTCTGAAGATCATCAACATCTGTTTCTCTTGTCTGTGCACATCTCATTCATCTGATCACGGATGATCCATGGGAGAATTCCTAGATGGAGTGGGGATGAGTGCTTTGGGGGAGTGCCTCTTCATCCGGGCTGGGTAAGATGGACTTGAAGGTATGCTTTGCTTCTGGAAGCAGAGGAGATAAGACCCAGTTTATTTTCTTTCTTTGTCTTTGTATTAAAGGATTATTAAAAAAAAAAAAGGAAGAGGATTTGATAGTAAATGAAGGATTTCTTTGAGTTCTTTATAATCCCTTTGGCTGTCATCAGATTGGGTATTGCAATAGCAATGCAGTAAATATTTATTTATAAGATGGAAAAATATTTGATGATAGTAGCTGTACAGATGATTATCTGGTGGAAACAAATTTTAAAAGTTACAATAGTTGTGAATTGAATTTTTTTCAAAGCTCTGCTTGAGATCAAAGGTAAAATCCTTCAATTTCCCAGATAGAAAAACAGCCACAGTGCTGCAAGAAGAACTCAGTTATCAATAGCTCTTGGACAAATTGTTTTCAGAGTCTGGGAAACTTCACTTCATAGCTATCTTTTCTATCTGAAGCCTGTACTTGAAGCATCTGCAGCTGCCTGTATATGGCTTTTGACTGCAGTTAGCTAGGATGAAAAAACTTAATGGTCCTGGATGCTAAATTTGTTACGTGCGAAGCTTTTCCTGCTGACTCCAGGTGTGAGCAGCAGTTACAGCACACATTCTGCACCTCCTTTCCATTTCTTGTGTCTACCACAGACATATTTTCTCTCACTCACTAAGATGAAGTAAGTTTTCATCATTAAAAAACAACCCAGTATGCTTTTCTTAATAATAAACCATTCATGGTTTCAACAAGGAAGCAGTCTAATTATGGTAATTTTTTATTCCGTCTGCCTCAGCCACTGGGGAATCTGAGATGGGCCGATGTAAGGTAGGGCTGCAGTGTGCACTGCACCAGCAGGGGTAAGGCAAGTGGAAGGTGCTTGCTGAGCCGAGAAAATGGGACCTAACAGAAGAGGCTACATGTCAAGGGAATCTGAGAGGGGTGGAAAAAGACCCTGTCTTGGGTAGTTAAAAATGCAAGTATTTTGTATTGTCTTTTCAAATGTGCATTGCCTGATGGCTTCTAGGTTTCCTTTTAAATGCTTTCTCATTTGGCTGTTTTAATCACTTTTCCTAGTACTCTTCTTCATTTTGTAAAGGCATTGCAGATGTTAGGTAGATGAGATGTATGTTTAAATAACATCTAAAAAAAAAAGAAAAAGTGTGAGACAGAAGTGCTCAGAAAGAACATTTCTCTGACTTCTGTGAAATTAATCTTCTGTGTCTGGAAAATTAGGATTTGAACTGTAAGGAGACTACAGATTACAGTGCTGTCTGTTTATATGATGCAATGAAAGTCCAAATCAAAGCCTACTAAAATATGGACAGATGAGATGTGTTGCAGTTATGAGAAAATTTCATATGAAGAACCAAATTCTCTGTTGGCATAATCCGACACTTCTCCGATGTTGTTGGATGAGTAATGCCATTTATGCTCTCTATTATTTGATCCAGAAGTGATATAATTGTCCCCTGGCTTTTGTTTATGAAAACTTGGACGAAGTCTTTCAGCATTAATGAAGTGACAACAATGTGATAACAACACAAAGGAGTGGAGAGCCAGTAGGTTTGAACAGACTGTGTTGACACTGATGGGGACAGAGGCAGAGGTCAAGAGCCGGTAGAGTAGCACTGGGCAGAGAAATCATGTGTTAAGGAGTGCTCCAGTAGAGATGTGCAGCTGAGATGGTTCCTGGTCGCCATCAGAGCAGCATAAAGACTCCGGAAGGGTAGTGAAGAGTCTGCTCACAAATACACTGTAGCTGTTCCGTGGGTGGGGTTGAATTAAGAACAGAGCAGGCATCACTAGCCTGAATTTAGCTGACCTATGAAGCACTGTGAGAGCAAAGAGCATGGCAGCTTGACTCAGCAGTTATTTAGGTAGGAGGATAGGGCAGGACAGAAGCACAGTTCATGCAGTTCTCCTTTCATTAAGCCAGCAATGTGCATTGTTCACAGTACAGGCTTGAAAGAAAGCTTCAGCTGCTGTATCACAGTAAGGAAACCACAGAGACCTAACGTGGTGGCACAGCAGGCGTTCTGCTAGGGGTGTGCCCAGTGCCTGATGGCTGCACTGTCACCTGTGATTTGTCTCTCTTGTTGTTTGCTTGACTGATGGTACCTGCCAAGGGCAATACACCTACAAATATTATAGCTTTTGGTGTGCCTGGTGACAGCCTGCTATGACTCTCAGGACCAATGTGTCCAGTCTGTTAGGACTAATCCCCTTTCAGAAGCCCAGGGTATTCCTTTTCCAGTTCATCTCGACTTCGCTGTCCTTGTGCTAGACATTGTATCCCTGCTGTTTTCTGTCAGTTGGTGACTGTTGAATTTTTTACACTGTACATGACATCTGCTCTTCTGTTGAGTGCTGGTATAGTGCTGTAGAGCTAACTTATAGCTCCATGGCTCATAGGTAGGGCTGTGCTACTGCTGGAAGGAGAACTGTTTGCATCCTCGCTAAAATAGTGGGAAGACACCGTGACACCTTTGTAAGGCTTCTTTCTATTCTTCTTTTCCCCTAATTTTCCCTTTCTTTTTCTCTCCTGCTAACACTGTTGAAAGTGTTGGTGTACCAAAAACAATCAAGGCTGCCTTCTTTTTTCCTTTTTCTTTCTTTTCCCTTACTAGCTTTTCTGTATGTGCTGGCATAATTATGCCCAAATTGCCAAATATAAAATATCGTGCATTGCATGTATTTTGGCATGTGTATAGTGTTAACTCGTATGTAATATGGAAGGATGGCAAGTGTATTTTCAGGATTCAGCTGAAACAAACTTTAGCTTGCCTACAGCTGCTCAGGGTTTCCTTCAATCTGTGCTAGACTGGTTTTGGTCCACATCTTGCAAATGATCAGCTTGGTAGTCTTCATTCAAGTATATTTGGCCAACTTCTATTGTATTTGAGAAAAAATGAGTTTTGCTTCCTAAATCTGAATGAACATACAGTGTTTTCCCCCTAGATTGAAAATTGTACTTCTTGTGTTTAGTGTTTCAGTGGTATTTGCTGTTTATTTTTTAAATTTCAATAGAAGTCAGAGCCCTCCCCCATGCCTGCCTTCATGCTAACAGCAGGCATTTCTGCAGTGGTGACTGCCGTAGGTTGCTTTGGCTGTGAGACCCTGAAAAAGAATGTCTCTTGAGTGGTTTGTTGGCTTTTTTATCCCCCCCCCCGCCCCATTTCTTTTCTTCTGGTTAGTATGTATGCCTGAGCACATTCTGGCTCATCATCAGGACGTTTTATCTTGGTGTTGACAAATGCCATCTTCTGTGCAAAATTTTTCCTTTGAGAAGAAGAAATCCAACTGTCTCGGCGAGTAGATGCGGCTGCCAAGTTGCGAGTGGTCGAGCTGCTGTGGGTGCCTTGAAGGCTGCGGGGTGGGGGAGTGGGTCCCTTCTCATCGCACACCTGTCCAACACAACCATGGAAAGCAGTGCAGTGGGCATTTTTTTAAAGCTCTTTCGGAATAGTGGCAATGCCTATTGGCCTTGAATCTCAGGACCTTGGACAGTTTGGGCTGTAGATATGTTTAAAAGGCGATTTAAAAACTTGATGTAATGCTAAACCAGAAGTGGGGTGGTATTTGTGAAAAGGAGCTGCTTCCAGAAGAAACTTAAGCAAAGGGGAGGAGTAAGGGTTTTGTATGAGGATAAATGTGGTAAAATTTTGGTCTGAGAAGACTTGGTGCCTGTGCTTCTCTGCTGTTGCTGTGTTTTAGTTAGTCATAAAATAAATGACCAGTGACAAATGCCTGCTCTCTGTAGTTGTACAGTGGCATGTTTTAGGGTTGCTCAATGGTTGTGCTCTGAAAATGAGAGCAGTTCATGGACTGAAATCAGTATCTGCCCTCCTACAAATAACAGAGGTCAGGCCATGCACCCCAGGCCTCTCCTGCCCACCCACCTCTTCCCTTTTGTAAGCCAAATCACTCTGGGCTTGCTGTCACCATGAGTTGGCCAAAAGGAAATTTTCTCACCTGATTTCCTTCTTGTAAAGTTGTGTTGTTGCGTGGCGACCCATCACAGGCAGGGATGCTCCTGTTTCTCCACACATAAGCCTGCCTGCCCTCTGCCTGTGGGGACCCCTGGTGTCCCTGGGCAGCAGTGGTACCCTCCCTGCCATGTGGCAGCAGCCCACAGACGAACCAGCCGGGCAGTCCATAGGTGCATGTGGAGCTCCTGTTCAGCCCTGACATGCCTCCCACCACCTTTAGTTTGGATCCAAGCGCCGCTAGTTTTCTCTACGCTGCTGCACACAATTCCTGGATGAACAGTTCATGGTGCCTTGGCTGCAAGCCACAAGGACTCTGTGCCCGCAGCATTCTTGGTGTTGTCCAGTGATGAATCTGCAAACCTGCTGCTGGGGACAGCGGGGGACGAGCAGGGTGCCCCTTTGATGAACGGGTAACTGCAGCGCTGTGTCCCGTGACGCTGTTTACTTCTCATCCCTAGTGCTCTCGCTGGAGGAGATGGTGGGAGTGTAGTGCGTGCCTTCAGTCTTACCTGCTCAGTTTGAGGCTTTCTAGGCAGCTTCTCAGAGAAAGCAGAAGCAGAGGATTTCAGCAGGAATTCCTGAGAGGCCAAGCTGGGCACAGCTGAAAAGCGGACCACCCATTGCCTCCCATCAAAGCTGACCCAGCCATCTCTACTCATTGTGAAGGTACATGACACAAACCTTCCAGTCTCCCTAATTATTTCAATATCTGTTAGATTCCTCTTCTTAGTAATAGCAGAGGAAATTCAAACTATCTCTGGACAATTGCAGCAATTCTTGGGTGGTTAAAATTTAATATCTTACCCTGCTATTTGTGGTATGATATCAATACCTCCAGGTATTTTTCTGGCATGTATTATTGCTTGATTATGTCAGTTATGAATCAGTCAAAAGAAGCAGCAGAACGGACATAGAATTAATTCTCAATTTAGATATGTAAAGGTGTGGGAATTTAGAAGGTAAAAGGGTTTTTAGGAAGTGTAAAGAAAGCTTTAGGAGGCAGGCAAAAAGTGCTGAGAAAAAAGAATGGGAACTTTGAAACTTTCCCAGGGGAAGTCAGGAAATTCAGAAGATAAATAAATACATTTATATTTATCATAAGGTACAAGAACAAGGAGTAATGGATGATACAGGGTGTGTTATGTTCTAGATATATGCTTTGCAAAGATAGAAAAAGTTTCAATCTTAAAATAATGAATTATTGTGTTTTGTTGCCCTGGTTTATAGAGACTCTTTGTTCTTATTTATCCCATGTGGGATCTTTTTTGATTTGCTGAAGTAATATAATGCTAAACTCTTTCTTGTTAATGATTAGATAGAAAAATCACTATAAAATGTTAATGCTTCAACTGCCATTTTGTTCCTGATCTAGCTTTGCATAGATTCTGTTATTTTCCTTGTATCTCTTGCTTATTGCTTGCTGATACACCACAAATAATAAATCCTAAGACGGCAAACTAGATCAGTTCCCATCCTATTTGTCCTGAGACGCAAATCTATCTCAGCATAAAGGGATAGAGGAAAGAATAATGTTGGTGCTCAGCTTCTTCTAAAGCAGGCTGACCACTCACACTAAAAATAAAGGGCAGAGACTTCAAAATGGTAATTAAAAAGTGAGTTAAATGAGGCTACTATGCACTGTAATCAGAACACTAAATTTCCTAAGTTTCATCTTCTTACTTTTTGCCTTTCAAGTATATGTCAAGCTGCAGATTTTTTTTGTGTGTCGCTCAGTGTAGTGCTCTGGATATACAAAGAGAATTTATTGTGTAATATACCAGCTATACAAGACAAAATCTTAAATCTCTTGCTATCCAATTCCTCTTTTATGTAATTCTTCCAAATCATCTCTTAAGTCTTCATTTCCAAGTTTCATTAATAATAAGAAGGAGAAAGCACATTATTTTGGAGACTAGATAATAAAAAAGGCAGTTCTGTTTCCCAGAGATATGTATTTATGAAGAAGGAGAAAAAAAATCATTTTTGCTAAGAACAGAGCAGTACATGCAATGCTACCTGGGGAGATGAAGAGTTATAATGATCACATTAAAAGGAATCTTAAAAATGTGAAATTAGAAATCCCCCAACCCAACGTGTGACTGAAATCTCAATGTACCCGAAGGCATACCCAAACATCCATTCACACTGTAGTTTTTGCTGTGTGTGCCTTTGATTGAGCATCAACAGGGCATAGTAGAAGCCCATGCTCAGGAAAGAAGGTGCAGCAAAGCTGATGAGGGATCATACTCCAGTCTGTCACATCACAGGTGCGTGTTCCAACCTTTAACTTGGAGAATGCAGGTGGGCAACTAGTAAATCAGGGCATACCTAAATGCAGAACTCGGGTTGCCAAAGAGAGCTTTGATGACTGACAAGGAGATGGGCGCCCAGCTTCACGTGAGCTGAGTGGGAGGTAGACCAGGACTTGAGTAGGTTGAATAAGACCAGTCAGTTTTGACTCATCCTGCTTGTTAGATATACAAATATCATTCCTTAGAGCTGACCTGGAGGCCCTGCAGCATCCTTGCTGCATTCACTAGTACCTTACACTTTCTGACCCACAGCATTTTTCCCAAGACCCTCAGCTGCCCTGCTGCAGGCATTACACCTGCTTTGTTAGACAATGTCTGCCCCACTGTAACAGCAGAGCCTCTGTGGCTTAATGCAGAGTTTCAACACTTGCTGTTAGGAAAGGACACCAGGGAAATCATTCTCCCTTCTTAAAGAGAAGAAAAAAACAAAACAAAACAAAACAAAAAAACCCAACTCTGATTTTGTTCAAGCTTTTCTATTTTAAATGGGAATGGATGACACCTGAGACACAAAGGTTGTCCTTAACTAATAGGGGATTGGCTGTGGACTTCAGGACATTTGCTAAGGTCCAGAGCCACCTGAGAGTCCTTCAGGGCACACACACATTTGCAGTGCGTGTAAGAAGAGTCATTACGCTCATCTGTTCTGTGCTCAGGGTATAAAAGATGCCTCTCAAGGTCAATTACTATGCCAACAAAAGTAAGAAAGTACAATTTTCAAGTTGGTTGAAATTGAGATGTCTCAGTGGACCTGATGGACTGGATCACTTACACATGAAGCTTAACAACCTGGCCTACAGTGTTAGAGTTTATAAATGGTGGAAAAAAGCACCAAATCATTCAGAGCTGTGCTAGGCAACAAGACAAATGCTGTTGTCCATTGAAATGCTGTCCATAGACTGTTGGTTGTCAATTGAAATCCATCTCTGACCTGTCCTGAGGGTGCCATGGAAGAAAGCAATATTTTTGCAGTGTGTGAACTCCATGTAACGTGTATTGCAATCATTTTCTCCACAGTCTGGAGTCACATCTTTTTTTTTATTATTTTTTTTTTCTTAATTTTTTTTTTGGTCTGTAAATAGTTCTAATTTTTAAGGTGAAATTTTCAAATCGTAGTTTGGCCTACTGGTATATTTCTGCCAAGAGTTATTTTTTCTTCTGTGCTTAGTTGGTTTTGAGTCTTTTTTCTGGTCTCAGTATGAATAGAGATTTGTTTCTTTTTAATAATGGGATTTGTACTGCAAAACATGGGCAAATAAATTGGATTTATATATGTATGTATATAAATACACACAGAGAGATATTATTTTTGATATCAAGCAGAGAGACATGACCAAACAAATCTAGAGATTGTAAAAAGACTGGGGAGAAAACCCCACAGCAACAGTAGCAGGGAGATTATGTTAGCATAATGGAGAGAACTTGATAAATAATGGTCAAAAAGGTAGAATTTAATTTTATTGATAGCATATACATGTAATTCATGTCTCCAGGCTTTAGAGAACAGAACTTCAAAGCAGCCAAGCTGACAGTAACTGATAGTGGGGAAGACAAGTAAGCTGAGGGGTAGAAAGATGGAAACAAGTAGAGAACTAGTGGTGTTTTAGCTGAGAAAAGCCCAGGGGTGTTTATGTGATCTCAAAACACTATCCCTGTGCAATACATAGGGATGGTTGTAGGAAGATGGGAATAAGTTTATTAATAAAATAAGAAACTTTTTTGGTTGCTCATTGAAAATGTGTGGGTTTTGGAAATTATTATAAAGCATGTAGTTTGATACTGGTAAAATTATCAAAGAAGAGTCGCTGTATGCAGAGACTCAAAAGCGAAGTCTGCATCATTGTGCAGACTTCATTCCTCGTCTGGGACAGAGCATTTGACAGGAGAAGCCTTTCAGGGACTGTGTGCAATCTTTCTCTAGTGATGGTTTAACATGTTCCTTTCATCCTAAACTGCTGAACAAATAAAACTGCATGTAGGAAAATCAACCTCCCAGATAAAGGCAATGAACCATGAAGAGAAATCCTATTCCTTCAAATTTATTGAGGATCAGGTGTAGATATATTTCTTCATGTCAGATAATGTGTTTCCATTCTGTCTGAGCAGTCATTATAGAATAAATGTTTCCAGTTGGAAGTCACAGTGCCAAGTCCAGCAATGCTATCAGTAACCTGTTTGGCTGGCTCTCATACATCTCAATATAATCTGGTTTGGAAGAACATGCTGGATGTAAAATACAAAACATTTCTATGAAATAGTAAGCTTAAACTAAATAACAGTGATAGGAAATACTCCTTTTTGCGTTTGACATTATTCACTATTTTCCACATTCCCATGTTTGTGCATATGAATGTACAATGAATTGCTCTACAGAGTTGTGTTATATGCGTATTTTAAGAACCCTACTGCATTTTCTGAGCACTCTCTAACACTTCTGGGAATTCATCCTGCAATTCTGTAAAAAAAGCCTTACTATTCCCACCAGGACCTCTCAGGAGAAGAGCCATCCCATTTCAAAGCAAGTCCTTCACACAGTGAATAAAGCCCTAGGGAACTGCAGAACCAATAAAGGATCTCCCACTTCCCCTTTGCAGTGCCAGGCAGTGATTTTTTCAGTTGGTATCACATTCAGAGCAAAATGATGCTGTAACAATGTATTATAGCAAAATAATTGAGTATCCAGTTTGTTTTGCAAGTGTATTTTCCCCCCCAGTCCCTTCCTTTGTTTTTCTCTCCTCTAGATAGAAATTTAAGTGCAACGGTATTAGAACATAAACTCCTTTTTTTTCTTTTCAGTGGGTATTGAAAAAACTCAGATGCAGCAAAGATTAAAGTAGCCTGACAGCTTTGCTCCTGCTCTCTGGTTTATGCTATACATCCTGGCATTAAAGATTCAGTAAAGGGAGAATAGCCATCCATTGGAATGTTTAAGCAGGGCACCTCAGTGCCACCTTTTGGGATGCTGCACCCACCTCTGTCGCTGAAAAAGACACGTGGGCTGAGGCAGGCGAGACTGTCGCATCCTGCACAGCAGCTTCTCCAGCTGAGTTCTCCCCATAGTTCCTGCTGTGCATGGCCAGACATTTTCTCTCCTGCCTGATTTTGTAGTGCTGCCCAGTGCTGTTCAATAGGTGTGAATTTTCACAATATAGTTAACATGAAAGGGTTTTAACAAGATGAAGTGATTAATATATACATACGTTTGCTGCTGCTGCTGAAAGTATTTTGTGTTCCAGTGGATTAAAAAATGTTATACTTGCAAACTGGGAAATTACATGGGCCTTAATATTAGGGAGATCTGGCAGTAAGAAAAAAAGGAGATGAGCTGTGCCTGCTGATTGAACACCATAGGGGATGGGCAGAACTGGAGCTTCCTGGAGCACATGATGGTATTGGTGAAACAGGCCAGGCTGTGTGTCCCAGAGCCACACTGACCTGCTGGGAGCTGAGCCACAGCTCAGCCAGGCTTTTGATAACATGAAGGTGACTCAGAAAAGAATCAAAAGAGAGACTGGAAAATATTAAAGGGAGAAGTTTGATGAGTTTGTTCCATTCAGTTTAACTTTTACCTAGATTAAATGACTGTAGAAATTCACAGTCTCAATGCAGGAGATGTTACTAAAATTCTATGAGAGTTTAGAATAGAATTCAAAGGGGAAAAAATAAAGCTTTTTCTTAATTCACTATTGTACCTGATGCTTGCTGGAAGGAAGAGGCCTTAGAGAGAAAAGATGACTCTCCTAGGGGCTATCTGTAAGTGGAGACCTAAATGGCAGGAAATAGTGGTGGAGAAATCTTTAGTCTAACAAGAGTGGACAAGATTCAATAGTAAATGAGTCAAGGTAAATGCAAACTAGATCTTGGACAGTGAAAAGAGTCTGATAGTTTATGACAACCGTCAATTACCATCAGTGGAAATTTAAAAGTCATAACTGGATTTTTTTCCTTCAAAATTAAAACCTTTGTGTATGTAATATTGTATTTTTGTGTATATAATGTATTTTTGCACATGATTACCCACTTGATACAGATACATCTCTTCAGCTCTTGCTGAAATCTTTGTATTTCCTTTTAAGAATCTTGTATACTTCAAAAATTACTCACTTTTCCTAGTTACTTGTAATTAATACTTCTGGTAAATGAATGGCATGTCTGATTATTTTTTGTTTCTTTGCTTGCTTCTTTTTGCAGAAATGTTTAGGAGAGATGCAATGCATTCATTAGCAAGACGTTAACATTCATTTAACATAATTACCATCCTTTTTCCTAAGTGGAAAGATTTCCTTTTTAGACCAGAAAGCTGTGCTTTGAGCTGATCACAACATGGGAAAACTGACTTTGGTGAGGCAAGAGGAGAGCACTGAGAAAAGCCTAATGAGGGGGACAGCCAGAGCTTAGCATCAACCAGGGAGAAAATGAGGGCAGAACACTATATGCAAATACTTCCTTCTCTTAGTTATTAAAATGTCAAAAGCTTATTCATCCAGGAAAATCATTACCTTTCACCAAGAGCAAAAGGAAAATTCATAGTTTTGTTCATTGAAATATTGCTGCGTTCCACACAAAGAGCTATTGTTGCTCCCCAGAGGAAGAGGAGTTTATGGCTGCATAGGATTCACATCATTTAGGGATTATTTCAGTTTCATTTGCTAATTATCAAATTCTCACAAGGTCCCAACTGGCAATTTTCTCCAAAGTCTGTTCACTTTTTCTAAGGTGGACTAGAGCATCCATTTGAAAAGATAAACAAAGAAAGCCTAGGCACCATTCAAGTCACACTTAAAAAGTCCAGCCATGTTACAGACTTCTTACATGCAGGTGGGTTTCACTCATTGCTGCTGATAATTCATCCAGGACATGGTTAATCAATTATCTTTTTCACTATGTCTGCTAAGTGACTCCATGTTTGCTTTTAGAAGTAGGCCCGGTGTCAAGAGGCTAAAGAAAGGCAGGAATGCGTTACTTGTCTTTAGAAAATGTGGATCGTGGCCCCTTTCACAATGGTGCTCATGAAGTGGAGGATAAAGCCTGTGAATTGAAAAAACTGATAACCCAAGAGGACAAGGCTATGCCCATTTAGGCTTCATCCTCCCCTACTGCTGGAGATTTTTCCTGGAAGTAATGAGGCACAGATGACTGAGTACCCCTTTATCACATTTTTATACCCTTTCATAATGTTTGTTGGCTTCATTTTCAGCACCTTTTCCTAAGAGAAATGAAGCTTTAATATTTATTTAAGTTGCCCTGCAAGCATATCTGGTTTTGTGGTTGTAGTTCAGCTCAGGGCTGACCAGATAAGCACACTTAGTACAAATGGAGGACAAAATACAGTAGTGGCTGGGGAAGGGCTATTGACCCAGAATGCAGTGACACATTCTTGGCATGTTTATGTAGCCTTTCAAAAAGCTGAGAGTTTGAGGATGGGAAATTTGCTTCCTGGGACTGCTGAAATCAGGAATACAAGTAATTGTAATTACATTCTAAATGATAGCTGTATAAGAGTTGCTTGGTCATGCTTTGCTTCATCTCCTTGCCATTTTTTTTCACTCTTTACTGCTAGTCTTGTATATCCATGAAGCAGGCACAGTTCTTAAAAGAAAAAAGACGGGGGGAGAATAAAGAAGCTTTTTTCTCATCTCTTTCCATCAGCTAGACTTCCCATAGAAGCTGAACAACATCCTCTTTATCAAGATTATGGGTTTCCACATCTTGGCATACTGTTACTTTCCTTTAGTGCATGCCAGCACACTGAGCTACGAGTGATGAAAGTAGAGAATAAGGCTTGTATAAGGCCATATTTATTCACTTACATCAAGAGCATTTATTTACATGAGTGGGACACGTGGGATATGAGTTGCATTTGGAACTATGGACAGCACACACCTCTGGTTCAAAAGATGACACATCTGTAACATTCTGCCTTGTGTGTGGCAAGAATTGGTATTATTCATGGAAATATGAATGAAAGAAAACAGCTGTCAGCCTTTTGAGCCATTTTAGAATGAAACCAGAGCCCAGCCCTGCACCCTGCCCAAAGTGCGGCCTTGACTTGCATTGACAGGGGAATGTAGTGCTTTGACCTGGCTGTTGTGGAAATATGGACTGATGGCCTTTGAATTATTCATGTTAAATACATACTGCTGAGTCATGGAAAAAGCCCCTGAGAAGCCAACCACCTTCTGTTGACAGCCTGAATACTTTTTAATTCCCATTCACTTATGTGGGAGGGTATGGCAAGCAGTGTCCTGTGACTTTGGGCCTTATGTTTGGTTCCAGTGCACTGAATCGCTCCAAATTGTGACTTGGCAGGTTTGGACTTGGCATTAGGGAACAATTCTTTGCTAGGAGGATACTGTACTACAGGAACCGGTTATCTCGAGGAGTTACAGATTATCCATCTATGGAGGTTTTTAAGTCTAGGATAAGCAAAACTAAGACTGATCTAATCTGCTGTGGTGATAAAGCAGAAAGTTGGCTTAGATGACATTCAGGCATCCCTTTGAATCAACATTTTTACAATTCTCTGGCTTTCTCAGTAAAATACGTCTAAATTAGACTTTTGTTTTCACTACACACTCTTTCTCAAAATCAAAGTATAAAGCATTATTTTTAGAGAAAAAGTAAACCAGAATCAACTCACATTTTTACTGGTAAAGTGCCATTATTTTTAACAGTGACCATAAGGTTTGTTCCTTTGGATCACTGAAGAGCAACACAACTATTATTTCAGTGGAGCAATAGGGAGAATGATTTTAATTTGAATCCAACTGCTGTTACAATGAAATTCAAAAGGCAACGCAGGCCATAATAAGGAGCTAAAACCCTGTGGTTCAATACTCAGCATTGATCTCTCTCTTATTGATCTCAGGGAAACCAAGATTTCATTCTATGGCATGAAGAGCCTCACAAGAACTTTCCAGCAATTAATTTCCTTTTAAGTCCTTCTCTGATGGCTCAAGCAGTATTTTAAAATTAATTTTGCTCATTCTTTCTGCAAAAATGATTTTTAAAATTTGTAATAAATTTTAAAAAGTATAGACTTCTTACATGTCCAGGTGCAAAACCTCTAGTTTGCTAAAAGGAAACGAGTCTTTTATTACCAGGACAGATCAGTTAGACTTCTGTAATTCTAATAACCCTTCTCACAGTTATAACATTCTTTACCTGCTGTGGGGAATTATTTAAAAAAGAGTTATTCTTACCTATCTTGAAAAACTTCAAGGTCTGAACTGTAAAAGAACAGTCTCTATGGATCAGCATAGCGGAGTATTCATCCCTATGCAAATTATGTTTTGGAAAGCAGTATTCAGTCCATATAGTGAAAAACTGTGACAGAGGTAGAACAATAAAATAAGTTTGATTTGGACTACAGTGGAGTTTACTTGGGGTTCAAAGTTTCCTAACATTTGATGGAGCTGAGAAATGCCACCAGTCTTGACATTACTTGCATTTGAATGGATTTCTCTGACTGAGCATGTTCTCTCACGAGCTATTTCTCATGTCTCCTTTTAGTTTTTCTGAAAAGTGTTTCATAGCATTTCTTAAAAAACACTCAAAATATTCTACCTTCCAGTCAGTTGTGCTTTCATGACTACATTAAAAAGTGAACAAAAAGACTTAGGATGTATAACCAATGAAAGAAAAGGAGAGCAGATGGGAATTGGTGTGCAGCAAGAGGTGAGGACCGTAGGGAGCATGTGAGGCTAGGAGAGGCCGAAAGCAGAAGTGGTTGTGCTTTGCTTGGTGGTAGGTGGCTGTGCTGGCTTAGCAGGGGAGGAGGAAAGTTGTTTGCTCCTTTTGCTTCAAGAGAGAAATTGAAGAAGTAGGATTCTCTGAAAAATCCGGGTGGCGTATGGTACGGCAATACGGCAACGGCAGAACACTTTCTGTTCCAGCGGTAGCTAAGGAAAATATGATCCAGAAGCTGGACACCTGGAAATGAGCAAGATCCTGCAGTCTGCATCCAGAGGAGTGCTCTGTGCTGTTGGTGCTGGCTGGCAGTGAGGAGGTCCAGAGAAGAGGAAATAGTTAGTGTTATACTGGTTCATTAAAGACCAAAGAGGTGATTCAAATATTCATTGCCCTATCGCCTTGCCACTGATCTGACATTGCGGCAGATCTGCCATCTGATTAATCAAATATGAAGGAAAGGTTAAAGTAATTAGTTTTAATTGGTGTGGGTTTACGGTGAATACCTTTTGTCAGAATAGCTTTGTGCCTTTTCTGAGGCTGTTGCTAGTTTAGGGATAGTCTTGAAATCACCTGTTTCAACTCTCAGCCTTTTCAGCTTGCTAATACACAATGCTTTGATTAAGAAAGTAGAATGATACAAAATCAACATTGTACACACATTAGATGGTGCTAAAACTGGCATAGTGGCAGTTTCTAAGCCTAAATGTGTTTCTCAAGCACAGAGGATGATGAATTCCATGCTATTGTACATTTTTATCAGTGGACATGAAAGAAGAGAGAAAATTATTCCACATAAAATTTGCAGCTGACACAAAGTTAAAGGGGTGTGGTAATAGCAGAACAAACTGTTGTACAGAGTGGTCTGCTCTGGTTGCTATGGACAAAATGCAAGAAAGCAGTAGGAGCCTGTATGAGGCCAAGTGAAAGGACTATATATAGGAGTAAATCCTGTGAACAGGGGAATATTGAGGAGGTCTTGGTTATTGTATGACTGGCTTTGGGACTCTGTCCCATTCCATTGTTCAAGACTGAAGAATACTGACAACTAGAGAAGTTTTAAGTGAGAGCCACGAGAGTGCTAAAAGAAAGAACGTTTTATAGTGGCCTCTAATTAAACAAAAATGAGAAAGTGTCTTAATAGAATTTTGTATATGTTAAACAAAAACTGGTAATAGAGCATCAGGAAGTAGTAGTAGAGTGAAAGCTGATGTTACATAAATTCCCCTTTGAAATAATAGACACAGATTTTAGTAGTTAGGTAATTAATCTCTGGAGTAAATTGTCAAGACTCTCAAGTCTCTCCATTGCTGAACAATGGACAGTATTGGATATCTTTGTAAAGTACATACTCTCATTCAAACAGGCATTAATTTTGAGACTTCCCGTGGTCTGTCTTGTGCTGGAGGTAAAAGTAAATGGACATGTGTATCCCTGATGACATTGTAGCTTATTATATCATGTCCTTTTGTTGGAACTTAAACACACCTCAACCTAGTCTAATGAAAAAAAAATTATTAAAAGGGAGAAAAAACAAAATAGAATGAATACCTGCAATAATTGTATTCATTTTCCCTTCAAACATGCTAGCTGTCACTGTAACAGACAGCTTCACTGGAAAAACCTTTATTTGCAAAAAACTGTTCTGCAGTAGCTTCCTAACCCAAAGCAGCTTAGCCAGGATGCCAGGTCATGCCAAGCACAACTGATTACAGGTTCAGCCAGCTGCTGGTCCCTCATAAAGCTCTTCTGATAAAGTGATTTTTCTTCAATGTATTTTGAGCTTTATTTCTGATTTATCAGCTAAACTTGTAGTTCGTGGATAATTTTTTTTTCTTTTTCCTGTTTAAGCTTCTTTTCATACAGCAGGTAGCTGACAAAAGCCATAATATGATCTGATTGTAGAAAGTTAAAACTACGAAAATTCATGCAAGAAATAAGGTTCAAATAGACTTTTCTTGGAACAACTTAATTAGGAATCTGATGGGTTCCCATGCCCCGACGTCAAATAAAACTGGATATCTTTCTGAAAGAGGATTTTGTGCAAGAAGTGCTGATTTCAGTTCTAGAGTTGCTCTGTAGAATATTTTGGTGTGTGATATCCAAGGTTAGATTGCATGAATGGATTATTTCCATTTTAATTATAATATCAAAGCATGGAAAGCTGTGTATTTTTCTAAATACCCTGTACTGCTTGAGTTAGCTGTTTGATGTGAAGCTACCTGAATGCTAGAACTGGAATCAAAAGAATTTTGTTGGAAAAACTTCAGAAACTCAAACAGGTTTCTTAAGGAGGAAACAGGTTTTTATGAAAAACCAAGTGGAGCTTGCCTTCTGTCTTGTCTACATCTGTGCTGTGATGGTTTACTCTTCTCAAAAGTGATCTAAGCATTAAATATTGTATTGAACATTAAAAGTTCTGAGATAATAAGTGTGGTGAGGTGAATTTGAGGGCATTCACTTAGTAGGTAGCCAGGGAAATCTTCTGAGATACGAAAATATGAAAATGTTAGGTTTTAGTTATAGATCTGGAGTTAGCAGATTTATGAAGAACTTTTTTTTTTTTTTCCTGTGGGAGTTCCTTCTCAAATTGTGAACCTTGCATACTTTGGGTATGAAATTACACCTGAATTTTTTTTTTTGCTTGATAATGAAACAAAAAGGCACTTACCCTGGCAGTCTGTGTCTCCAGGGTATTCACAATGACAAGAAAAATGTTTGGCTGCTGAGACTTTCAACCTGACTCATATTTCACTTTAAAGAATCTGGTTTTCTCTGTGTCCTTTTTAAATTGATTGAAGTAAGAAATAAAGACATAATGTCAAGTTCACCTCTAGTGAGATTGGACATGCCATCACTGAAGTTTGTCAATGCAAATTTCTTCCATAAGTTACATTCTGACCCCAGTACTGGTATATTTGTGAGGAACAGAAATTGCCTATAAAATCCCATGTGTATGGGTCACAATTGTAACTGTCTTATTTGTGGTTTGGGCTGGAAGGGACCTTTAAATCTCATCTAGTCCACCCACAACGAGTAGGGCCATCTTCTACTGGATCAGGTTGCTCAGAGCCACATCCAGCCTGATCTTGAATGTTTCCAGGGATCAAGCTGGTACCATCTTTTTGGATAACCTCTTCCTGTGTTTAGTCTGAATGTCCCCTGTTTTAGTTTAAAACTGTTATCCATTGTCCTATCTCCACAGGCCAATTATCTGCAGAACAAGTTCACCAAGGTAGAGGTTTCCTTTTGAAGCAAAACCAGTCTAAATTATATTCAATTTCTGTCTTGCAACACTGGGAGGAGGATAGAAGTGTGATTAAAAGAATGGACAAAAGAGGGGGCTGGAGCTGAATGGACATAATTTTTAAATGCCTGATGATCTTCATCCAGTTTGATGAGAACTGTTTCTTCTGTCACCAGCAAGGGTGACTGGGATTGTGAGGTTCAGCCTGAGCTGTGTCAACAAAACCGTGGAAGAAAAGCACAAAGCTTCAGGAAACTGAAATTCAATATATCCAGGCAATGAAAGCGTTTTTATTGCAAAGAACCAAAAGGTGTCACACAACAAAAGGTTTGCTGAAAATGGAAAAGAGGAAAGTGTAAGGCTTCAGCTTTCCCAAGTAAAAAATAAATTGCAGTTACAAAGAGACAATACAATATACTTTTTGCAGGATGAGAAGGGCTTGCTTTCAAGGAGTTAGAAGGGGTGAAACCTCCAACATTGGCAGGCACCTTCCACTGGGTTTTATTGTGCAGACTATTTTTGTGTTGCCCTTCCATTCCTATTCTGCATCCTACATAAAGGCTTTCCAATAGGTGCTCATTTAATATAGAAAGGAGTCCTTTCCCTGAGATTTTTTGACCTGAACAGACACAACAGTGGAGAGTAAATTGAGGCAGGGAATGTTGAAAATATCTGTGGGAGGTCTGTGGTAGAACTGGGACTAGGTGTGCTGAAAAAATCCCAGTTACAGACCTCTGCCTGCTTTTCCTGATCCCCACTGCAGGGGTGGGTAAGACCTCTGGATCAAGGACCATAGTTTCCATCCCACAAGCCATGCTGGATTACTGAAGTGCTTCATCTGTCTGACCTTGCAGAAATAATCAGACACAGTAGAAAGTCTAACAAGTATTTGCCACAGGGTCAGAAGGTGCAGGGTTGCTGGGTTTTTTTAACTGCTTGACTCTGGTATGAGACAAGCTCAGCAGGCAGCGTGGCCTCAGCATGGCAGCTGCTGCTACACCTTCCATATGTTGGACACAGGCAGAGGGAGGGCAGAAGTCTCTTAAGGTGAGACAAGATCTTCTCCACTCCTGTGGTGGATTGACCTTGTCTGGCTGACAGGTGCCCACGAAGCTGCTCTCTCAATCCTTCACTTCAGCAGTTCAAGGGGAGAAAGTAAGATAAAAAATTCATGGGTTGAGACAAAGGTAGGTAATTGATCCCAGCCAGACCCAGGATGACCCCCGAGGACCCTGCAGGCAGGTTCTTCTCATATTAGCTATTTCTTCCCCTTCTCCCAACAGTGCCAATTCCCAACTCTTCTCATTTCCAGACATTTCTTTTGACATACAGCAGTGCACCCTCCCAACTGAGTAGTTCAGGAATGCCCTAAACATTCATTAGACTAACCCAAAGATTAGGCAAGCAATTTAGCAAAGATTAAACAAGTGATTACTTTGATGTTTCTCATTGATTTGATCTCTCCCTGTGCTCAGTCAGCAGCTCCTCAGCACCCCAAGCAGTCCTATCTCCATCTTTGGGCATGAAATGTTTTGAGCAGGCTGTGCAGACAAATTTGTAGGTCTCTTATTGCATAAATCTGTATTACCTTCATTTTCTCAGAATGCCATCTGTACAGAGCTGTAAAATCATTGACCTTTGCACAAGGTTTATGTTGAAATTATTATTACTGATGTTATTTCTTCCTTCTCAAAGTCTTGTTATAGTTTGTTCCACAGTGTAAATTGGATTTTTAATTCCGATCTCTGACTATGAGAAGACATTGTTTATTCTGCTATGAATGCATTTTCTTGAACTGAAATACTCTTCTTGAAGGAGTGGTTTCTGAAGCCACAGGTCTTGAACTGTTTCAAACTAGAAGAGGATAACTTGATGATATAATGAGTCTTCCTAATATCTGATTTCCATAGTTTGATGAATTTCAATATAGAATGTTTCATTAATATTATATAAAGAAATGATTTGCAGGCAGATTAAGTGGTTGACACAGGTACTAAATAATAAAAGCATATAAATTAAATTCAAGCACACAATTAATTACAAGATTAATTTGTTCTTATCTGGTCCTGTGATATCTCTCAAGTATTCCTGCATATTCATAATCATGTTAGTTAAGCTTGAAATTATTTTATAATAAATATATTTTTATATAACCTTAACATGATACTGATGATATTCTGTACCTCATGCAGTTGTACAGTGCACACAGGTAAAGTGTGATACTGCATAAACACCATAAACTGTAAACTAGCAAAAAATAG
Organism: Nicator chloris; assembly: GCA_013400495.1. NCBI lineage: Eukaryota > Metazoa > Chordata > Aves > Passeriformes > Pycnonotidae > Nicator > Nicator chloris. Next base: position 509 of record WAAE01009411.1, on the reverse strand, counting down.
TGGCTGGGTCTCAGATTGCTGTCCTGTTTGAAGGGCCATATACTGCCCACCCCTGCATGCAGTAAGGAAGCTGTAGCAGCAATGTGGTATGATTTGATACCAACATTTTCTCGTTGAGTGCCACGGTTTTGTTCAGATAATTTCCCTGTGAGGCGCTCTGATGTCTGTCCAGGCGCTTAGCCTAGTAACCAGACTTAGGGAGCAATAGGAAAATATTCACTAGGAAAAGGATCATCCTCATCAATTTCATTTCAACATTAGAAGGGCTATTGTCCTGCCAAATTTGGTTTTGGTTGGTAAAGATATTTTTGCATCTGCAAACAGTCTTCTGTGACGTCCTTTCCATCTGTCTTCCCAAGAAAATAAATCTTGACAAAGAACATTAAGAAAATTAATCCACAATGCCAGAGGTTTATGTCCAAAAAGGAGACAGAGTCCTGTAACTTTATTTGAAAAAAGGGAGAGTTCATGGGGCGTTTCCCATGGTTCCTTTTCCCCATTGGCTGAGG
>WAAE01009410.1:0-35259 GCA_013400495.1 Nicator chloris | reverse complement strand
CTCCTATATTCTTCCGTGGGATGCTGTGAATAAGCCACTGGCATGAAAAGTATAGAGAACAGAAGAATGATGCTAGTTTGATAGGGATGCTGACAAAAGTAGGAATTTTGGGAATGATCATATATATACTGAATAAGAGCCAATAAAAATGGGGCCTTTGGGGAAAGGGTATTCATGGATGGGCTATTGGGAAGGAGAATAGCATGGAAAAGAAAGAGAACTTGGAGTCAGGGCTATCTGAGTAGAGAGATCTAGGTTCGGTCTGGTGGGACATTTATTATGGTGCCTGTGGATATGTGTTCTCAATTTTTTAACTTGTATGAGGTATGCTGGTTCATGGAAAGCTTGTATTTGATGAGAAGTTTGATACGCTGTGGAAGAGCACTGGAAAGCTCAGGAGAGCAGTGAGGGTGACAGAGGCGGAGAATATTCTGGATGAGTTGTCTACTCATAGAACAGGCTATACATATTTAATGATTTGATCATACAGAGTGCAGCACAGAAAAACAATTTTAAACCCAATATACATTGAAATTTGCTTAATGAAATGTTTGGTCTATGCAGACATGTACGGTCAGTGCGGTCTGTTGTATTTTGCTTAGTTTGTATTGTAGCGAGTCATGACAATATTCCGGTCTGATTTATTTGCTTAGAAGAGTACTGATTTTTGGTGAGTATCATCTTCAGAATGATGAAGGTGGTTTTGAGTGCTCTTTGCAGATCAAATGCACTGGAGTATCTGTAAATCATTATTTTTGAGGAGCGAGTTTTCTTGAGGCGAGTGTGTTGATCTTTGGTTATCCTATTTAATAATGCATAGCAATATAGATCACAGTGCTCATGCTCACAATAAAACACCTAAACAAGTATAGTCTACACTTTCATGTAGTGCACAAAACAGCATCCTTGAAATTACTTGGGTAAAACAACACACCCACTGTGTACTAAAAAGAATTAACACATCCAATCAATGCAGGACATAAAAATACAGCTATCACTGGGAAAGACTTGTTCACAGGCCAGCTACTACATCTTTGACAATTCTGTCTAATATTCAGAGGAAACTTATGAAATACTTTCAAAAGACAAACCTGGGAACTAAAACTCATAATTCTACCAGATACTTAAAATCATAGACCCAATACAGACATCAAGAAATATTGTTTTGTCAATAAAGTAAATAAATCTTCCTTCTCTTCTGATTCTGAAGTAATTTCTCAATGTTTCTCATGATTTAGGTGATATTTCTTGCTCTTTTCCTAGACTGGGACTTAATGATCCTATCAACTATTTTCTTGCAAGGTGTATGCTCTGCTCCACTTGTGCTTATTAGACAAAGGAAGCTCTTGCTTCCCATCTTGAGGAAAGGCTCAGGCTTTTTACAAGCTCTATCAGCTGGTCTAAGAAAAGATATTATTTCTTTTTCTCATCCTCAGAATATTCTAATATTTTCATATTTTTATTTTCTCCTGGCTTGATCCTTGCTCTGGAAACACCTTTCAACTTCTTATCATGAAATACCTGTAACAAGAATTCAAACTGACAAAGCCTGAGAGCCTGGTCATGGCAGTGTCCTCCAGAAGCTCTGAGCTTTGCTGATACCTGATTTAGTGCTGTGCCTTTTACACTTGTTTAGAAACCAAATCTTTGAATGGCGTACCAAAAAATACAGTACCCTGCCAGCCTATCACTGACACGTAGCTAGAGTCCTCTTTTTTTACTCTAAACATGAAAAAATATGTTAGTATCTTTCTTTCCTTTACTGCGGCTCTGAATCCCAGATCACTTCATTTATCATTAGTTTCTATTTTCCTGATACCTCCATATGGGGAGATGCCAAAATAGTAAATTCTTCACTGGTTCAGGAATCTTTAGACAGAGAGATCATTACAGAATTAGGGCTTTGGGCCATGAGTTTTATGAGGACCTTTCAGTACAAGCACCTCTGCAAAGACCCGCACTGAAGGACAGGTTGCCTAGGACGGAACTGCTCAGCGATTTAATGGTTTTTACAGTGGCTGCCAGCTTAATGGAAAGATGCTGATTGATAAACATCTGCCAAGAAAAGCTTGTAAGATAGAAACACATCTCGATGAACCTCCAAAAACATTAGGGCAGCAAATGCAAAGCATGTCTGTATTTCACAGTCAGAGGGCATTTTTCAAAGGGAATATTGGATGGAATATTAGTGCTTTGCATCACTGGTGCTGTCAGCCGGGATGATTAGCACTTTGATCTGTATGCAATTATGACTACACATTTAATCAAGGGGATTTTTGTTCAGTAAGTGTGCTGAAAGTTGATTCATTCTGTATGCATACAGAATGGAAGGTCCTTCTATTAAATCTCTCCTATATTAGGGCTTTACCTAATGGTGGTAACTGGTACATAACTCACTCTGAAGTGTGAAATACAAAACGTTATGTCCAGACATAGGGTGAGGATATAACACAACCTTTCTTGGCATAACTCAGGAGAGATGCTGGTGCTGGGAAGGCAGCCTGATCTGCTCCCTGTGTAACAATGAGCACAGCAAAGAAAAGGTAGTGGGTAATAGTAGTAGACAACTCTATTCCCAGAGGTGCAGAGGAGCCCATTTACTGACCTGGTGTGCTCCCTGGAGAGGAGTGCTGCTTACCAGGGGCTTCTGTCAGGGTCGTCACTGAGACTGAGGTCTCATACAGTCCACTGATTATTATGTGCTGCTGTTGTTTCACGTGGGCACCAGGGATACTGCCAGGAGCACTCTGATGAATATCAAGGATTACAGAGGGCTGAGAGCAGCAGTAAGGGACCCCGGAACATAGGTAGGTTTTCCATCAATTCTTCCAATGAAAGGGAAATGTGTTTGAGAAGACCAGTTGAATCTGGCAGATCAACAAATGGTTACAGGACTGGTGCCACAGCCAGGGGTTTGGCTGCTTAGATCATGGGACTCATTTTGAGCCTGTTGTCTCTGGGGCTGATGGGGTCCATCTGTCAGAGGAGACAAAGTGTTATCTTCAGTCACAGACTTTCCAAGCTAGTCAAGAGGGCTTAAAACAAAAGTTACCAAGGAAGCAGAACCTCAATTCATCCCAAACCAAACAGGTTGATGCCAGGGCCAGCAACAGATTCCTAGAGCCTGGAAAGAGATCACGCATCAGCAGGAGAGCACCTGAAGAGTAGCACAGGATTCACAAAATCAGAAAATATTCTTAGTTGTAAAAGACCCACAAGGTTCGTATCCAGCTCCTAAGTGAATTGCCCATAGAGAAATCAAACCCAGGCCCTTGGAATTCCTGGCACCATGTTCTAACCAAGTGAGATAATCTCAGGGTCATTCCAACCACTGCAGCCAGTAATTCAGCTTCACTGGGGGCCTCTGTGTAAACACACACAGGGTGGGAAATAAACAGCAGGAGTTACAGACATGCATATGCTGCAGGGCTGTGATCTTATTGGCTTCAGGGAGATGTAGTGGGATGGCTCCTATGGCTGGAGTGTTGAAATAAAAGGATACGGGCTCTTTAGGAAGGACAGGAGGGGAGACGAGGACGGTTGTTGCCCTTTATGTCATTGCCCAGCTGGAGTGCACGAAGCTTCACCTGGGGATGGATGAGGAGCTGACTGAGAGCTGTTGGCCAGGATTAAAGGGAGGGCAGGGACGGGTGACATCGTAGTGGGGATCTGCTACAGGCCGCCTGACCAGAAGAATTAAGTGTCTGAGGCCCTCTATGGGCAGACAGGAGCCCTGTGTTCATGTTCTCAAGCCCTAATTCTAATGGGGGACTTCAACTACCCCAGTATGTGTTGGAGGGACAACACAGTAAGGCATAAGCAGGACTTTTGAGTCTTTTGACTTTGAGGACTTGTACCTTTTTGTCTGGAAATAGATAATTCTTACTCTCCAAGTCAGAAGTCACTTAAAGATCCTTCTTGCTGCTTGCCAAAGGGTTTTGATTATTGCCTGCCAGAAGAGATTATTGTCTAGTCAGACTGCACTTAGTGTCACCACTCCCCCAACAACCTTTTCACTGGGATGGAAAAAACATTCCTCTATTCCTGAGAACTCTGTAATTCTACTTCAGTAACAGGCTTGATGACAGTTGTCAGCTTATCCCATGTAAAGCCTGGTTGTTGCCCTCCATTTGTGAGTTCACTCAGTGACAATGATTGTTAGGAAAAGAGTAAGTTAATTCTATCTACCAAGATAACAAAAATTATATTATTATTAATAATAATAAAGCAATTTTAAAAAACTAAATATTTAACTACAATTAACTGGTCCAATAAATTGCAGTGGAAAGATGTTATATTAAATACTATTTCTGTCCCAGTATTAGCTCTATTTGGTTGTTAGCTCAGTATCTTTCTATGGTGGTGTTTCTGAACTCTTTAAAGCAAGAACAGTGAATGCCAGCCAGATTCCTCTGCTCTCTCTTAGCTCTTTCCCATGGAGAATGCATCTTACAGAAATGGTCAGAGGTTCTCTCAGCTTGTCAGAGTAGGGGAAGTTATTTCAGCAGATTCTTTCCAATGCTACTCTTTGGATATGAACCTTCTGTCAAGAGTAAGTTCTGTTGCAAGTGCATTAAAAATTTAGGTAGCTGGTAGGCTCTGGAAACATAGCAAATGCAACACTGGGAGTGGGCTATGAGGAAGCATTCTCTGAAAGCAGAATTTTGCTATTATACAAAATGGTTATTGGAGATAGTGAAGTTTCAACACCCCAGGATTCCTTTCTCTTCCAATTGCTGAAACTTGAACAAAACAATCTTTTCAGCACTGGACTTTACTTTCTCCATCTAGGATGAAGACATAATGTAGAACAAGCAGAGAGTGATGAAATGAAACCTGACACATAACATCCTACAAGAGAACAAGGTGTTTAGGGGTGCGACATCTCCCTAATTTGTATGATTCAAGGGATCCATCAACAGTTACTCTCAGCATTTGTAAGGCTGGTCCTCTTCTGGAGATCTCCAAGGAGAATGAGCCAGAATATTGTTACTTGGATTTAGCAGGGAGAATAGCTATTCTTGGAAAGGTGAAGTGCACTTGTACCATGTCACAAATAATGGAAGAGCCTAGTCTGCTGATTGCCATGTGCTTTTGTGGAAAATTGTCAGCAGGAAGCTTGGAAAAAACTTCCATGGCACATATAAGGTCCAAGAAAATTAATAGTAATCTCAAGAAGAAAGTATATAACAGAAATCTTTTCATTAGCACGCTGGTCAAGGGAAGCTGTCCTGCTTTAAGCTAATGATGCCCATCTTAGATCTATACTTTTGATAGTCTCCTTCCATGCTAAAACTTCATTTTGAAGTCTGTGCTGGAAGTATATTAAGAGACAGTGCTTTCTCTTGTTTGAAATTTATATCAAAACTTAATCTGTACTAGGTAATCCATGCAGGCATAAGGGGTATAAAACTAGCAAGACAAGGCAAGGTACTGGGTTCCTAATTTATTAGCTGATGCTTTTATCTGTTTCATGAATATTGGAGATAGAAAAGACCGCTTGAATGTGTGGTTTGCATCTGCGCCTAAGGAGGAATGATGTGTATTATACTCTTACCAGTGTTTTGTCCAGCTTCTGTACTGTTGGAAGGCAAGGATTGTAGCTAGGTAGGGTGCACTTAGAGCCCTGATGAGAGTGACTGTGGATGCTCCTGGCTGTGGAGGTGAAAGAAACAACGAAAACCCTGTAACTGGTTTTATCTGTCTTCTCAAATTTATTGTGCTTGCCTGTGATAATAGGGATTATGGATTTAACCATGAAACTAAAAGAATCTCAGCCTACAATCCTTCTTGTTTTGCCCATTTATACAAAGGCAGAACAAAGCAAAGTTGGTAATACTCAGATTTCTTCTGAGTCCTATGCAATTGGGAAAAATATACCTGAGACTAAAAAGGTGACTAATCTAACCTAGGTGGTTAATGAGTACTGACTTAGCACTTGTCTGACTGGGAAACAGCTATGAACTTCTCTATAAGTATTTCTCCATATAAATGGAATTAGGTAAAATTGACAAAGATGTTCAAAGAAACTTTTTTTTGGTTTTGTTTTTATTTCTGTTGAAATGAAAGAAACCTATGAGATTCTTTTACATAAAACGGTTACAGATTTTAAATAAAAACAGATGTACCATTCCTGTGTTTCTGGCAAGGGAATGTCATTGCCACTGGCCAGGCTGTGAAATAGACAGAGGACAAAACTACCAAAGCCTCCCTTCCTTTTTAAGCACTAGATGAAATAACTTGGAACTGTTGAATATACAGCAATGCCAAAAGCATTTCTACAGTGGCTGCTGCTGCCTAAGCACTTTCAAAAGTGTATTCATAAATTTATAAGGATTCATGGAAAGGAGAGAAAACTGAATTTTTAGCTTTGAAAACATGGAAAAATGCACAAATGAGATCTGACTGCTGATGAGATCATATCAATCACACAGAAATATATAGATATCTCTGAGAAATAACATTATAAATGTAAGGAAGGTATAGCAATAATTCTCATGGAGTCAGCAGAAGGTGAATATTTTGAAAACATAACCTGAAATCCCAGATGCCTTCCTCTTGCAGCTGCAGTAGCTTCAGCTGAGGGTAGCAAATATATGACAGAAACAAGCCTCCGTCATTAATTTCAGGCCCCAGTTATGTTAATCTATTTGAGTAATTGTAATTTAATGAACCAAAATCGTAATTAACTAGATTTGAATAATGTTAATATACCTTTTCATATGACATATTGTCTATAAATTACATTCAGATAGTACATGTATTTTTTTAAAAAATACCATTAATGATCACTTCAGCTTGATAGTTTTATAAATCGCCTTGGTGTTATGGTTCCCAGTTTGTTTTATAGCCTTGAGATTTATCCTTGGGTCTTTTTGAAATAGATGAAGTTTAAGCTCTCCAATCTGAAGAAGCCTTTATGGATTTTCTGTGTCTAGCAGTATGGATAAGTACATAGTTATGATCATTATGTCAATTGAATCTGAGCTCATATATAGCAGATACATTTAGGTTGTCCTTGATTTAATTATATACATATTAAGATATAGGATTCAGAAAGAAATGATCAGTCCAATCTAAAACTAAAGCTTGTTATTCTTCAAAATGATGTACAGACACTGTCCTGTAATAACACTATTCCTTGACAAAAGAAATTAGCGATGATCTCATTTCATCTACCAGGAGAAAGAAATCACTGTTTTCCATAATCTTAGTTTCATAAAATTTTTCTTGAGTCAATGTCAGGCCCAGTTTGAGCTGACATTTCCTCTCTCATTCAGACACTGCCATCATTTCTCAGTGCTGTTGTAAACCCTGAGAAACAGTGCTGCAAACACATCTGAAAAAATAGATACCTACAGAACTAGACAGGTACAATTGCCACCTGTGATTGTGGTTCATATATATCTATCATCCTTGAGAAAGAAAATTAACTATTCTTGGCTCAACACCACTAGTTGCATTCTTGGGAGGTGAACAGCAAGATTCAGTTTGTGAGCTTTTGGTTTTGTTTTTTTTCTAGAAGTTGCACAGAAGCTGTCTGACCTACAATTGATGGCAAACCTCCATCAATTAGAGCTCCATTTTTCCCCTGAATAAAACAGCAAAACAATACAGCAAAGTTGATGGTAACCCTCCATTAAATGTATGGTATACAAGACATTATTATTTAATTAGTTCTCACAGCATTGGGACCTAAAAAAAATTCACCCAAAGAAATTATCAAAGTGAGGAATTTGTGTCAAAAACAAGACTGGTGTCTGAGAGTCCTGGGAGATTTAAAGTTTGTGCAAAGCTGTCAGCAAGAAGGTATTGAGGCAATAAGGAAAAAAAAAAACAAACAAAGAAAAACCCAAACCCATGCAAATCTTCAGATTTCAAGTCAGAGTGTGTCTGCAGACTTTAACTCAAAGATATGATTAGAAATTTTCTTAAAATTTTGAAGGAACATTCTCCTGTCTCCATTGTAAGCCAAACACTTTAAAAACAAGGTGATATTTCAGGAAGGTGAAAAAGGATATGTAAATGAAACAACTGTTAGACTTTGACCCTGGTTTGGCGCTGTGCTTAGCATATCTGTAAAAAGAGTGGCCTAGAAGTGAAGCACATCATTCTGTGGGACAGCACCTCTGAGTTGATATGGAGAAAACATAAGGCAGGCGAAAAACATCAGTTCACAGGTCTAAATAATAGGCTGTCAATGTATTTTCCAGTCAGTTTTGAGGGAATCTCTGTCTAAATCTCTGTCACATAAAATTCAGCAAATTTTATGATTCTAATCTTGTGTGAAAACCTGAGTCGACTAACAACACCTACAAATGGCTGGGCACTTTACACAGATGTTCTTAGAAGGATGCTTATAAAGTAGGTGCCATACAGACTTTGATTCTGGACACTTCTGAATGCTGAGGAAGAGTAGACTGTAATTTTATAACACACCTACAGTAAAAAAAACCCCACTGCTCAGCTGCACTGTTCTGGAAAGACAGAAAACATATTATTGATAATTATTTGCAAATCTGCTTCTATTTTGAGGAGGTGGTGGAAAGCAGCAGCCTCATTAGCTTCCTGACAGCTCAGCCACTAAGGAAAGCAGAGCTCCTCCTGTCACTTCTGTCCCACCTACTGACAGAAGGTGATATATGTGAAACAGTTCTGAAAATTATGGCTTCAAAGGACAGGTTTGAACACGACCAAGCAGTGAAGAGTACAAACAGGCTCCTCTCTTGGCCTGGGCTGTGTGATACGGATGGCAATCCTGTAATTCCCTGTTAAATACCTGAAAAATCTGACTCCAGTTTTGTGAAGTTTCTCTTGTAGCTTTGTCTGTAACCTTCCTATTTCTTTAGGCCAGACAGCAGAAGCAATTAATACCTTTTTATGTTAAGAGACTGAAACCCTTTTACCAAGAAAATTCAAAGATATGTGAATGTTTACTTGAAAGACTTTGTAAAGTTCTAGAAATTACTTTTATTGTTGCCCTTATTACTTAAAGGCATGTGACTTGAATATTATCTGAGAGTGACCAGGAAACTATGGCACATCCTTGTAGATTGCTTCAGCACTTACATTTTCATGATTTTTGTCAAACTGGTTTGACACAGGTGTGTCAGGGGCTAAATTCCAGTAACACTCTCTAAATATTGTAGACCAGGGCATCTGCTTGATAACTTAGACAAACATTAGCAGAAAAATTGACCCTAAATAGTCCATGACACTTGATAAACTAGATAGAGAATTTTAAGAAGTATAAAGGAGGAATAAAATCTATTAAAATAAAAAATGCAGGTTCTTTAATTTTTATGTTCATGCTATTTGATGGTACATTATACATATTTCTCATAAGAGAGGGTGATGCTCAATAAGCACCTTTGGGAAGAGGCCACATTCTCTTTTAAGAAGCTGCAAATAGTTTTGAATAGGGCATTGCAATGGAATGGTCTTCATGTATGCAAACTCTGCCCTTTTTGGTCTTTCTCTGATCACTTGGAGAACCAGAAGTTTTCATACATCATGGATTTATGACTTCACATTCATTTTCTTGCTGTTTTTCAATCTTTTGTGTGTTTTTGTTTTTCGTGCAAACACTTCCTCGTATTTCTACATCATTTCCTATAATAGTAATTTTTCTCAAAGCATTCAATAAACAAGTGATTGTGCAATTCTCTGCTCATTTCACCCCTGCTTTTAATCAGCAAATTCATATTGTATGAAACGACAATAAATTATATATTTATACAAATGTACCTGTGTAGAAAACATAGACCTCAGTATCGACACAAGATGAAGAATACTTTAAAATTGTGCTGTAAGTAATTTATATTTGCACAGTGTATTAGTCCTACATGGGTTGCACTTGCAAAAACAACAAAGTACAGTGTGTGTTTAAATTCTGGTTTTCTAAAAGCAAAGCAACTACAGTAGTCAATGAACTTTTAAAGTAACAATCACATCCAGTTCTGATGCCCCAACACAGGAAAGATGTGGAGCTGCTGTTCTGAGTAGAGGAGTGCTAGAGGAGGAGGAGGGCTAGAGCACCTCTCCTATGGAGACAGGCTGAGAGAGCTGAGGCTGTTCAGCCTGGAAAAGAGAAGGTGGCAGGGAGAGCTTATGGAAATCTTCCAGTACTCAAAGGAGTTTTACAAGAAAGCTGGAAAAGGACTGTTTACAAGGGCATGTAGTTATAGGTTAAGGCTAGCACTAGATGTCCTTCAAATTGAACTGGCTTGAAACTGAAAGACAGCAGGTGTGGATTAGATATTAGGAATTCTTTTCTGTGAGGGTGGTGAGGCACTGGAACAGACTTGCCAGAGAAGTTGTGGATGCCCCATCCTTGATAGTGTTCAAGGCCAGGTTGGATGGGACTTTGAGTAATCTGGTCCAGTGCAATGTATCCCTGCCACAGCAGAGGGATGGGAACTAAATGATCTCAAAAGCCTTTTACAACTCAAGCCATGCTGTGATTCTGTGATTCCATTCCATGATTCTAAGATTCTATGACTCCATGATTCTGTGAAATGTGTTCTTGGAAACAATTATAGACATTCTTAGCTCTACATGCAGGTACAGTTTAATATTGCCATTGGCTTTACAGCCTTATTCAGAAGCTGAGGGGTATGATACCTCTTTAGCACCCACTCTACTTTCCTATGGAAACACTGTGGGAATGATGCTGAGATGCTATAAAATACGAGACCACTACAGCACTTTATGGCAGCCTCAGCAGTCTTTGTTTCTACTCTTTTCTGGGGCTCTGAGAGCATCAACAGCCTCTGCAGTGTCTCTGCCCTTCCTGGAGCTCTGGCTCAGACCAGCTCTGAGATGATGTGGCTGGGCTGTGTGAGCAAGAGCAGTGGGAAGCCAAGGTCCCTCCACTTGGGAGCCATGCCATAGTTGGAGCATGTGCCTTCAGCTGCTCTGAGGACAAACCAGGAATTGTGCCTGGCCATGGACCTTCCTGATGCTTCATTTCTTGGCCTCAGAGGTGCCTCAGCACAGTGCAGCAGCTGAACAGGAGCAGGGCTGTGCAGAGCCAGTTCTCCAGGGGTGATCTAACCCACTGGGCACTCCCAGCCTTCGGCCCCTCAGGTACGTATGATGGTACCACCTCTTTTGGTCAGTTAAAAGCACATAAATTTACAAGGTCTTTACCTCATGCACTATATCTCCTCCATTTTAAAATACATTAAATAAATACATCTTTCATACAGGACTGTGGAGATCAAGCATATAATGTGAAACAATTTTCCTGTTATAACAGGAGAATGAAAATAAGCAATATGTAAACTCCTCAAGGACAACATTTAATTATATTGCATACTAAAGAGGACACTCAGTGCTGCTGCATGATAGATGGCAAAGCTGAATGAGCTCATATTAACTCTTATCTCTTAAGCAAATTTAGTGCAATGATTGGCAAATTCCATTGTGTTGCTGGAAAAGACAGCAGACGAAATAATCTTGGATTTGTAAATTAAGCGGCACAAATTTTCAGAACAATAGGTCTGTGCTATGGTGACTGAAAGGATATATTTGCTTAGCAATTATGACTTAACCAAAGAGTGAACAGTAGGTTCTAAAAGAAATGCACATATACAGTAACCTGACAAACAGAAAATGGCCAGGGAACAGAAACTGTAAGAACTATGCTCCATTTAGTCAGAGTCTCACGATTTAAATGTTAGATAAGAACCTGTCACACCTGCTTTCAAGTAACCTACTGGGCATCAGGTTTGTGGGTTCAGAGGCAGCACAAGGTAAGCAAGGAGAAAGAATTCAGTTCAGAAATAATTTGGAGTTTATCTTTTCCAATAGCACTCCTGAGCCATACTTAGATATTGCAGGGGATATAGTTTGAGCCACTGTTTACTCAATTACTGAATTTCATTTGAATCAGTGATCTAGGAATTGCCTTCTTCTGAACATATTTTTAGAGAGAAAATGAAATCATTCATGTTCAGATCACCCAAATGTAGAGACAAAAAAGGGATTGATGCTTGTCTCACTAGACTCAACTGAAAATTCACTTTTGCATATTTTACTTCTTATTTTGAATAGTTGGTATGTACAATGGGGCTTCAGAGGTATTCAAAATTATGCATTGACTTGAAGGCTCTGTTCTGACAACAAATGTTTTCATCAAGATATATTTAATGAACTTTTCACTATATTTGACTGTTCAAACTGCTTGATCAAATACTTTAGTGCATATAATTTCTGCCAGCTCTTTACAAAATAAGACCGTAACTTCCTGGCAAAATATTGCAGAATGTGAATCCTACTGTTAGTTGGTGTGATTAAATTTCCTTTCACAGGTTTTGTAAACTAATACAGAAATCAGATAAAAAAGAGATGCAGGCAGAGGCTTAAAAGAAGCCCTTCAGCTATTTGGAAGATGGCTGCTGCAGAAGAACTGATAGAGGGTAGAAGAGATCAGTAGTTGAAAGTGTGCTTTGTTTGCTTCCTAGACTACTTGTTTTTATTTTGATAGTATTTTTTTTAGTAAAAAAAAATACACCTTTAATATTTTTAATGAAATATCTGTGGATTTTTTTTTTTTTGCCACACAAAAGAGGCATCTTTCCCTTTTGCTAATGAGAAGACATTAGATTCTGCCTAATTTGATTTATATAAGAATCTCTGTGAGGTTGTAGAATTTTAGGGGGCTATGACAGAGACACAAAGACCTATTCATTGTATATCACATGTAAAAAAGTGGTTGCATACATATTCATTACTTTGTATTTTTTACATAAGAGGAAAAATTCCATCTGTCCCTCTTGCTGCAGTTTACTTTCCCTGTTTTATATTATCTATTTTAAGTGATTAGTGAAAGCAACATGCCAACAGTATAACACTGCATAGATTGAAATGAAACGATGCTGCATAAACTAAACAAATGTAAAAGAGAGTGTTTAGAAATAGAAAAGCATTGCTGTTCTCTCTTCCCTCAAGCAATTCATGCTGACATGGTAACATCAGCTGAATCCAAGTGCAAGATTTTATGCAGGCTCCTCGGAGCACACTGTTTTTCAATTTTTGAAATGTTCAAAGGTCTGACATGGTTGTCCCCTGAGTTTCCTGGTAGCTATGTTCCTACAGAGACAATGAGGATTTTACACAAAGTTTAATACAGAGTCCAGAGAACTGCTGTGTGGCTGTGCTATAATTAGAGGAAAGGTTCACTAAAAATTAATACGTACAACAGCAGCCCTGAAGCACTAGACAATTTGAAGGCCTCCTAAGAATGAACTTTGATTCAGCATAAAGGTAGCACTGGAAATCCCCACAGCACCAAAACAATCACAGACAAAATGCACTTTATGTTATTGAAAATGTACAAAAAAAATATCCAGCTGTTCCATATCTTCCTTGGGTGCCTCAGGACAAGAACCAGGGTAAAAAAACCAACCAAACAAAAACCAACAAACTGCACATCAGTCCATTTAGTTGTATTTGAGTGAAGATTGGTACCTAAGGCCAAAATGACTTTCCTTACAACTCTGCTTTGCACTTGGAATAATTTAATAAGCCTCTGACCTTTTATTAATTTAACTTTAAAGTTCAATTCCCTGATCAAAGGCATCACCCACTTCCTTTGCTTGACCAGGTTGTCTGTAACATTTACCCTCCATGACAAAATTTACCCTCCTTTGACAAAATAATCAGTTACGGAAGCAAGGACAAGTAAATGGTATGGCTAAGATGCTCCCTTGTCAATGTTCTTCCTCTCCCTCTCTTAAATCATTGAATCTTACTGCCTTTTTTGCACCAAGATATAACATTAAGAGGGAAAGTAGAAAATTTCCTTCTGTAATTTAAATAACTTGTAGCACAATACTAAGAGTTTTTCTAGAAAGATGTATGTTACAGGACAGCAGATCTGATTCTCTCAATTCCTTGCCAAACGTTTAGTAGCCTCTTTTCTGGAAGAGAGAGCAATTTTCACTCTAGCCTTGCCCTCAAAAGAAAGCAGTTGCCATAACCATGTTTTCGAAGCAGGATAATCCCTTTGCTGTGTCTTAGGAATGCTCTGAGAAGACTGACCTCTCCTTCTGATCCTTGTTGGACACCAAGTCAATCTAGGCACCAAATTACTTAACTATGCCAAGGTTGTCTTCACCTGGTCACATAAAAAAGGGGAAACTCTATGCACCAGAGAGACTAGGAGTTAATAAAATCAAATAAAATGTGTTTATTGATTGAAGACTAAGCAGATGCCCTCCGACTGGAGGAAGAAGAAAGGAGTTCAAATTGCAGTTTTGAATCTGGTGCTTACCTTTGATGTAAAAGCTTGTGTCCTGTTTCTGGATTTTATTCAAAACCTCTGTCTACGTGACAAATTTCAGGGGCGAAGACCCTGCAACCACAATGGCATATGAAGGATCCAGACTCCATCTCCAGCTCTGATCCAAATCCAGCAAAAGCTTTTCTGCTTTTTTATGCCTCTGACATAAACTAAGAAAATAAACAAACAGAATTTCACAGGAGCTGTGGGAACAGCATGATGTCAGTTTGGTGGGATGAGCTTTTCACACCCTCAGTCAATACAGCTGTCTGGGCTGGCTGCAGCTCTGTGGCACGGCCTCCCTGTCTGCTCTCGATAGGCAAGATGATCTGAGCAGTGGCTCAGGACACAAAGCAGCAAGAAATGAATGGGCACAAGAAATAGTAGTGAAGTTTTTATAAAAATATGAAAGGAAAATAAGATGAAGGGAAGAACTGGCCATAGAGGGGAGTATTTCTGGTCATGCTTAAGTGACTACATATAGCATTGTCCCGAGCACTGCCTTTGAGAGCCAAGTGGAAAAGGAAGAAATCACATTGTCATTCTGCCTCCAGGCAAACAGGATTCAGGAAATCAGTGAAATTCAAATGCAAGAAAAATCCATTTCATGGTGTCCGCTACAGGCATCAGAGATTAGGAAAGGCAGAGAGAAAGATAGAAATCAAGACTGACACTTTGAAAATGTATTTGGGCCGTGCAGGCAATGTGAGAACTAAATGTTATCTTTAGCTAGGATGGCTGTGCAAGCTTAGCCTGAGCTGCAATTTCCAAACAGTGATCCACTGGCTGTCCCATCATAACAGAAAGACACCTGCACACACACACACACATGCTTGACAGTGAACAGGAAAATAATTCATAACAAGGAGCTGGAAACTGACAGATCATCCTACATCCTACAGCTGTTCAAGAAGAGGTGCAAACGGTGAATTTCTGTGATTAGAACAATGATCATGGCCAGCAGTCCTGACATCTGCATTCTCTCATGCTCCAGTGGGAAAAGAAGATACTGCATTTGAGTAGTGCGACTGGGACAAATGAGAAGTGACATGCTCTAGAGAATGTACGCATGTATAGACAAGGTCAGCAGAGCACTCCTGCTTATCCTTCCTCAGAGCCTTGCCCTCAAAAAATTTGGCTGACCCCATATTCAAAAATGGAGAAAGGAGTGTGCTTCTATACTGCAGCCCTAACTTGACTTTGAAGCAGAGCACAATGGTATTTCAAATGCTATTGTAAGACTAAAAGAAGCATAAAATAACTCAGGAGCCAGCTTAAAGCATCTGGTGAATTCAAACCTTTATGCCCCTTTATGCTTTATATATCACTCACTCCTGGGTTTAAAAAGATGCTCCCCTACATATGTATGTTGTAGTATTGTCATATTAGATTATTATACTCTTACAATTATACATTATATTGTGATTAGAAATTATTATATTGCAAGGAACTTATGCATGTACCCTTAGCATCTAAGACAGGCTGGATATGCTACTCACATGAATTCATTTGCCTTTCCCTGCATTTGATCTGGATTTGACTGTATACAAGACAAGATTTTTTACAAAGTAAAAACCAACAGCAGAAAGTAAACAAACAAAAATATTAGTTTCTGTACTTCAGGTGCAAAAGTAGACCATTTTCATTGATTCCTGCATAATAAAATTTTCCTCTCCTCTCCTCTCCTCTCCTCTCCTCTCTTTCCTGAAACATTTGGCAGATATTGGTAAACTTCAAGGAAAAGTCCAAGTGTCATACTATTATATTTAAATATATTTCAGGATTCAACTCCTATAACATACAAATATTACTTTCATACCATGATATTTGCATTTGCAATACCCTTAAATGCCAAAGCTTCATTAAACATGATTCTGCAAATGTTGCTTAGCTTTTCCCAAAGCCAAGAGCAAGGCTAGGCATATACTTAAAACTAACAAAACTAATGAGGTTATACATAGAAGAATTAACCTTCTTTGATATAAAAGAGCATAGAAGGATTCAAAATGCTATCTGAATATTAACAAATTTATTAGTAATCTCTGGAGATAACTCAGATTTCTTGCAAAGATACAGATTACTCTCAGAAACAAAGGTTTAAGTGAAAAAGATCTGCAATATTGCAGATGTGCTTGAGAAATGCCAAACATAAGGTGTCTGACTTGGTTGTGCCATTTGCTGTCTGTATCCAATCACATTTCAAAAGGTCAAGGTCACTTGTACAGCATCTGAAAGTATTTGTGGCCACACTTGGACATGAAATTCAGTGGTCAATACACTTTCAAAGCAATTGTGGCTCTCCTTAGAGCTCAACCCCTTACTTCTCAGTGAAAAGTGGTTCTCTGGTTTGAGAAATGAAGCCTTCCTTGGTTAGAGAAGTTCTCTAGATGATCCAAGTGTAACCTCTACAGTCAGGACCCAAACACAGGGCACCACTAGCCGCTATCATTGCTTGAATTCACAAGACTTAGTTTTAAGTTAAGTGACAAACAGCTTTTCTCTCAACCCAATCCATGTCAATAATTTGACAATTAGAAGAGCCTCCAAGGAAACACAAGAATGTGTTTGGAAACCAAAGGTTTAGAAGACACTAGAGGCTAGGGATCTTTCTTCATGTATGAATGCTGAAGTTACAACACATTTAAATAACAGCTGGTATCACTTCTTCCACCTGTGCTTGGTATTCGAATGGAAAGGTCTCTCCACTAGGAAATAAAATATACTCTCAGTCTTCATCTGTTGCTGCTGCTGGCTGACAGAGAACATCCTGCAGCCACACTGCTGAACACTCTCACCATCAACAACAGGGGCACATCCAAACTTCCATTTGGAAATTATCTATTGATGGTGTTGAAGCTTGAACTATAGCCAGAAGCTGTTGAAGACATGAAATGGGCATTCACATTGGCTAAAACTGTGCCAGGTCCATCCTAAGACATCAGCAGCATAGGTTAGCAGCAGCAGCACCTAGAAATGTTCCCTAATGTAATTTATTTTACTTACACAGCAAAGCCATCAAGGGCAATTTGGAAATGAGAGATTTCAATATTTCTTCATTATTTGTAGAGAGGGTGCAGGAAAACAAGGCTTAGTGAGGTGTCTGTTATAAAGAAATATGGATCCAGGCTTGGCTGATTACTTTGGGACAAGGGGCAGCAGAACAGGACATTACAGTGCACATGGGGCTTCTTAAGATGAAATACCAAAGAAATGTTGCTGGTCCAGACTGAAAATTTTTTACTTCTGCTTATACTTAGAGTGGCCCAAGTCCCAACAGGGCCAAGCACACCACACACTTGGATTCAGTTCATGACTGTGCTTTGTCAGATTCAGAAACTCCCTTCTACCAGTGATTAGATTTGGCAGATGTTTTCTGAAACTCTGTCACATGCCCAACATGTCAACCCTGCTGGCAGGTGCTGTTTTCCCTCCAGGACAGGTTTTGCAGCCTATGCAGAGCTTTGTGCCAAAGCAGCCAGCCTGCAGTCCTGTGACTGCAGCAGAGATACACCTCAGGGGAGCCACAGGTAAGACACTTTCCTCCTCAGTCTTATCCATTTATTTTACTAGACAAATGGATTAACTAACTCTGAAATACTAAAGGTCTCCTTGGGTAGCAAATTGCCCTTAACTTCACCAGTTTCTATGAGAACTGACATTGCTCAGTAACTCCCAGTTTTGCTCAGCACCTTGCAGTACTATGTCCTAAAGGATTATCATGGATGTGAATTGAATACAAACAAAGCAAGACCCATGACATTATGAAAATTCTATTGCAGATATATCTTCTAAAGGTGTGACAGAGCAAATGCAATCCATTACAAAACATGAGAGAAAATTAGACACCTTGTCTTGACATTCACTTCTGTCAGAGAGATCACACACGGGAAGAATAAATCTGTAACTCATATTGACTAAGTTATGAGCATTTTGTTAATTATAGAGGGATGACCTTCCTCAGAGCTGCAGTGTCTGGTCTTTAACACCTTCAGGGATGGGGAGTCCACAAACTCTTTGGGCAAATTATTCCAGTGCCTCACCAGCCTCATATTACAGATTTTCTTCCTAATATCTAATCAAAATCTATCCCCCTTCAGCTTAGGGCCATTCCCCCTTGTGCTACTACTAAAAGCCCTTTCCAGCTTGTAAAAGGTCCCTCTCCAGCCTTCCTGCAAGCTCCTTTTAGGTACCACAAGGCTGCATTGCAAGATTCTCCCAGAAACTTCCCTCTGCCTTTGACTGACAGAGAGTGATCTACATAGCAAGATCTCACATAACTATGTTTTTATTCCCTTCACAAGGTAAAACATGACAGTTAGTAGTGTAGTCTGAAGATTTATAAATAATATAATGATAGCTTGAGGAAGTTCCCCATTTATTAGATAATAATAAGAATTTTCAGGCTAATTTCTGAGGCCAAAAGCCTCATAGTATATTAGAGAAGGATAGGATTAGTACTGGTAAATTATCAAGAAGCAACCTCAACCTATTACTAGGATGAAATTTTATTAAATAATCAATTGCAAAGACATTAAAAAGACTTCCAAAAATGAGTCATCAGATTAGAAAGGAAAAGCTTAACAGTTTAAAATCTAAGCCTATTTTTTGGGGCTTATTTTCTGTTGTTATTGTCCTATTTTCTTCACATCTTCTGTGTGTATTTTCCTTTGTTTTCATTCTCCTTATTCCATTCTCATTTCTCTACTCCTCAGCTTCAGCCAAGCCCTTTCTGGCCCAAGAAAATGCAATATATTTGGAATTACTTATTCACGGAATTTACTTTGTTCTAAACCTTCTCCTTAAAGCTGGCTGCTTTCACCACTAATCATGGAAAGCATCGGGGCAACAAAGTTTCCTAGTTTCTTCATAACACCATTTTTAGGTATGCAAAATGAAAATTATGTGAATATTCCTTCATAGTTTATCAGTGGAGCTGGCACATAAAGGCTAGAAGATTTCCAAATAAGACAAAATATGGCCAACAAAGGATTAACAAAGCATTGGCCACCTGTAGATCTCACAGTGCTGTAAAAAGAACAATCAATAGTATTAATCTCAAATGCCAAGCCAAAGCTGGAAGAACAAAGTGGGAAGATGGCTTTTCAAAAGCCACACTGAAGACTGGTGACAGGATCAGGAAGAGGGTACTTGACTAAACCATCAGGCTAATTCCTCATGTCCTATATCAAATAGCCTCTCCTGGCAAAAGTGCTACTTGCTTGGTAGAAAGGCTTCATAAAGGTCAATATGAGTTTTGTCTTCTCAAACCATGTAAAAAAATTTGAAGATTGTGGCACCAAACATATACACATACATGTATGTGCTGTGTGTTATTTATTATTATGTATTTCTCTCTTTCCCAGATATTTTGACTATTCTAGATGAAAGGAGATGAAAGATCAGGAAATACCTTAACATTGGGAACACAGGTTATAGGCAATTAATGCGAAATTTCAGTATCTCAGAGGTATGAGGTACTAGGTACTCAGTACATGCAGTACACAAAGGGGGCATTACAGTGAAACACCACCCTTTCTCTAATCCTCTCTCAGCTCTCCCTCCAAATCCAAATGTTGCTTCAGAAAAAGTTGGTAGAGGTGTGCAACTGTATCTGTACAACCTTCTTGTTTTGACTGTCCTGGACAATTCAATCAAATATTACTGATGATGCACTTAAACAGAAATAAATATGGTTTATTTCTGGAATAGGTTATACTTGTGTTTTGAATGCTTATTTGCCTTTTTGCTGATTTTCAGTTTTTAATGGCATTATTTGGAGAGCTTCTGCTAAACTAAATTTATTCCCTTCTCTGCAATCTATTAAATGAAAAATACTAAGAGAGCTCCTGAAACATTTTGTTAGAAAAAATCAGTATGTTTTGTGAAATTATATTAACTAAGGTACCCAAATAATTTTAATGGTCCAAGTGTTGTCTGAACTCCTATATAGCTCCTGTAATTTATATCATGGGTACTCTTGCTCATTTGGATAATAAGTTATAAACTAGCTATGCCTATTAAAATTATTGTTATATAAATTATTAGCAAAAAGGGAATATAAATCATTTAGCCAAAATGTTCTAAATTATGAGACAAAAATATAATAAATTAATGGAATATTAGCAAAAAAAAATCATAAAATGCTCTAGGTATGGCATAATTTTGTAATTAATACTGCTGGAATTCCACTTAACAAGGGCAATTTAATGCAATATATCTACGTTAAGTCCTAAATAGATTGCTGAGATTTGTACAGACTATAGTTTGAGACATTAATTGATTGCCAGAAGAAATGAATTAACAACTAAAAATGTTACTGCCGTGACCCCAGGAATGGTGTTGGAGCGTTTGTTGTTGTTCACAGCTGCCTTTCAGTTTGCACTGGTTTCCAGTCCCGTTCTGTACCCTCCTGGCCTAAGTCAGTGACGCAGACATTGGTGGCGCTGGCCCCATTTTGCCTGAGGGCACCTGCAGGAACTGTTTTGGAAGTGGACATAAGAGCACCTAGCTGCCTTTTTGGAGGGGTCTCAGGCCTTTCTCCTCTTGTACCCTTGGGCCAGCAAAGAACTGGCATGTCCTGGGAGCTCTGGAGTTGCTGAATTTGTGTGGGTTGCTTGGTGCTGCTGAAGTCTGGCTGTTTCCTTGCACACCACTCACCCTGGGCATGTGCAATAGCTCAGCACATTGCATTCGGTGCTTCCAGGGTTCACAACTGCCTTCTGAGCAGCAATTAGCCCAAATCTTTCAACAGGTGACCAAGGTATTGCTTGTATAAAAGTCCACTGCCTTGTGAGTGTGCCATTTACACAGTGATTTACTGTTGTAAAGCCACAGCTGCTGTGGCAGGTGCAGTGGACTTCCCATACAGAACAAGATAACCTGCAGTATGCAGTTCTCTCCTCTGTGAGACTGGGACATTAAAAAATGAGCCACAGCTCTAGACTAAGTTTCATCTGGACTCAGTAACAAAACCTGCAGAGCTTGTAAACTCTTCAAAATTATTTAAACCCATCTGAAACAAAAGAGAACTGAAGCACTTGGCTATTATGAGGAAGCAAATAAAGGGCTCTAAGGGATGCAAAGAATTAAATGCGTCTCTGTATCTACATAAAAAGTCTATGGGAATAAGTATCTATGTGTGCATAAAGCTACTCTATAGTTACATATTAAAAACTCATTAATTTAAGAGCTCTATGGGGAAATTTACTCTGGTTACCCCACATACAACCAATGAATGTCTGCTTACGTATGGAAAAGAGAGCAATGTGCTAAGGATGTCTAAAAACACAGTACCCAACAACCAAGCCATTCATAACCTGTGTTAGGAAAGAAGAAACACTTGAAACTGCAAGAAAGGCTCCCCATTTCACACAAACTGCTCCTATTCTTGTGCAATAGCAATGAGCAACCCAGAGTGACTCATCCATTTAGCAATCTGAGCAGACAAAGTATAAAAGGAAATGGAAGTCACATAAAATTTTTCTCTTTCCAAAGTCTGTCAACTGTAAACTTCTAAGGAGGTTTTCCCAGTTTTTTATTATGCGTTTCTTTACTCCCCATGGCACAAGTCTTGCTTGAACCCAGCTAAGTCTGGATTCCTGAGTGTGTGCACTCAATAACTCACCCAGCCATTGTTATTTTTATGAAGGGAACACCTACATAGATAGTAGCAGTACTTCTTGCTATATTTGCTGTTCTTTCATTTTTTTGACAGTTCATGTCTCAGCCTTATCCTGCTCCTTTTAATCTGCTTCCTTAGATCCTCGCCACCCCTACTCTGACTGACTTTCTGAATTTCACTGTGCAATTTCTTGTCTGTAATATATTTATCTGATTTGCTATCTTGTGAGCAAGTCTTGCTCACACATTAAATGCCATCTGAGCCTGAGGGAAGGACTCATGCTCAGAACTTTGCTCTTACTGGTAGGTTAGTACCTATTCAGAAATTTAGAACTCGCAAACAATACTTTGGTTTGAAGATATTTGCAGATAAGCATCATTTTTCAACTTGCACTTGGAAGTGGATTTGTCAGTCAGCAAAGTGTTGAGAGTACAACCTCTTAACTTACATATTGGACCCACAGAATTTAGTTTTGTGGTTAAATATCTGGATGCTATGTTGCAGTCTAGTGCTGAGGTTACCCTCCACACCAGTACACCACTCTCAGTTTATATTGCTGAATGCCCCTTTTCCACCAAAGAAAATGAAATCTATTATTTTGAGTTTTTCTCAAAAATCTTCTCTTTCACTCCAGCAGTCCCTCCCTTTTGCTTCTCACTGAATCAATCAGCTACTAGAAAACTTAGAAAATCTTAAGTGAGGGGTAACTGTGAAGTAAGCAGGAGGGAGCAAGCGTGGGAGTTGGCACAGGACAGTGAGATAGGAATGCCAACTGCAGGAAGAACAGATGTCATAAACTCTGCAAATTATAGGAGAAGGGCATGAACCAGAAAAGTAAGAAAAAGGCAAGTTCTTCAGTCACCTCAAATAGTTACTGCAGTTCTAGACGAAGTGATTCTGGGACAACCTTTTCCTCAGATAATCAGCACATGCAATTTGCAGCATTCCCTAAGGACCTCAGGGTCCTTAATTTCTTTCTTGTCTAAGGGAACTGCAATATTTATGTCATCCTCTCAACAGCCCAGATGGTATAATTATAGTATCTGATGATAAAATAATTCTTCTGATAGTATCTTTTTTCTCCTGCTTTAGGAAAAGAAAGGTATTGGTTAGAAGACCAGTTTTGTGCAGCTGAATCTAAAGCTAAGCTTTAACTGCTCTACATAAGAAACAGAAACATCAGGCACCTCCAGAAGAAAGCTCTGGGATTTTAACTTCTGAAGATGGCTTGTTTTAGCAGCATCTAGATAAGCATGTAACAGTGACAGGGTACCCTCTGTGCTTTGCACACAAATTGTTATAAGCAACTGTCTTTGCCTGAAAAAAGTACTTTTGACAACTGAATAAATCAGACAGCCAGATCATAATAGATATGGAGTATTACTTCTGTTTTACACATTGGGGACTAAGGCAATTGCCTGAGGCCAACAAGTTACTGTAACACAGCTGGGAACTGAATCTTGTATCTTGAGTCTCCTGCAAATAAAAAAAAAAACAAAACAACAAAACAAACCTCTTCCTCTAAGAATCTCACCAAAAGATATGATGTAGCTATTTTTCTGCATCTGTGATGCAATAAAATATGCACCTGTAAAGATGGAGAGAGAGGGCGAATGGCTTATGGGAAACATTTATGAATAGCCTAACATTTCTATAATGTCATGATTTGGGGTTAATAATAAACCCCCCCCATTTCAGAATTACACTAAAAATTTTCCACATATCTTACACTAACATATCTCTGGTAGCATGAGATTCACATTACATATTGACATTATTGACACTGTATGTTCAATATATGTCTGTTCTCATTTAAAATGCTTTTTAGCTGTTGCTGTCATGCTTTTTTGTACACAGCATGTTAAATATTCTTATCACCTGTATTCTGGCTTCTCTATTATTTTAATAGATTTTGGTAAGTCTGTTTAAGGCCTAAACCAAAGCTCAAAAATCACAAATAAGCCCTAATATTCTAATGTCCTGTACATGCTACAGGTTAAAATTTTATGAAATCTCAACTAAAGAAAATATTGAGTGCGTAGGGTTGATCACATGAATTCTGCATCATATGACAGTCTTACCTTGTATGTTTCAAGCACTGGCAGAAAAAAAGGAACAAACACTCCTATATTTTGCATTCTCTGCTTGTTCACTTCTTGTCATAAGTTTCCATGGGAGCCTGAGTACTAGCAGAGGAAAAATATTTTATAATCATGTCAAGTGTTAAAAAATTTGCAAGCTAGGTCTAAGAGGTTTTTTAATATGTTTCAATTAATCTTAGAATTTTAAAATCTTATGCATTTTCTATCAATAAAGACTTGGCACAGAAATATACTTAAGATTCTAAATCACAGAAAGAGATTTAAGTGCCTGTGAACATAGAATCATATCATTTGGCAAAAATGTAGAGGACAACATGAACATAATTGAAAAGAACACATTTTTTCAGTGTCATGAATTGTTCATGTGTTTACTGAACAGATTTGGTTGTACAATATTTAGTAGTATATTACTGTGGAGAAAAATTGTTTAAGCATTACATTTTCAGAAAGATAAAAGTATGAATTGATCTGCACACAATTATCAACAAACCCTTTGTATCGCCCCGATACTGCTATGCATTACACATATGCAAGAGGCATCTATGGGATGTGCAATCCCTCTTTCCTTCCTGATACAAATAAAAGAAACATTATAGATCCCTGTAATGAACAAAGAAGTATTTTAAGTCAGGAGAACACACTGGCTAAATAATAAGTTGCAAAAATTGATAGCCTAATCATTAGGTTTCGTAGATTAATTCAAAAAGCCTTTGGATGAATAAGAAATATGGTTGAAAACATTCCACTTTAAGAATTGGCTACTTCACAACACATGAATAGTCTCACATTGCTCGTGTAATGCTGTGTCCCACTGAAGAATTAAAATATTTCTACTCCCACTCAATTAATTTAATCCAGTTTCTCACCTCAGATGTAGTTGGAGATCGTTTAAGCCGTGTTTTATTTTACATTAAAATCTACTAGAAGTGATTCCACAGTCACTTACCTAGCTTTATCATAAGTGGTAACTAGCAGTGAGCAGTCCAAAAAGTTTTGACGTAATGATTAAAGAATTTATTTACTCTTTTCATGAATTAGGATTAATCACAGACCAATGTGCAGAACTGCATGAATTCTGAAAAAAAGACTTTATGAAACTTAATTTTATAATGAAATAAAATTGCAGGTGAAATTCAATATGTAAATATTAATGGCTATATAAGGAAAGAGAGTCATTAATTTGTGCGAAGTTCCCCACTGCTAAACTGAAATTTGTGGGGTTATAAAGCAAATTACATATTTCTCAAATTACAGTCTTCTGTGCTGGATCCTGTAAGAGTCGGTCCGAAGATCCCTCATTTGCCTCACGACCGTCTCTGAAAACTGAGACCCCAAGGACTGAGACCTCAAGGACTGAGACTCTGTGAGCAGCGGGGCGGGGGGCCCCTGGCCTGGCTGAGGTGGGATGTCTGCCAAATCCTGTCTGCAGGTTGTGTTCACTGGAGCCTGTACAGAACTGGACTAGCTACCTTGGTTGGCACCAGTACCAGGATTCATGTCCTGTTGAAACAATGGACGCTACCGTGCATGACAATAACTGCCTGTGCTGAAGATGGAAGAGATCAGGCTTGCCCTGTTCCCCCATTGCCTATGGATCACAAGAACTCACCCCCCCGCCTTTGCTCTGGCCAGCTGCCTTCGATTCAGAAAAGACCTATATATTCAGTCTCAAAGCGAGGCTTTTTCGAAGATCTTCCCCGACAAGAACGGAGGACCCATTGGACCAGGACTGCGAGGACTCCGACCCCTTCTACGGAGGATCCATCAGCCTAGAAGAAAACCACGAGGGCTCCATTCCTGTTGGTAGCTATAAAATCCCAGACTTTATCTTTTCCTTTTCTTCATCCTTTCATTCTCTTTTCCTTCCTCTCTATCGCATTACTAGTGTTGGTACCCAATAAAGTGTATTACTGGTTAGGAATATTAAGTTGTTCTTGCCGTATTTTGTACTCTGAGATAAATCAAGACTCTGCTATTATTAAGCGGACCTTGACAGATCTCCTGGAAGCCCTATCATTAATGTTCTGGTTCTCTCCTTCTTTACATCTATAATCTATATTCAAAGGCCCCTAATGCCACAGGGGGCATTAGTCTCTGCTAAACTCCAAAACTTTCTGCAATCAAACTGATCATCTGTAGCACCAGGCTGAAGAAGCTACTAAGAGGTAGCCTGAACTTTTCTGCAATGTGTGAGGTCTATCTACAGACCCTCTGGGGTTTAGTTTTCATGACACATAAGCAACAACACCACAATCCTTTGAAATCTTCAAGAATAAATGGCATTAGTTCAGCATAGCATGAGTGCTTACTCCTATGATGGTCCAGAGTTTAGAGCCAGCAACATTCAACCCTACCGAAAGAAGAAAACTAAAATATTAATTAGTTGCCACTGAATCAGTTTCTTGCTTTCCAATATGAATATCCCTCTTAATTTCAGAAACAGATGAAGATTTTTGATTTTCACACATAAATCAAAACGTCTTGCAAAGCACCTAAAGCATTATATGAAATAGAACCCATTTTTTTCCCATTTAAAAATACTTTCTCTTGCCTTCTCATAATCAGTTTAGAGATTTTTTGAGGCAAAAGTTGCACCTGGACCACCCTGCTTATGAAGTCTGATCGATGCTATTGTGACTTTGCATCTATTTCAATTTCTGCAATATCCTGTAGCAGTACATTTGATAATTTTACTATATTGAGTGAAAAAATCCCAACTTCCTATGTTTTAATACATTATCTGAAAATTTAATTAGATGACCTTTCTTGGCATAATGAACAGAATATTTTTACTGTTCTCTATTTGTTTTATTTATGCCCTTCAATGATCCACTGGCACATTCTGAGGAACAACTTTTCTTGAAGCTGAGTATTTTTAATGTACATTTTCCTTGGTTCAAATCTCTCTTACTCTGATTTCTGTATCTTTTCAGTTTTTTTTTAAAAGGAGATAGAAAACCAGTATTCCAGACACAAGCATGATGCACATTTATACAATGGTATAGTGAGATTTTCAATTGTCTTTCCTAATAACATATTTGTTTATTTTCTTTGAGCTTAATTTTTTTTATAGTACAAGCCAAATGGACAGCCAAATCTATTTTAAGCAGTAGACCGCTATAATGTAGTACAGCTTGGTGCACGTATTGCATGTACTGATAGTACACATGCACATGATACTATGTTTTTCCAGCTGTTTTATCACCCAATTTGTTACTATTACACATAATTAGGTTTTTAGTTTTGATTACCTTTAGAAATTGTTTAGCACAAACGCCACAAACAGATTTCTTTGGGTCCTAACAAGTACCTGCCTGTTGCTATGAAAATCTAATACTTCTATTATCTGTTTCTTAACTTTTAACAGCAAGTTATGTATTGAAAATTCTTCCCTCTAGTTACATAAAATATAGTATCTTTTGAAGGTCAAGTACTTTGCTGGAAGCTTTACTGTCCTTGACCATACTTCTAATTACAATTTCAAAAATGTAATGGATTTTTGGTGCTTGACATGAATTCTGAAAACTACATTAATATTGCCCAATACATCTTAAATATCCTTACTATATTTTTAATCAAGGATGGATTTCAGACTTTGTTTACAGTTCCAAGCATCCCTCCTAGAAGACTTTTTAAAATTGATACATTTGTCCTCTTTCCTTCATGTGCCTACCCTTAACTTAAACGACAAAGTATACATGTTTTTAAGAATTTCATTGAGTTTCCTTGAGTTCCTTGAAAACCCCTGAATGAGACGTGGTGATTTGCTGTTGTTTGTTTTATTGATCCACTCACAAGATCACTTGTATGACATTTCAACTTAGGATATTTCTTGATTAATTACCAATGGATTCTGGATCCAGTCTCTAACCTCTTCAGTAATAAACACAGATACAAAACACTTCAAACTTCTCTACTACAGCTTTATCAAAGATCTAAAGGATCTTTGAAAGATACTTTTGCTGCTCTGCTACCTGCCAGCACTACTAGCACACTACCAGCTTTCTATCTCCTTGTGACACATTTTAGAAACATGCAGTAAAGAAGACTCTTGTATATAGTTCTTAGAAGAAATTTGGGGGGGTATTTTTTCCTTAATATTGTATTATGTCTTGCCTACCATGGTTTGCTGTATTTACTTCTGGGGGATGGATGGGGAAGCTTAATTGTTGTTTTTATTTTAGGTCTAGGAAGTTATTCTTTTGAAGTTTGGTATGGGATTGTTTTTTCAGCATTTGAATGAATGCCAGAACTTAGGTCTTTTCTGGTTTGATCCTTTGGATAGAATCTGCATTTTAAAGTATCTTTTATTTCTAACACTTTTCTTTATTCTATTGTTTAACTACATGAACTCCTTCCAGGCCTCTTAAAAATCTTTTGATTGATATAATAATCTGCATATGGTTATACTGCCTGCATAAAGCCTCCAGACATTTCATAATTTGGTATCTCTTAATTACTTTCCTCCCTTCTATACAGTTTGTCTTTTCCAATGTCATATTACTGCAATGGAGTTTTGCTTTGTATTTGTTCTCCAACGTTTTAATAATAATAATAATAAAAAAGTACAAATATATGCAAAAAATTCCAAGTGAACTAGTAGATCAGGAAGTTGGTTAGCCAAAGGTTGGACCTAAATAGCAAAGCATATGTACTTTTGGTATGCTAAGAGTACAACTAATACAATTTACAATTTGTGCTTTCAGAATGTATCTTATTTTTTCAAAGTAGGTTTTTCACTCACCTGGAATAAAATCTAAGTACTCACCAAGAATCATATATACGAGACAAAATAAGGACTGCAGAGCTTTTCACGAAGTAAATGGCTGGCTACTTCTTTCTCCCCTGAAAAATCTTAGTATTGTTTCTCCTTGATTAACATTGCTTCCTGAGGTTTATGGTTTCTTTAGAAGCTCTCCTTAGTTTCCCCTTTAAAAATAAGTATTTACTGTTATCAAATTATTTTGAATAGTGGCAATGGTATTGTGAAATATTGTGTTACTGAAATTCAGATAGCATATTTAAAATCACACTTCTCAAACTTTAACTGGCTATCTGATCTTAATGAACAATCAATCTCAGCTCTACGATAAAAAGTATTTTCTACCATAGTATATTAGAATTTTCCAAGAAACTTCCATTAAAATCACAACAAACCGACATCCTAATTTTCCCTAGTATTCTGAAAATCAACTGAAGTTATGTCTGGTTCTTTGTTTGTTGAATCACACTGCAGTTTGAGAAATTAGTCTTGAGAGATCGTGCTGTGTTTCCATAGCAATGACTTCAAGTTATAAAACCAACTCTGAAGACATGGTCCTGCTGTCAGATACACAGTGCTCATTTCCATGGACTAAAAAAAAGCAAACAAACACATCCCCCCCCCTCAAAAAACAACAAACCACCTGTCATTGTGTTGGTTCTATGGGGAGCTAGAAATACACCTCTTCAAGGTTTTAAAAAACACCTATTCTAACTAAATAAAAATGTCTTAAATACTCTAGGGAGAGACCAAATTTAAAAACAAAATTGTTTTCTCAAAGTGGTACATCAGCTCTGAATGCAATAGCAGGCATCAACTTATCTAATAAAACATTACTTTTTCTCCAATATAGATTTTAGTTAGCTAGTGTATTCTTTTGCTGTATTATAATCTATGTTGAAAAGTTTCATTTAACAATTTCTAAAATTCTCTAATTTAGAAAAGTTCAGTAGATTTTTACCCATATTTTTAGACCATTGGAAATGAATACTCTGATTATTTCTGACTACCCACACTACTTAACTGCTAGGATCAAGAAGTGAGCCACTCTGGATCACTCCATGAACACTGACAAGATCTGGGAACTGACTAAAACTGTTCTGTTTGTTTCTATCCATACAAGGGTGGTAGCATTTTTAACAAAGACATGAGGAAAATATTGTGTGTGCACATATTTGCATGCACATATTCTAAGATCTAAATTAATAAAAAAAAAAAAAAAACTTCCTAATTTTTGAATGTGCTAAGCCAGCTTTGAATAGTAGCAATTATGGAATATACAAAATAGAATTCTCATCTCTCTGTAAGATCATCATACTGTATGATAACTGCACATACAGAAATACACAATATTATGTGTGTGAATTAGCTTTAATTTCTTTCATAGCAGTGCAGTTAGTTTGTTGGAATGACAAAACACATTTTTCTATCACCAAGGAGGTAATTTCACGCTGCCGTTGAAAGTAAAATGGCAATGCTTACCTTCCAAACTTTTCACACCTGAAAAGCACAGTATACTATCAGAATGCAACAAACACTTCCTTCACCCTTCTGGAGTAATCAGCTGTAAACCATTCTCCTGCAAAGCTAATTATTTGTGTGCCCCTCCCTCCTGAACTTCAGCATGAACTGCAAGCTTCAGTTTTACTTTGTCAACATAAAATTTAAACTCAGGACTTAAAAGACACTTGCTACACCATGCAGTAGCAAACTCACCAGCCTAATAAGATGTAATAAAATTAGGCCTAAAAACTTCAGGATTATTGTCTATTTAAAAAAAAACTGTGATAAGCTTGTTGTTTTCAGTCTAATACATTCTACACACACATAGTAATAGAAAAATAAAAATTAACTTTCAAAACTCATATTATGAAAAGACCCCACCATGACACCTTCCTTTCAAAATCACTTTTTTTTTGGCATATATTTATTATTCATGAAAACATTCATAAGCAAAAAGGTCTTCTGTAAATATAATAGGGAATTAAAACCATTGCTTACTTAAAAGTAGCAGAATCGTTTGTAATTTTATTAGAATGATATATTACTTTAAAAATTACTTCAGGTATATGCACAAATCTAAATAGACACACATACATTTTTTATTTTTATTTAAGCAAATTCATCTCTGTCACAACCATGTACAGTATTAAAAGAAAGGTATTTTTTATTTTTGTTCAATGCATATCAAAGACACACTATCCATTCACAACAAATTCACCTATACGATATCAAATTCACACCAGGCTTTTCTGCCGCGCCACTAATCTTGTGGATTCTCTTTGCTGAATATTCCAACTATGAAATCTTAGAAATACAGTCACTTTAGAAATTTATATAACATTTAACATGCAGGTCAAAAGTAAAAGACAAAAAGAAACAAAACATTGACACAATCTTAACAAAGGAGAAAGATGAAGACAAGTACTCGTAGGACTGGGAGAGAGATCATCTTATATGCAGTGGCAAATAATTTGTTTATAAATTCTTTATTTCCTCTTTTTATGTTCATGAGATTCAGAAAAAAAGTGCCCTAAATCACAGTAAGTCCTTATCCACGTGCCCAGAGACCCATTTACTGGCAACATAGAGCTGAAAACACTCCTGAGAGATGTTTTCAATTGAATCTAAGAACCATGTGTGAATGTGTTAATTCAAGCTATGCAGAGCATATACACAACGAATTTCATCATGTTTTTACTGAAGAACCTTCTGCTTCAACAACCTCTTAAGAGACAAATCATTGGCACCTCAAAAGAAATGCATTAGACAAATATGATGAACATCAGTGCAAAAACTATATTCACAATAATCTACAGCTTGCCACTAAAATAGTAACAGCATCAGCACGTGTTTGCCCACAAAATTCAGTACAAGATTATAGATCTGACAAACATGCACTACTATACAAGATTTAATACACATTCTTATTTCAGAGTTGATGCACTAAGCTTCAGTTCTGAGACAGCTCACAGAATTAAAACAATTTACTTGATCATAACTCACAGAAGCTGAAATTAATCTATAGATTTCCTTTTAAAAATATGTTCTCTTTTTACCACAAGGACTTGCTGCTTGTCTAGAAACCCATTTACCCCCTGCCAATACTCAGTCAGTAGTATGTAATCGATTACTTCAGCTATTTCTGTATTTGCAGAGGCATAACATGCCACAATCTCTTTTAAAACTTCCCACATCACTGTAAGTACTATGAAATAACGTAACAAGATGAGTCAAATGCATTTTATCAGTGTCAAAATATTAAAAACAGTCATCACAGTATTTTTTTCCAGTTGGCCAAGAAGTAAAACTGGTGGGACACCAAAGTGAAATGGGATCTGGATATTCCTTAAATCTATTTCAAATCTCAAATCATTTCAAATGTTCTTCCCTGCCTCTTAATTTTGGTTGCACACTGAAGCCTCCTTTTTTTCCCACTGTAATCTAAAAGCTTGTAGTAACCACCTTCATAAATATATTTAATTTTCTGTTCCCTTGCCCCAGTAACTGTGCCCTTGTAACCATCTTATTCCTTTGCATTTGTACAAATCCTTTCCCACACACCTATTTTCACTCAAATGTCAAATAAGCATCATAACTGCAGCAACAGTCCATAAACAAAACTCTCCACTCCCTCTAACAAGAAGCAGCACATTGATTTAAGTACAGAGAAAGTATTGGTCAGGCAAGTGGGGTAGTTCTAGTAGCTGCTATTCTATCAGCTTTCTTTAGGATCATCAAATTAAATTCTCAACTCTGAAATATTATGTGAGGTTGCATATTTATGTTTTAAAACACATCAAACACATAAAAATACAGCAAGTTTTCAGGGGTGATGAATTTTTAGGCACTTAATTTTCATTCTTTTCTAGAGAAATTCTTTAAATTCTTCTGAAGGTCTCATTAGACATCAGTGTGCCGTGGTCCACATCAATTCATGGCAAGGGTTAAATGACACCTTTACAGCAATTCCAAAAGTCTTTCAGATTAATGAAGATCCATTATATTGTTACCATAAATTGCATTTTAAACAAGATAGATCACCTCCATTGTACAATACCATACAACAGATTTCACACAGCAACAAAGGAGTGACAGTTACAGAGAAAATAAACTGTCACTAGGAGAAAGTAAGGGCTGAAAGGTGAGTGCAAAGTTGTCAAGACCAGTAAAGTGCTCAGGTAACTACTGTGAGAAAAGACCAGTGAATGACAAAAGTTTAAGCAAATAGACTTGTCATTTCAAAAGGTTTGATTTCAGAAGATTTTTTAATAACATAAGCAAAACATTTAATTGTTCCCTCACATTTAAAATAAATACATGTACTCTGGGCTGTAAAAATATAAACATAAAACAAATTATAAAAATGAGTTATGTATAGCTATTTAAGGGAGTTCTAGTAAAATAAGTAATATAAGGTTCCTTAAAAAAGGGAGTAGTTAACTTGGAAGTGGTAAAAGTCTAACAAGTGCTTTTTACATCTCAGACACTATTTTTTGACTGTGGTCATACCTATGTCTATGTCTGTTTACCCACCTGAGTATAGCAAAACAAAATAAGCATTAGCAAACACTTCGTTTAGAGGCATTTCAGACCTCGCAGAAATGCAAAGAAATATGAAGAGAGATTAATAAAACTACAGTAACTCTAGAGGCACACTTCAACATGCCAGGTTATATATCTGCCATCCAATTTCTATATTTCTTCAAGCAGATGAGGGCATTAGATGACACCTCATTACTTGAACAACTGCAAAGAAATGACAAAACAACTGAACTGTAAATAAGTAAGAGATATATTAACAAATCTTTTTCATATCAGAAAGAGTCTAGACATTTATAGTGGTAACTGGTTTATATTTATTTAGAATGACAAAGTTTTCCGGTAAAAAATATAGTTTGGTTTCTGTTTTAACAGAAGTCTTCACATTCACCTTACCACTTAACGGACAGATTACAGTGAAATCTGAGTAAAAAGTGTCATTTTCATGGGTTGTGCTGAAATCAATGGACTTCTAGCTGTTACTAGTGGTCACAACAGTCTGAGCATATGAACTAAAACACAGGATCAGAACCTTGTATGCAGATTAAAAAATAAAACAAACAACTAAGAAAGAATCCACTTTGCTAGGATTAAATGCTTGCTGCAAATCAACAAAACACTGCAATTTCTACTATTCCAAAGTTTATGGCTTTGTTATGAAATTCTATGAAAATCCCAAAAAAAAGTATTGCTGAGGAGGTATGTCTGTGTGATTGAACCTTTCACACCTCATAAAAAATGCCAGTTAATAATCACAACATTTGACAGGTGAGATTTTTAGGACTGAAAATACTCATTTCCAGCCACACCACAGTCTTACAGTAGCATTGGTAGGGTGCTTATCTGAATAACAGCAAGATTGTAGTATCTACAATTGTGAATCCTGGAACAACTAAATGGACTAGATGAAAAAGAGAAATCTCAGTTTTCAAATTAAACAAATGGATAATTGCTCTCACTGCTACCAAACTGGGCTACTCCTAAATCAGAAACAAAAAAAAGTATTTCCTACAATTAAGTTATTGCAGGACGAGTAAGACACCGGGTTTAGAAGCCTTAAACATTTAAAAAAGCACACTAGGTCTATATATGCAGTCAATTAGCAGATAATATAATAAGCAACAATGGAAGTTTTAATAAATTTTTTGCATCTTGAGGGGTTTTTTCCCCTCACAAAATATCTTCCACTCTAATTCAAACTTTTTTTTTTTTAATTCAAAGTAATAGAAAAAGTTGTTCCTGGTTGGTATCCAGTAACCTGCAAAAGTCTATACCATGTACCAAACAGAAAAAAATGTAAGTAAACTAGAAATCTTTCAGCAGTTCTTTGGAACTTTCTTTCAAATTCTGGTTTTTTTTTTAAACAAAACCCAGTGGTGTTACATCACACATAACTTTTCAGTGCTTTTACCATAAGCTAGTCATATGTCAAGAAATCCGTAAGCAAAGCATCAAAAAGCGTAAATGTAGATTATTCCACACACTACAGACATGCATCCTGAAAGAAGCTATGAGGATTTAGATTACACCATCAGTTTGATTAGAAACACAACTACAGGAATAAAGGAAGGAATAAACTGTGCCAGTTTTTTGTTATACTTTGGTCATGTAGCGTTATCCCATGCAGATGTTCTGAAAACTCAGCAGGCAAGTTACAAAGTTAAAAAAAAACAAAAACAACTGAACAACAAACAGCTTTCCCTGAATATTTTTGAACTAAAATATCCAGTGAGGCAAAATTGCCAATATTCTCATAATCTTTTTACTTTTCAAAATTAAAATTCAGTAGTAGTGCATATACATTCAAAAGATATAATAAAGACATTTAGCAACAGATTCTTCAGCTCTCCATTTCTTTCTCAATACAGTCAATGCATTAGGAAACAACTGCAGCTGGGACAGCTCACATAAGCCACTGCTCCTGTTCTTTTCTGTACTTCTCAGA
>WAAE01009409.1:23918-59024 GCA_013400495.1 Nicator chloris | reverse complement strand
AATATAATAATAAAGAAATAAAAATAAAGTAATAAATTCTATGTCACTTCAGTTTAGCATGGATTCATGCTACTGCAGTTCTGGCTAGTTACTAGCTGTAAATTGGTATAACTTGGCTGTAGATTGGATTTTCCATATTTCTGTTCACTTTAATTTCTGGAATATTTCACACTTAATGTTACAATTGCTGTGTTTCAGGCTGGATCTTGTTCCTATCAATCGGTCAGTTGGTCTGAAGGCGAAACCCACCAAACCAGTAACAGAGGTCTTAAGGCCTGTTGTTGCAAAATATGGTTTAAATCTTAATGAACTTGTGGCAAGACTAGTAAGTATTCTTTGATGTAATTCAAGCAGCAATATTTTCTCTCTGGAGAAGATCATATGATAGTCTCTGGAATTATTCCTCTCCTGAGAACTAGGCATTTAAATATCTATAGCTACATTTTGAGATAAAATGCATCATACTTATAACCATTACACTTAATATTAGTTACCTCAAATATTTAGTCTACGTCTGTTTTATATTCTCTTCAGAATAAATCCATCCAACATCCTAAATAAGCAAGCCTGAACTTTGTTTCTTCCAGAGCTCAAATCCCATTATTAGCCAGGGAAAATGGGTTGGATTAAAGCTTTTGTTCCATTATCCTGGGAATCATGAAAGTTGCCACAAATCCCCTTGCAGAAATTTTTTGTGAAGGCAGACTGATTCAACATCTCTACTACTGAACTCTTGGCTAGCATCTTCTCTTTTCTATTATGCTGGAATACCTAGGAATGTAAAGTTGATTTTGTGGTATTTCTGTATGCTCTCTTGGCTGAACCAGTCCAAGTTCTTAAGATAACAGACAAGCATGTTGGTATAAAGGTAACTTCATTTAATGAAATTACAAAATTAATGAAATACAATCAATTTAGAATAAAAAATAACCTTAAGTGTCCTCTGAAAAACGTGATTTGCTGAACATACACAATAATGGTGCTAGAATATTTGAGCATACTTAAAAATTGGATGATTTTTTTCCTCCCTGTTTTTTTTTCCCCAAATACCATTCTTCTCACAGAATAGGGTTACACTCATTGAAATCAAGGTAGTTTTATACCATTGGATTAAACATTTTTAGAATGGTTGAAGGATGTATTGAAGCTACTCTGAAGCATAAAAATGCTTTGCTCGTTTTCTTTCAAAAATGTCAGACTGCATAAATTTGTTCTGAAAACAGCTTTTTCTCTATTACATACAAACTGTGATCCGACTTTAGAGTGGTGAGCAGGAGCCACTTGATCTTGGTGTCCCTATATCTAATCTCGATGGTCAACGGGTTGTTCTAGATGAAAAAGAACCATCCAAGGGTAGAGGTAAGTTTGTATAAAAGCTTTTGTTTATGGTTCCAAGTCAATTTTATAAACCCTGACTATGGATAGTTTTTCCTGTTGATGTGAAGGTGAGGTAAATGTGATTAAATTTAGATATATCACGTGTGGCATATATTCTTCTTAACTAAAAGCAGTGCAGTTTCTGAAAATTGAAGATTAATTTAACCTGTGATAGCAAGTACTTTTAATGTTGCTGTAAGAAATTTTGCAGTAGTATTATTTGAATTTTTTGTTTGCACCCAGCCACAGATCCACACACAGACTTAGGAACATAGTGCCCAGTAATAATAATGAGAAAAAAGTGCCAAATATCTTCTGTGCATTTGGCAATTATTCAGTAAGGGACATTCTGTATGAGGAAAACAGATGCAGTTTGTACAGCAGCTATATGTGCTGCTATCATAATATCCTTCTCAAGCATGAGAAAGTAGCAGAGCCTACTTTTCCAGTTTTAAGTGACAATTTCTGAAAATAACACCAAAAAGGATAAAACTCATGATTACCCTAGGCAACGTAATTGGAAAAATAAAAATTTATCAGCTAAACAGTTGACAATCTCTTGGCACAATTAACACTCTAGATTAATGTAAGCAGCCTTGAGAGTAAAGGTTTGGTTTCATTAGGAGACCTTTTTAGAGGTATTGAGTGCTTATTTTCACAAACTAAATTAGATATTGTTAAATTAAGTAGACTTAGAGCAGAGATCCTCTTTGAGGAAGAACTGGAATTATAAAGATGGAGATATTTATTGAGGAGAATCAGATTTGTCATTTTTCTAACAGACAGAACCCGTTGTTATTTTGAAAAAAGTTTTCAATGTAAATACTCTCACAGATAATTAGGTTAAGGATTACAAGTAAAGCTTAACGTTAAATCCAGTGTGCTGCCAGCAGCTGTAAAAGCCTAAATCATAGAGGTTCATTGTGCCAGTGGGTTGGTTCTGTGGCAATGTACCAGTGAAAGAGAGCTATGATTCTGTGTTACTATATTTGCTGTAGGCAGATTTAATTTGATGGAGCCTTTTGGTTACTTAGAAGATGGCAAGAAGGATACAGCAGTGTCTACAAAATAATTGATATGTGAAACAGGATGGAAAAGATTCAACATAGCTTTTCAATGGTCTTTTCTTCTGATTTTCTCTTCCTTTTTTAAATTATAATTTTGAGAATTGCAAACTGAGTTACCAGATTTTATGGTTATTTCATCTAAAGCAACTGAAAATTTAGTACGTAAGTGAAACTTCAGCATCTTTTAACTTTAAAAGTGATGGTTATGTGAGGAAAATCTGAAGATGGGAGGGAGAATCTAGTAGATTTTTACTGAAAAGTATCAGGGTTATCAGCTGTGCTCACTCTTTATTTTCTGAGTACATATTAGAGCAATTTTAAAGCAAAAATCTGTTGTGTCCATCATTGTCCCTTCAATGTCCCTTCTTGCTTCTTTGGATAATTATAAATCGGTAGTTACAGAAGGTATGTTTATGTTCAATGTTTACAGAGAAACAAAGAGGCGTATTAGTAAAACAGACTGCAACTGTATCTTCTTCAAGAAGTCAAGGATCTACTGTAAGTCTTCTGCAACGATTTTTCTCCATTAGATCATCTTCTGTTTCCTTCTAGAATTCTATATCAAAGGCTGCATTCACACATGATTTTGAATCGGCCAAATTATGTAACTAGATTGAATATAGCTGTAATTTGTCTGATATTTTTCCACTGTCAACAGCATTTATTTGTGAAGAACTTTGTCTTCATGATGAATCACTTAACTCTTTCACTGTGTTATTTGTTGTTTCATGTCTCATTGGCTTATCTGTGTTTGAAAATTATTGAGCTACTCTGTAGTTCAAAGGCCCTTTCTGTTATGTAAATTCTTCAGAGAAAACAATATTATATTTATTTCTACATTTTTGGGAATGGCTATGGCAAATGTTCTTTGCCATAATCAAGACTAAACTAAAGCATTTGTTGTGGTGTTAGCAAAATGTGTTTCCAAAATAACTTTCCTCATTCCTTTAGGCCATATTATGTATACAATGATAGAGCCTCAATGTAAGTAGTACCTTAACTTTCCTTCCAATGCAGGGAGAGGGAAGAACTCTAGGAAAGTCTAATTCTATCAAAATGAAAGGCGAAAATGGAAAAAATGCTAGGGAAGTCCGGCTGTCAAAGAGAGAAGACTCTATTGCAAAGATTGGGAAAAAAAAATGTCAGAAAATAAATTTGGATGAAGCAGAGGGTATGTGAACTTTATAGCTTACGTATTAACATAAGTAGTCTTAGAAACTTTTTGTGTCTGTGTAGGTACCATGTGTTTAATACTGTGTTGTGAAAATCATAGTCATGACCATTATATTTTTGTTTGGTGTGTTTGAATTGTCAAGTTTTCTTAAGTTGAAGGTAAAATTTTAAGAATACCTAAACACCGATGTAGGTGTCCAGTGGGATTTTCAAAAGTGAGGGGTACCTAATTCTCCTAAAATAAAAAGGAATTAGTTACTCAACTGCAGTTGAACATCCCATTTGATACTCTTTGTAAGCTGTGTAGAAGCTTGGCTTTCTGTTCACCTCTATATAAGTGTTTGACAGGCACTGCACAGTAGTGTAGACCCAAATGTACTCAGGTAAGAATTTGTGTAAGTTTTCTGCTGAACTCTGTAACAGCCAGGGCAGTGCAGTCTGACTGCGGAGGAGACGTGATGGGCAACAGGAAAACCTGCATTCAGCAAATGCACTGAAAAGGCGTTTAGAAACAGAAATAAGCGAAGAGGTTATTGGTAATCTTGCATTTCCTGAGTCCTGTGTTTACCTTTGTTACATCTTAATAGTTCTGGTGATATCATCAGAAAATCTCGTAAGAGAATTTGCTTTCTTATAGAAAGATGTCCATGGGCAAAATAGAAATAAAAATGATGTAGCACGAGAAATTTTGGCATAACACCCCACGCCCTGGGACATGAACTGATTACCTGTCTGTCAGCCCTACACGCTCCTCCCTGTTTTCCCATGTAGAAAAAAAAAAATCTCAAAGGACATATTTGACCCACAGATTAAAATTTACTTCTGAAGTTACCCCGTATGCATATCTGAAACCTGGTTATGCAGATTTATACAGCAAACGAATGTTTACCTGTGAATGTTCATCTGTGAATAAATATCCACTGACTAGAACTGAAAAAAATGCTTTGACTCAAACTTCTATTGCAAAATAGATGTTTTTTAATATGTGTTACTACAAAATTTTAGTGCATTTTAAATTTTTAAATTATTTTCTGTTGCTTACTCTTTTGTTAACTTGTTTTCCACATTTTAATACTTTCATTTTTTTTCCTAGGACTGAGTAAAACATTAACATAATTTGAAAACTTCAGAATTCGAGGCTTTCACATTTTATTTTGAGTTTTGTGAAATTTGTCAGAGTTTGGAAAATGCGTACCAAATGTTGTAGACTGTTTTTTAATGCAAAAACAAACAACTGTTCTATGAACTTTGAAATTTCAGAAACATTTTTGTATGACACATCTTAGAAATGTTGCATGTTTTAATATGCCTACCGCCATTTTGCAAAACTTTGGCAATAAGAAGCATTTTGAAGCTTCCATCTTGGCTACGTTCAGATTTTATGGCATTTGAAAAAGCATGTTAAAAAGTCATTTTTATGAATACATTGCAAAGGCTGCCATGTAGGAGTAGAGGATTTAGGAATAAGGTCATACAAGTGCAAGTGTATGACTTCATATTATGCTAAGTTAAAAGTGATACTAATGTTCTGTTGCTTTATTTCTTAATGGCTTTTGCTTCAAACAGTATTTATAAGCTGGAACTGTTGATTTTAATTAATCTGTTGGAGATGGCCTTTTAAAGCATCTTTTAATATTCTGTAGTTAAAGTGCTTTCTTCTTGAAAAATTAGGACATGCAGAGACCCTATATTAAGAATTACATATTTTTATATGTCTATGTTTTGTACCAAAGAGTTTGTTTATTGTTGCAATGCTTCTTTTTTGAGGAGTGGTATAATTCTTGGCTTACGATTGATAAGTTTCTTGTTGCCAAGTTTTGAAATTTTTTAGAACATTGTTGATCTACGAGTATTATTAATATATAGAAACATATTAAACCATTGGATATCATTAGGGACATGATCAGAAAATCACTTCTAATTGTGTTAAAGCCTCTTTAAAAAGCTGCCCCATCGCTTTTGGTAATGGCTCCTTGGATGTTTACTATCTGTAAGCTACTGATTCATTGCAGCTCAAGTAAAATGGGGTTACTTAAAATCATCATCTGATCATACCCTGTGATGATAACATCCTGGTTTAAAACTAGACCATGAATTGAATTTAAACTGTGATAAAATATAATTACTCTGAGAGAAACTCAATATAACGAGGAAGTTTGCAACATTCTGAATCTTTGAATGTTCAAATGGCATGCTATTTTTGAGTTAAGATGGGTGAAACCCATCCAGATTATAAAAACGTGCACCCATTGTCTGTAAGACTAGAGCCTTGTTTTGTATAAAGAATTAAAAAATCCTGCGTGTGTGTACAGATTTATTAACTGCGTAAAATAGAAGACGTGTTCAAGGCTCAGTGAATTGCAGCTGTTCTAAACTGCAAAACTCTTACAATAGCAATGCTGATGGTCTTAATTATAGTGATGTAGTGAACATTGCTGCAATTGAAAAAGTTCCTAATTAACATGGGATCTTATTTCAAGGCAGCATTGAAAGAATTGAAGATCTTCATGGAAAATAAATGTGCTGAAAATGTACGTTTTAATGGCATTGCACTTTCTGACAAAAACTTGTCAATTTTGGGTTTTTCCCCAATAGAATTTTTTGAACTCATATCCAAAGCACAAAGTAACAGAGCAGATGACCAACGTGGACTGCTAAGGAAAGAAGACCTTATTCTTCCTGACTTTCTTCGTTTACCACCCGCTGGACCAGAACCATCCTCATCTACTCCCGCCGGTCCTAAAGGCCTCAGCAAGCGAGGTTCAAAAAGTGATGGCAGTGGTGGATGTACATCACCCAGTGGAAAACAGGAGTCTGTGCAAAACTTTAATGAAAATTCAGCAAAGAAAATGGGTTGCTCAGAAAGCAAACATAAGTCTGCTTTGACAGCACTCCACAGCCAGAAGACTTTCAGTGTCCCTTTTAGTCCTCCATTGTCTCCAATTCCGCACGCGCAGGAGAACAATGCCGCCGTGTGGAAACGGCAGTCGAGAGAGCTGCAGGCCGAAGGCATTCAGATGGTAGATGATGAAAATGTGGCAGACTTGACTCTTGTGGCTGAAGGAGATATTAGTAGCCCTAACAGCACTTTGCTACCACCGCCACCACCAACGCCACTGTCAGACATCAGTAAACTCACGGAAGCCAACTACCCGCCCCCAACTCCTTTTGCAGGTAATCAGGAAAAATCTGGATATCAAAGATCCAATTCAGGTATTTCTAGATTTTAATAGTCTTTCCTTTTGTGTAGAACTGCTTTTCTTTGGCACTGTTAATTAGGATTTGGCACCCATTAAAACAACAAAGAAAATTCTCTCTGCACCTTATTTTTTTTTTTTTTTAACAAAAAAAGAAGGAAAAAAGATTTTAATTGCCTTAGTCTGTTCTAACTGTAATACTTCTAGTTGCCTTTAACAATGTACTTTTGTTTGGATTTGGCATGTAACCAAAAATGGCCACATGCAGGCAAACCTTTGAAATACATCATTGTGCTATAATTATCTCATTTACCCTCAGAGTACAAAACAGGGTATCAGCGTTTTGAGCTCCTTAGCACTGTTGTGTTCCAGATTTTCTGATCCATTTCTCATAATGAGATACATGATTAGGGTTTGGAAGTTTAAGTACTTTAACAAAAACTCTAATTATGTGTTGAAAATGGCAGTATTGTTTATGATTAAAATTTTAAATGGATAAACCTCAACTTAAAATATATTTCATTAATAAATTTGATATTTGTGACTAAAAATAAAAGTGTTATTTTTTTTAATCCATACTTTGCTACACAGAGATAGATTGCATCTATCACACTTCCTCCCAGAACATTCACCTATCAAGTAGCTTTCTATTAGATAATTTTAAAGAAAATATCTAACTTTTTTAGGATGTAAGTTTCATGGTCTAGCAATATCACAGAGCAATATCAGCCCAAGGCTGAAGTATGGAATTTCTTTACAAACATGGACTCTAATAATAATTGCTATTACCAGAAACAGGAATTTGAAGACAATGGGTGTCATGACATTGACATTTTACAGTCATTGTACTGTGCATTTTAATGTAAAATATAAGAAGAGGTATCTATGTGCTACATTTATTTTTGATGTTTCACAAACATATGGTGCCATATTTGTATGATCACATTTCTTTGTGATGTGGGAATATACATTTTAATTATTTATCTTTTTACACAGAGTATTTGATACTGTTCTTTATCTGTATGGTTGATGATTTGTAAATACTTCTTTGGTTGTTGGATGCTTATAAATGGCAATGCAAATTATTTCATCCTCTTGGTATTTTAAAGGCCAATTCCTTTATTAGTAGTATCTGAGGAATGTTCTATCAGCGCTATCACTTAATTTCTGAAACTGAGTATTGGACGGACTTGTAACCAGTGCCTATGAATAACAGAACCACAAAATGTACTTCAGACATATTGATGTATATATGCATAGATTTGTGTTGGTGTCTTTCTAATATGTCAAGTGTACAACATAGGTATCAATTTGCATATTTTTCAGTGAGAACTGTTAAAAAAGCCATTTGCACTTAAAAAAACCTTCATGAATTTACAATATTTTAATGCATGCCATAAGTTTCTGTGTAACCACTGAGCTGTAGCTTTCCCTTTTCCCACTTTCTACTTTTTACTTTGTAGAAATCTTTGTGTAGTTTTCACATGTATTTTGTATCCTTGTTCTCTCAGGAGTAATAAATTCTAGCTCTAGTTAC
The DNA here is from genome assembly GCA_013400495.1 of Nicator chloris. Classification (NCBI taxonomy): domain Eukaryota; kingdom Metazoa; phylum Chordata; class Aves; order Passeriformes; family Pycnonotidae; genus Nicator; species Nicator chloris. The sequence continues at coordinate 50,673 of WAAE01009409.1, read as the reverse complement.
GCAAACTGGTTTTAAGCTTTCATTTTCTTCATTATTTTAAAAATTCTTTCAGTCCTGGATTAAGAATTCTGATTGAAATTACCTACATATAACAGATAAATAGATATGAACTAGCAATTACCATGAGACAAAGCTGACAAACATTGGATTTGTTAATAATTTAGACATCAAAGGGCAAATGCTGTCTTGAGATGCTGATGGGTCACATGTGAAATCCATAGCATTGGCATGTGCTCCAGAAGGCAGATAAGACAGGAGATTTCTTTTGAATTAATCATAACAGGAACTCCTGAAAGGAGGATTTCTTCTGTCTTTGGGTTCTTGGGCTAAACTTCATGTTCATTACTTTCCTTCTTATTTTTAAACTAAAGCAACTCTTCCCTGGTCTTTAAGAAGCAAGCTGGTGATCTCAGCTCATTTGCTGTGGAGTAACCAAAGTAACCACCTCTTTATTTGGTAGTCTTGGGTAAGAAATGAGGGGTTGGTTGAGTGCTGGAGACCACACTACTCTTCTCACTCTTTGACATGGGTCCTACATAACAGTGCTGTGAAGCCTAACTAAAAAAAAAAAAATCTGCACAGAGGCTTGTTGTGCTGTTAACTAGGTCTCATTGTGTTCTGGGGGATGAAAATCCAGTTTTTCCAAAAGTCACTGTGTTCCCACATATTTGTGAGCCTTCATGAAAGAAAGTAAAGCAGCTGAAAGTCGTGTAGCAGTTCCCATTCTAAAATTATTCATACTTTTTCACAATAAATAGCTAATACCCCCCATATTGAATTTAATTTTATAAAATGGATTTTAATTAGCATGTATTCCAACTAGTGTTCTCTACTTGCAGTGGTGATTGTGTCTTATTATGCTGTCATAATCACCCATGACAGTAAGTAATCAAACTAATTTGGCAAAACTAAAAATCTAAATTTCTTTTAGCTTTCCGACAAACCAGATTTTTTTTTTTTTTAGGAATAACAAATTTTTAAAAAAAAAATATAAAACACCTTACTTGTTTGCTACAATCTTATTGCATATATTAGCTGTATTCTATGCTCCTCTCACAACACACTGCTATTTAGTGGGAACTGTATTCTATAAAAGAACGGTGATTTTATGGAAAAAATGTGGGCTGAAACAAAAATTTTCTATTTTCATGATTGGAGTTTGCATGGAAAGGCTATTTGATGATGTACATAATTGTAATAAAGACTTCTGGAAGCTCTCTCCAGTCAAGAATCAAAATCTCAAAGGACTAAATCGTTAATAATGGTTGCTTTTTTAAGTGCTTTAATGGTTCTTCATTCATAACCCCTATCAATGGAAGTTGCATTTCTGATTGGTTTATTCAATTACAACGTTGGGACATAAAGAAAAATAATGACTACATAATTTGAAGAGGTCTCTAGTCTTGGTTCCAAACTAGCCTAAAGACAAATGATGTGTGTGCTTACCCTCCACATGCTGGGCTTATAAATGCAGGGAAAAGGAGCAGAAGGAATGAAGGGATCCCTCATGTTCTGCAGGGGGCAATTTGCAATTTGCTGCTGTAGTCAAGCCAGGCCAGTGTCCATCCCTCTGATAGGTAACACTTGAGGTTTTTTTCTCTTGATGATCTAGAAAGCAAAAAATGAACAACGGAAGGCGGCAAAATAAGGTTTGCACCACTCTGAGCTTTTGAGAACAGATTTTCAAACTCAGTTCTTAGCTTTCTGAAATAAGTGAAATGTTTTTATGCTGTATTAATACTTAGCTATGAAGTAAATAGCAAATCAGTTAGCAACACAAGAATCATTACTGATTCTAGTTGTGTCACTCATCAAGAGAAAATGTCTTTGTTTTGAATAAGACTGCTAGTTCTGGCAAATTTCCCACTTTAAAAATCAGAGGTTTCTGGAATCTGAAGACATTCTTTCATGTCTGCATATAATGGTGGTATATAATGGTGGTCCCATCTGGAAGAAATAACTGTTGTGTGGTATGATTGGCTTGAAGTGATGCATTCATTTTTGAAAGTGTTAAAATGCCGATTTAATCTCATTGGCTTTTTGTTGTTTGTTTTATTTTTCATTTTTTAATTGCCTGGTATAATCTGGGTACTTTAAATGTTGTCCAGTTTTTACCAAGGGGTTGGGCACATGCATTACCCAAGTGCAAAATATCTGCCATGGGGAAAGGCAGCCTCCCAAACCTTTAGTGTCCTCAGGAGCTGTGAGTATTAAGCCACAGACCTTGCACTCGATTGTTTATTCAGCAATATTCCACTGGTCTGAGTTGTCCATGATGGTTTTTTCCTCTACTACCAAGTAGGTGGGCATTTAGTCATGAGAGCAACGGGGCTTTTTCACGGAATGCCATTTCACCCTGAAGTAGAACAACTGGCAGCAATCCAGATTGAAGTGCACAGACTGTAGATTTGAGTCCATCAAATTATTCTTTCTTCTCTTAAAAGATCCCTGTTGTTTTTGGGAAGTCTATGGAAGTTAAAGAATTAATTTAGACAGTCTAAAGTTATACAGCTTTTTTTTTAAGAAACCACTTTGTTTCTGAAATAGACATACAATTATACCCTCAAAATAAACTTGCTTCCATTCTTATTGGAAAGAAAACTTTCAGAAATGGAATAGTTAGTACCAGTGCTAGGATGGTTTTGTTGTAAAGATAAATTATGCAGAAAAAAATGCAGAGTAGTCTCTCAGAGTCTGGGACTGGCTATTGTTCCCAAAGCCAAAAAAAAAAACCCCAAAAATACCAACTTTTTTTTTATTATTCACAGAGAAGATGCAGTACCTCACAACTGAACAATAGCCATCAGATAATTAGAATAGGGATCAGTGGAATTTCTGTGACTCACTTTTTTGGCTACGAAATTTTTCAATTCTAATAATAATGAATTCCAGGTGCAAAAAAGTTTGTGATAGTTAAGGAGATTAAGAGCAATCATATGTCTATCCTCAAAATTTGAAAATAAACCCTTGTTTTTGTAATAAACAATATAATATTTTACATAACTAATATTTTATATAATGTCTTAATTAATGTGACATATTTTAGAGACAGTCCAGTGGTGTTTCCTGTGTAAATCAAGATAATCACGTGAACGAAAACATAAAGAAAAATTTAAGAAAAGGAGGTGATTATGACTTAAAAGATGTAAGAATAATGCAAATCATTATTTTTAACAAAGGCTGTTTCCTTGCAGTGACTTCCATCCTTTGCTGGTTGTAGGTAAATTTATAGAAGATGATTTGATTCTGGATCAATATAAATAAGGACTCATGAGAATCCAGGAATACTAAGGCTGGGATGTGTTAATCCTCTTTTAATCAGAGCATGATTAAATGGGAGAATTACATTAGTACATGACTGTGATCAACAAGGAACAGAGGAGAAGGAGAATTTAGAGTAGACAAATGGGAAGCAAGGAAGACCTTGGGGGATGATTATTTGAAATGTAAACTTATTTTGATCAAGCAACAAGATAAACATTTTAGAAAGAATTGCAAATCTTATCACTGACTGGATGAAATGTTAGAAAAATGACAGCTGCTCTTTGAACGAAGTGCACATGAGCTAAACCCAGATCTTTGCAAACCTATGGCAGCATTTGGATGATGAAATGAACTTTGTTGAATTATTGGTTGAAATGTAACCGATAGCCCAGTGAAACCACATTTTAGACTTTCATAATTGGAAAATTGCCTAATGAATGGCAGATTAAATTAAAATGGATTCAAGTATTTCAATCTGCTATTTCCCAACATAGGACTCTGTGCAACAATTAAACCTGCAGTTACTGACCACTGATGGAAAACCAAAATGAAGGTTAACAATAAATGCTGGACGTTCACACTGAGGGAAGAATATGTGTAGGCTGCTGCAGAGTTGTTTTATCATGTCTACTGCTTAGAAAGTAGTCAAAAATTGTTTCAGTTTTGGCAGTGGAGAAAAGGAAAGTTTGGTTCACTTCACAATTGGACACTGTTATTGAGGGCACACATGTCTGCATGGATCTAAATTCAGAACTTTCATTTAATTTATTCTTGGACTGCTCCTGGCTTTTAAATGATGTTGTGTGCAGTTCCCTTCAGCTGTGGACGTGAAGGGTCCCTGCCCTCAGCAAACACAGGTTGCAGTGTTCCCTCTTTTGCTTCTCTATGCCACTGGTATACAGCCCCCTCTTCCATGTGATATTCCAAATTTCTCTTTCTGAATAATGCTTGGTGCTTTGTTCTTCTTGTGAATGCATTGGAGATGAGTGCAATGAAAGGATTTCCATCTGCCCGTTTCTAAACTTAATGCTGCAAATGTATTCCCAAAATTTCCAGGAAAAAGGTAAATAAATTGGTAATGTAGAATATTGCTGCTTTGTAGAATGACCCATTTCCTGGCTCCATGCCTTCATTTTACTGAGTCAGATTTCAAGACACTGAGCATATTCTGCATTTGCTGTTTCATCATGCAAGTGAAATTCAGCATATGAAGTCAAATTTCCTTTGAAAAGATTTAGCATAAACTGTAGGTAGGAATCTTTTATTAAATCCACTTTCTCCTTGGTGCTGTATCAATTAAGAGATAAAAAGAAGGAAACTGCCAAAGAAAATTTAACCTGTGGTATTCTAAAACTTAATGTAAGGTATCCTTTTCCCTTCAGAAGCATAATTCACTTCACAAACTTAAAAAAACAAGATTCTTGCAGCAGTAACAGTATGTCAGCCAGTGTTCATCCACCACTTAAAAGTCATTCATCCACTACTTAAAAGAATCCATGTGTGGGAGGGCTAGAATGTAGAAGTAGCATTTCCTAACAGTTCAGGACAGGAAGGGATAAGTGTCTTTCCCAGAGTGAAACTGCCAGATTACATCCATGGTAAGGAGAAGTTACTTGTATTGATGTATTTCCAAGACCCTGAAATAAACACCCACTATAGAAGTGGCCATCACAGGGCTCCTTTTTTCAGTCTCCTGGAAGAAAATGCTCTCAGGCAGTGTGGTGCCGCCTTGGGACAGGGTCCATGGAGTCAGAGACTGGAACAGCGTCTGCCCAGACTCCCATGTTACAGCACACCCCAGAGCCTTGCTGCTTTGGAGTCTGAGAATGACTGATTACATTTGGGGGTGGTATATGTCTGTAAATCACCAGTTCCAGGAATTGCCCCTGAAAACTTCAGGGTTCTTTTCATAGGAGTCATATTCTAAGTTTTATGGCATACTTCAAACAGATTTTTATCTGCTGTAAGTCAGTACTAAATCATTAATCTGGAGCTCATTCCCTTTAACTGAGATCAGATCCTCTCTGACATTAGAAGTCAAATGCCTGGGATCAATGGTATGAAAATCAGCAGGATATTCTTGTTATCTTTCAGTAGAACTGAGAGCCATCTAAATAGTTAATGATTTTGGCAAGAACAGTAGGATTTTAGCAAAGGTAGAATGATGAGTGAAACACTCAATTTACATAAAAGAGATTTTATTAAAAATCATAACTAAAATTTGGCACATTGAAAATAAATGGATTTATTGATTATGGTATAGAAACAATATAATTGCAAGGTGTTGTGAACAGACCTTTAAATCCCCGAGCATCTGCATTAGGCTTTGGGTTGTATGATCCTATCATCTACATTTGGCAGTTAATGCTCCTGAAATTTCCAGAGTTTTTGTGACCCAACCTCTGTGTGGAATTTGGCCAAATGCTCCCTTATTCTTAAACTACCTGGAAGCCAATGTCTTGTCATCTTTTGCTTAGATCTTGAGGTATATTTTATACAGAAGAAGATTTCCCTTTGTCTTTCTCTATAAAGATAGTTCTCCGTAATGATAATGTTAAATTTAGAGTGCTTGAGAATAATACACAAAATCCAAATATCACAAAAAGAGAAATATTGGTAGAAATCAGGAATCAGAAGATCAAACAGAAATCAGGAGATCAGCCAAAACAGTGCCTGATTGTAGTCACCTTTGGAAAAAATGCAGATGGGTGCAGTTAAGCCTTCTGAGCAGTCATTTGGCTGTGAGTCTGTATCAAAGCAGATATCTGGTTTAAGGACAAAAGGTGACCTGCATCTTCCCATCTTTAAACCAGCTGGAACATATTAACAGGATCAGATGCACAAGCAAATTCCCGAGAGCTGTGTGGAATGCTTAGCAAGGGAGGAGATTACCAAGAGGTGTGAATGTGGTATCCCAGTCTGGAAATTCTCCTGTGTGACTGCTGCCATGAGCAGTGCCTTCCTTTCTCTACTGAAGTTAAATAGGACAGCTGAGAGATTAGATTTGGGAAAATGTAATAACATTCCTGACATGCTTCATACATGGCAAAGCATCTGCAGAGCTCTGCATGGAGGCATTCATCACTTCAGTCAAGAATATATGAAGGAAATTTTACCTGTGAAGGCCCTCTGTGCCTTAGGTGGTGCCCTGCACAGCTGTCTTCAGGTATTTGTTACTCAAAACGAAAACATGAGGAGACCAGTGCAAAAGTGTTACAAACTTCATTGAAACCTCATTATGAAGCTCTACTAAGTACATGCAAATCTTGAGTCTACTTAAAAGCTTGTAGGATACATTTATACACAAGCTGGTTTGGCAAATCTCACCTATTATTTGTGTTAAATAGCCTTGCTCCATAAAAGCTTTTTCTTAAAAAAATGAGGAAAAGAATGACATTTAAAAATTTTTTCTGTGTAGTGCTACTCTTGAAATCATCTTCCTGTTTGGTGAAGATGAGCTAAGATCTTTTCTACCCTGACAGGAAAAGAGAAATAATTTTCACAGTATCATCCCTTAGTAATTCCGTGTTCTTTTGAACTGGTATTTTAGACAAGATGTTCCCTATTACTGCTCTGCTTCTAGCAGTATTTTATTTGATGCTACAGAGAGATTGCTCCTGAAAAGGACATTAATAGAAAAATGTCCATAATGCAAATATGTTCTTGTTCAGATGAGCCTATGTCTTGTGAAGTCTGAGAGCAAACATTGACCTTATTTTTGCTGTGTTCTTATTTGACAACTTCCACACCCAGTTGCTTGGTGTGGTGACTCAGTGACACCAAAATTCCAAGACTTAATGACATTTTTTATATTTAACTGCAGAAGGACTTAGCACCTAGATAAAAACAGCACTACTCACACCTTCCATAGTGTTCCTCGGCAGGAGTTTCCAGCTCTTTCATCTCTTGTACCCTGCAGGCTGTGTCTTCTGACTGTGGAAAGTGTTTCAACCTGGCCCAAGTCATCAGATAGAGACCTTCTCCACCCCAATCAAAGATGTTCCTTTACATGACATTTTATAGGAGGATGTATTCTCCGTGCCAGGACAGCTGGATGACTCATGCTCTGTCAATGCCGTGTATTTGTGGTAATTTGTCATTAGTAGGCATTTCAGCAATTTGTAGCTCTTTTAAAGCAATTTGAAAGGAGAGTCACAGGTCTTCCTCAAAGGGCGTAGAGTAGTAGATTAAAGAGACAAGAGAACATTTCAGTACACTCATGTTAAGATAAATGTTCCAGAACAGAAGAATAGCATTTTGCAGCAGAGCCATGCAAGCAGCAGTTAAAATTGAGCCAATGTTCAGTTTCAGTAGAGAGATTTAAACACGAAGTGTAATATAGTCCCATTAAATGTTAGCTGCAATTTAGTAGGCTGGAGTCATGCTGTGTTAACAGGGCTGGGAGCTTTCTGCCTCTCTGCTCAGCTGATTTGTTTGGAGTTCAATCTAATTCCTCTGAAAAAACAGCAAGCATTACTGAGGCGAAACACCCGCATTATTCATGTGAGGCTTCACTGTAGCTAAAACACTAAGCATTGCACTACTTAGGATTTGAACTTATTTTTCTTAAATAGAAAGCTTTAAGCCTCAAGAAGACCCTGGAGTGATTTGATTGAAACTGTATGAAAGTGCTTTTTAATTTGCATTTCCTCCATTCTCCATATCAAAAAGTTCTTGATTACGGTGGTTATACATGGAAATTTCTTTTCCTTGCATAAAACTATACCAATCACTTCGTGGAATAAACACAAATAAAAGATGTCAGCTATGGCATTTAATCACACCAGTTTCATGGTGTGGCTAAACTTGCTGGTCAGGCACTTGCATGTACTATGGCACAAGATTTCAGAATGCTTTGGGTAAGGCATGTCAGATAAGATGGTATCTTTTAAAAGATGAATAAGAAGATATATGGAAAAAGGGAATTAAATATGAAATGGAAGCCCCTACTCGGATCTACTTTTGTGCCTTGAAAGTTTCTCTTTTTTTCTTGGCTCTCAGTTTGAGCTAATGGAAACAGTTCTCTGTCTATGAAAATGTTGCCTCTCTTTATATCATTATTGGGGGAACCTCAACTACAGAAAGCATGTTGTTAACTGTGGTCTGGATCCTGAAATCAACTCCTTCATCCTTCTCTTCTTGCTGCTGTTGATGCAGGCAAATCAGCTTCTGTGCATTTGCTTTAAGAAGCCCCTTGTTCTTTGCAGGATCACACCCACCACAAAACTGGCTTTTGGGAGCTCAAGGGTTTCAACTACAGCTGTCTTGGGATAGTGACAACTTTGTGTGTGTAGTCTAGAAAATAGGCCTGAATCCTGGCAACTGTGATTGTAGATGGAATTCAGGTGTTTCTTGGCTGTTTAAAGCCCTCAGAGGTTGTGCAGCCCTTCAGAGGGACCTCAACAGGCTGGAGAGATGGGCAGAGAGGAACCCTCTGAAATTCAGCAAGGCCAAATGCAGGGGCCTGCACCCAGGGAGGAACAACCCCAGGGACCAGCACAGGCTGGGGGCTGAGCTGCTGGGAGGCAGCTCTGCAGAGAAGGACCCGGGGGTGCTGGTGGACACAAGATGTCCGTGCGCCAGCAGTGTGTCCCTGTGGCTGGGAAGGCCAGTGGAGTCCTGGGGTGTGAGGAGGAGCAGTGCCAGCAGGTCGAGGGAGGTGATCCTGCCCCTCTGCTCAGCCCAGGTGAGACACACCTGGAGTGCTGTGTCCAGTTCTGGGCTCCTCAGGACAAGGAGCTCCTAGAGCAGGTCCAGCAAAGGACTACTATGTTGGTCAAGAGTCTGGAGAATCTCTTAGGAGGAAAGAATCAGGTAACTGGGCCTGTGCAGCCTTGAGAAGAAACAGCTGAGAGGAGACCTAAGCAATGTTTATAAATATCTAAAGGGAGGGTGACAGAGGACGGAGTCAGGCTCTGCTCAGTGGTGGTGAGCTACAGAACACAAGGCAGTGGGCAGAAATCAGTGCACAGGAAGTTCCACCTGAATATGGGGAAGAATTTCTTTACTGCTCTGAGCACTGGGACAGGCTGCACAGAGGGTGTGGGGTCTCCCTCACTGGAAATATTCAATATTCAGTGGACACAATCCTGTGCCATGTGCTCTGGGATGACCTTGCTTGAGAAGGGAGGTGGGACCAGATGCCCCACTGGCATCTTCTAGCTGGCTAGATGTCCCTTCTAGCCTGACCTGTCCTGTGATTCGGTGATTCTGCAAAGTTGTTTCTTTTATTTTTGTCCTGTAAACTGTGGCCCATAATTGCTCTATTGCAGTTCAGGACAGTGAACTGCAACTTCAAATAATCCCTTACTGGGCCGCTAGAGAATTAAGCCCTACCCAAGTAAAAACACTGTCTCAGCACGATCTTGAAGACCAGTTCAACTAAAGGAACATCCCCCATTCTGCCCCAGTGGAAGGTCTATACTCTCCTCCTTCACCTTTGGGTTTGCTAGTGTGAGAATTATTTTGTTCTAGAGGTGTACAAAATTATTCTAAGTAGTTATTTTTAATGGAGTCTTTTTAAAACCTTGGAAAAATGCTACATTAAGACAGGTATTAGTATTTCACATTTATCTTTGAGATTTAGCATTTAGTTACCTACATGGTACATCAATAAGTCTCTTTGGTGGGTGAATATGCCAGCTAACTACCATTAGGGCCTCAGAGAAGGTTGCAATATTGAAAACTGCTAAAACCAGAAGATACATAACTCTCCTGTTTTGTGTTTTTCTGTTTTTAATTATTCTGTTAGGTGCAAACAGAAAGAAAAACGATTCACAAGGGACTTCCTTGTATCTTGGAAACTCCTGTGAGCAGACCTCTCACAAAGCAAAGCCCAGCAGAAGCTTTAATCCTCCTGGTGTGAGAGGGAACCCTGGAACAGAGCTCCCTGTAAACAGGATAATTGATGTGGATGGGGTCAAACTGGACAGCTCTGGAGCACACTGTGACGATACTGAAGGGAACCTCAGCTTTGAAGGTTACATCTCAGAGCTGAGATCTTGCCAAGGGAGGATGAGGACTGGAGTTTACAGGACGTCAGACCTTCCATCTCTGATAGCTGTGAAGAGCGAGAAGAATAAAGCCACTGAGAATCAGTACAAAGCTACTTTTGTTTAAATCTTTGCTTTCAATTAAATTTTCTGGTATTTTGCTTGCCATCAGCAGCAATGGAGATATGTCTTAGAGACATGTTTCTGCAAGATATAAGTGGTTTTCAATATCCACTTGCCTTCAAAGAGCCTGCTAGAGACCATCACTTCTGATATGAGTTGAAAGCCCTAGAATGAAAAAATGATATTCCAATGAAAGTATTGAGCTGTTTGGTTTTGCCTTTTTTCCATTTCTGTATTATTTTCCCTGGAATGATTCCACTGAACAGTGCAATTAAAATTATGATTTCAACCCCTACCCTTCTTGTCTTTATTCAAGACAAACTTACTTTAAAATCCTCTGTCCAAACTTTTAATTTAAGATAATTTTGGTTTAATCTTCTAATGGTTTCCCCTGTCTTCAGGATTCCCTGTGTTTTAGTAGATTTTTGAAGTGTAAGTAAAATCAGTTACTGGTGTGAAAAAGATTAGGAATATTTTCTTGATATCTTCCTGTCTCATAACATTTGGGAAGAGGTCCAAGTGGAATTCAGTCTTGTCCAATTCATTGCCTGGATATGTGCAATAAGACCATTGTTATACATGCAGCAAGAAGCAAAAACAACAACAACCCAACCAAAAACACCCCCCTCCCCCCAAAAAACAACAACAAAAACGCCCAAGAAACCAAAATGGTGAATTTCCTGTGCTGGGAGTAGTAGCAGCTTTCATAACAAACACTGGTGATGTTTCCAAACCAGAGATATAAATGTAATTACACAGAGGTGTGATGGTCATTGGGTGCCTGCTCATCACTGCTCTCAGTGCCTTTTAACTTTGGGGAAAGGCAGTTTGGTTATTGCTCTTTCAATAAGGGTTCAGTGCCCCTCATTCTTCTTGTTCATTTTAGTTTCAGTTAATTTCCTAGCCTTATGTTGAGTTTTGAGGAGGAAAAGACATTTAAGACTGCTGAACATGTTGGTTTTGCCACCTGCTCCTTTTCCTCCATGACCATTTCTTCAGGAGAAGTTCTGAGCCTGGACATGCAAAAGGGTACACGAAGAATTGCGAGTGTTGGACATCTGCTCATCATATTGAGTGGATATAGAGAGACTTCTGGGGGTTCACTGCTTTGAAATTATTGTGAGACTTAAAAAGTCATGCTGCTTATCTCCTGGACTGCAGATCCACACAGGCAGCAGATGTAAAGCATCAAGGTAAATATTTCTTAATTCCTCTTTCTCTGCTCCTAAAGCATACCAAGAATAATGAATTTTCTGAATAGCTGAGAGTACTGGATGCTGTCACTCAGTTTCTTAAATTCAAAGGTCATACAGATCATACAAAAGTATGATTTTGTAATCATAAATTAAGATTCCTGAACCTTAATCTTAATGCTTGAATGTTACATCAAATACTCCAGTGAGATTAAGGGATACAACACCCATCAGCTTTAATACTTTATTTTTTTCTACTGGTAAGTGATTTTGCTTTTGATTTTGTGGAAAAGTCCTTGTTGACATTAGATTCAACTCAGTGTGGGCCTGAATGAAGGTATATGCTGTGAAAATAGCTGTACTTTTTAAAACTTCAAGCTTTAAACTAATTTTAGAGTAATGATAAAATCGTGATGGTATAATGATACTAGAGATTTGGGAAACACAGCAGGCAGAACATAGCCCAGTGATGTGAAAATGCTTAAATATTTATGTATTTTTATAGAGGTTTTTTTGTGGTTTTTTGTTTTGTTTTGGGTTTTTTTTTGTTGTTTTTTTTTTTTTTTTTGGTAGTATTTTGCTAACACTTGCCCTTGAGCAGTTATTTTTTTGCCCAGATAAATGGATAAATGGCCATAATTTTTTCCTATCTTTTGGAAAATTAATAGCTTTGTTCTAATCAAAACTAAAATTACAACAGTCAAACTCAAGAGAGGGCTTTTTGACCTGGGATATGCTTTGCACTCTTTTTCTGTCTTTGAAAATAAAATCCTAACATCTGACAGATAAAAACTTGAAATTCAAATGTAATCATTACAGTCTTTTATTAATCTCTGATCAATATTTTAGATAAAATAAAGTTGCTTATCTTAAATTGTGCAAGGGCACTCAATTGACTGGGAGTGAACAGTACAGAATTCTTTGCCTGGAAAAAAGAGACAGCTGAGGGGAGATGCAAGAACAGCTGAAAAACCTTGAGTGCCATGGAGAGGGGGATTGACTTTCACACTCCTTTCTAATGCAAGGATTAGGGGTCATCAGAGGAAGCTAAGAGAAGCCAGGTGGAAATCAAAGAGCTGTTTCTCCACCCTCTCATGTCTTCTATCCCCAAGATGCTGTGCTCAGGAAAACAAGCAAATGGAAGTGCTGCTCATAAGTCCTGAGTGCAACAAAATGGATTTGACTCTATCGAGGATTCAAAGGGAATTTGACAGCATGGGAGTCAAGCTGTGTGCAGGAAAATGAAGGATGTGAAAGAATAGAGTTTTCTTTAACAGAGAAAACTCTTGGCATAATGCCTGGAAATCCTGTAAACAAAGGGACATGGGAAAAGCTGTTTCTCCCCATGCCACACTGTCATGGCAGTTAATGGCACATTGTTTAAAAGAATAACTTCTTAGCTAGAACTAATACAAATTAATTCCTTAGACTTAGAAATCATTAAGAATATTTATTTCCTTTCAATATCTGGCAGAATATAAAAGCTAAACTGGCTGGAATCAGGAGTTAATAAAAAGGAATGTGGGCAGCTTGACTCTGGCTGATGGTTTCCAATATTTTACTAGGGATATGGCCTAGTTTTAATTACTGTGTGACTTTAACATCATAACATGATTTTAATTTGCCTCCTCATACTGTGATTTACAATACTAATCAAATCTACTTACAGTTAAAAATCAGCCTAATTGAAGCCCTGCTTGATAACTTGATCCTTTATCTTGCCAGCTAGTTCCTAAAGATAATTGAATTCTAGCTGGCTTTATTTCTCTTTTATTTTTCCCAGTTTTTCCGTGTGGAAACTCCACTTGTGCAGAGTTACTCTTTTGTCTTCCTAATTCCATGACGATAAATAAAAGGAGTTTTCTATCCTTTTAGGTGGAAGAGGGAGATCTACTGACCCGTGTCAGTACTGAAACTTGAAATTTGAACAACCAGTGTTATAAAAAACTCCTATCCCAACACTCAGAAAATCCTTCAGCATTCCAAATCTTATTTAATGTAGCAGTTGTCTTATATTTCACTTGTTGTCATGGTATCTGGTTTTCAATTGTAGTGGTTTCAGCCTCATTGATTCTACAAGTCGCAGTTTTGTTGTGGTTTAGTTTTAAAGGCTTTGTGAAGAATAGAAAGTATACATATAGCCAAACTTGCAATGAGACTTTGCCTATGGGATTACTGTAGTTTTGTGCCTTGTCAACAAGTTTGTGATATAACACACATGTGAAATAAATCACTGATTAGCTCTGGGAGACTGTGGAACAAAGAGCTAAGGGGTTATGAAGACACATAAACAGGCTTTGCAAAGAGACTTTGCAAGAGCTTTGCTACTCCGTGGGAAGGAGCCAATACCTGGCTGTACTGTCCTTTCTCATGCCCCTGGAAGTCTTCTGGGGGCTATTTAATGTCCTTCAAAGATGCTGTGTCCTTCTGGCACTACTTCTCTGCCTGCAAGTTTTGGTTTCTTTGTGCCTTTGCTGTAGCCTGAATTCCATTATTCCCGCTTCTCTTCTGATGCTGGAATTTAATGTTCTTAACAGAAAATTTCTAGAAGATGTGGCTCAGCTGGCAGCCTCCTTGTCTCATTGTAGCAGAGATAACCAGGACTTATGAGCATATTTTTATTTTTTGGAAGTAGCTTGATTTTCACCACAAAACTGAAATCCTTGCCAGTAGTTGTCTCAGCAGCTGTGCTTCTGCTCACCCCAGCCCTCTCCGACACAGATTTGACAGCAGATCATTTAAAATGGTCTCTCCTCAGGTTGGAAGCTGGGATACAGGGAGAGGGTGTGTGGTAGTGTGATGCAAACACCTGGAGGCATCTTTTCACAATTTCTCAAAGATTTTGAAAAGTTTCCAAAGGCTCAGTTAGACAAAGGCTCAGTTAGACAGCAGCAGGTCCTTATCGAGGGGTGTGAGAAGCCAAAAATGGTCTGAGGCACCTCCCAACTCCCAACCACAGCTCCATGACTTGGGTTTAGAAATGACCCTATTTTCTGCATGAACAGGCAGATTTCCAAGCTTTGTGGGATTGTAGCAAACCTGTGTGACAACACAGTTGCTCTGTGGATAGTGTGGGTGTTTACCCTGCAGCAAAACAAGCGCCACATCCAAGTGCTTCTCTCTGTGCTCTTGGAATAGTATCCCAAGTTTAGCATTGTGGGGTGATGAAGAACCATGAGATTTGTGTCCCCTAATCCAATGCCAGTTAAAATACAGGAAAAACTTTCACTGATCTTACCAAAATATTTCCTTTCTATAGACCAACTGTCACTTTTAGCCGGGTTACTCTTGATTTTTTTCAGAAAAAAAAACTGTTGAGAAGTGCTGGATGATCACATGTCTCAAAATCTTGCCTGCATTACTCAAAATATTAGCAAATCCAAGATATTGCATCAAGGTGCTTTCTGAACTCTTTGTGTGAAAGATAAGAAAATTGTTTATATTTTTGTCCCAATTGATAAATCTGTTGTACAGTCTAAAATGCTGCTGTACAGAATTTGATTGGTATCCTTGTTTTATTTGTGGTTTTGTCTCTAAATATCTATCTGATCAGTTCCTAATATGAAAACACACATTGGTTTTCTTTCTCATCCCTTGTCCCCCAAGCTATTAAGAAATCCTGTACTGCACAATAATGTTTATAGAATCTTAAGTGTGTCAAACTCATTAAATTGTAAATTGTGTATGTGGTAAGTAAATAATTTATACCACTAGAGATGATAATGTTTAATTGATATTTAATTTCAATGTAGGGAAAAGATTTGAAAATTTTTTTTCAGTTATTCTGGGACCTGCTGCCATTTAGACATTGCAGTTTAAATGGAAGTATGAGACAAGATAAAACTCACATGCATTTTATTAGATTCTGCAAAGATATCTTCTTAAACCTAGCCTACATAAAGAAATTCCTTTAAAAGAGGATCGTTAAGAATTCTTGCCAAATATTTATATGCATTAAAAATAGCTCATCCTCTGGAATTTAATAATAGGAGGGTATGTTTTTAGCCTTTAATTATTTCCTTTTGCTCTGTTCTAGCAACACAAAGGGATTGCAAGCCTCAATAGCCGAATGTTTTCCAGGTACCGTGTAATCCTCCTCTGGCTTCTCGTCTGCATAGTCTTGGTGTGTTGTCTGTGTGGTGTGTGGTGTGGAAAGAAAGAAAGAAAGAAAAGAAAGAGAAAGAAAAAGAAAGAGGAAAGGAGGTTACAGGGGTTCAATGCCTGTGTAAACTAAGCTGTATCAGTGACACAATGGTGCTTCAATGGTTCTCTTCTCATCCACATCCCTCTCTGTGCTCGGGACAATCTGTGCCAGATCAAGAGGAATATAGAAGTTTAAGTACCAATAGTGGAAAATAATGACCGATGGCAGTGGGATGAAACCTGTCTTCCAAGTCCATGCCAATACTGTATTGCTGTCTGTGATAATCTCATCCCAGTTTCCTGTGATAAATGTGAATCCCATCCCTGCAGGTGCACGGAGCTGCCAAGCCTCTGGAGCATTTCTAGAGGTGCCTGTAGCCTGTAGCAAGTGTCAGTGTGGGTGCTGTAAGGGCATTCACCCACCTCCCTGGAGAAGGTCCTGGAGCCCAAGTTTGGGAAGTGTATTCTTAAATGCCTTGTGTCTGCCTTGCCAGGGAGCACCAACCTGTTCCTCCTTTGCATTCTTTGGCTGCAAAGATCTGCTCACAATGTCAAAATAGTCTAGAACTCAGTTATTGTGCAGATTCACACTGCAGTTCCAGAGCACGCTGATAAACAGATGAAAGGCCAGCTAGAAGTTCCTCTGAATGAAGCTAATCCTGCTTGGAGTGGCATGTTCTTAGGCCACAGGACTAAAATGAAATTAATGCTTCTCCTCATTCCTGAAAGAGGCAGCTGAGGTCTTTCTTAATGACTTGAGTCTTTTCTGGAAAGATGAAACCATATGATGAGGAGAAATTTAATTACTATTACTTTAATTACTATTTTCCCTCACTTATAGACTTGCACATGCATCTCTTTCAGTAGCTGTTTGCCATTATTTACCAGTATACCAACAGCATGAACTCTCTCACTGACAGCTATGAAACCTCAACCTCCTCCATGATTTAAAAATTTCCAGAGTCAGTGCTATGGCCAAGATGAAGCAATGTCTGGCTGAGATCAGCCCTCTGTATGCAGAGCAGTTAGCTGAAACTTGTTTGCAAGCAGGAGATAATCCGTGGTGGTGGGAGCATATCTCTGATCTTGCCCTTGCTCATTTGAGCGTTGACTAAAGTTTGTGTGTTAGAAAATCCAGAGCAACACATGCTGCAGTTTCATTCCCTGGTGAGATTGTGAAGGGAGGCAGATGTTCATCTCCTGTGGGAAGGTGCTGGATTCTGAGGCTCTGCTGGTCTGGCACTGCCTCCATCTCCTGGAAAAAGCTGGTTCTCCCTTTGCCTGTTTGTTTTATGCCCTTGTGAGAAAGGACTGACACAGACGTATGAGATTCTGCTGCTATTCATTACAAT
Organism: Nicator chloris; assembly: GCA_013400495.1. Lineage (NCBI taxonomy): Eukaryota > Metazoa > Chordata > Aves > Passeriformes > Pycnonotidae > Nicator > Nicator chloris. The sequence goes on along the minus strand of WAAE01009409.1, from coordinate 33,606 downwards.
GACATCAGCTGGTACCATTAAAACACCCACTCTGTGATGTCATAAGAGGTAATTTTTCTTGCTGGACACACTGTCGTCAACAGGATCTGGCCTCTTGTATGCAAAAGAAAGTCCAGTTTAGTTCAAAGTACACTTAGCAGAGCTGATATGAAAGACATTTCTCTTTTAGGAGAACCCAGTTGGGATCTTGCCTAACTTTAGGTGTCGACTCCAAAGCTGCTGTTGTATCCTAAACACAGGTGTTACTTTATGTATTTGTTAGGGATGAAATTAATACTGTCTGTGGTTATAAAGAATTGTTTGTTTAATACCTTCCATGTATAAAAAGAATGATGTGTTTCATCCTTGAGCTGACACATACTTTTGTACAGGTGACTCATACCTTAAATTTAACACTTCGATATTTTTGAGATCTGCATGGCCTAATCTGTGAGCCTTGATACTTACCTCAGATGTAAATACATATGCAATGTGTGTAGCTAGGTGGGGTGATTCTCATCTGCCAGTTCCTCCTGATCTGTGAACAATGTAAGTCAATGACAGCTCGGATTGTTTCAGCAGCAATTACACAGAGCAGCAATTACATTTCTGCAGCAATTACAAGGAGTGGCACTGGAAGTACACGAAAATGAGGGGGAAAAAGAGAGCGAAGGAAATACAGCAGGGATATTGACCATGTTGTGAAATCTTTAGCCTAAGCCTGTTCTCGAGGATGTGAGTTGTACACAGTCACTTCTGAAGTCAGGATTTGTGCAGTGGGGAGAGGGCTGCTCACCAGAACGGAACCCAGGTTCTTCCTGGGGGGCATCTCTGCCTGCCTTACCTTAGGAATGCAGGAAAAACGGCCCTGGAGTTTTGCCAGGAACAGAATCTGTACTGATTTGGTGAAAAAAGTGTGCATCAGTCCCCAGCAGGATGAGACCATGGACTGGCAAGAGCAGAGGGAGATAACAGAGGCATCAATAGTGAGGTTTTCGTATGCAGTGAGAGGGCAGCCCTGCTAAGGGACACTGTGTCCCTCCTTCCAGGAGGCAGCCTCTTCTCTCTGCCTACCTGATACATCACCAGCTCTCCCAAATATACCTCAGGGCATGAGACTGAGATCCAAGGGTCCTTGTCCTGCACAGGAACAACAGCTTGGTATCAGAGTGACTGAAGGGAGAAGCTTGAAGAGTCCCTTATAGATTTGCCACTAGGTCTGGGATGCAAAAACCCCAGGAAAAGCTGAGGCAAATACTGTGCTTGATCAACAAATGGACAAATCTAGGATGAGTATCCTTATGATGATATTGAAAAATGCAGTGTCCAAGTATCCCTGCTGGCTCTGGGCAGCTGTCTCAGTGACTTAGAGGGATGGGAGCACTCCCTGCACAGGGCACAGGTTTAGCAGAGGCACCTCTTTGCCTGGCTTCCCCTGGTCACCATGGCCAAAAGGCTGATCAGCTGGTGTCAGCTAGCTCTTCAGCCCTTGGCATAGGAGTTACTTGCAGAGCAGCAAAAACATCTGGTTTGTACACACATGCACACACACACACTCTCACGTATGTATATATATATACACACATATCAAAAACATGCAGAAAATATGTATATATATATATACACACACACACACACATACACACACACAAGGTTTCCATACAGGATACTATTAGGCCTGCAATCAGAATAATTGGAGCTTTATGTGTGAACTCTGCTCTCCATCCTACCATAGGAAATCACCCCAAAGTCAAGGCAGGCTGTGGGGCTGGCATCCTTCCCATGAGCTTGTCCCTTCCTTGTTAGTGCTCTTTCCCCTTCAAAAGGGAAGACTTCAGCTGCCTTCAGCTGCCTTCAGCTGCAGGAGTGGAGCCACTTCCCTCACACATGCCTGACTTATAGACCATTTTAAAGTATGCCACGGGGGCGTCTAATATGCTAATGTAGAAAGTGGGTGGAAATGCAGGAATCTGAGCACAGCTAAAAATGTACGTGCCTCACAATTGCAAATCAGCCTGTGCTCAAGTTACCTAAATGTGTTGGCATTGGTGGAAGGTGGGTGCCTCCACACCTCTTCTTGTCAGTTTTCAGTGAGTACACAGCTAAAAAAAAGCCCCACACGCCTCTGTATACGGGCCTACTGTTTCAGCCAGGGTTATCAGCAAAGGTTTATACCAAAGTCCTTGAAAAATACAGTTACCTGCCTTCCACTCTTATTCATACAGTAGGAGGAAGTCTCTTCATGCAAACACACCCTAGACTGGTTGCAGGCATAGTATTTTAGATATATCGTGACATCTGGGTGTTACAGAGCTAAGTGTTATCCTGAAATGGACTTCTGAAAGCTTGTTTAGATCTGGGTCTGGGATGCATAAATTAGGATTCTGCATTTTGTGGATCAAAGCAGAGCTTTAAATCACCCACAGATTTGTGTGATTAGGAGTGCAAATGCACAGCTTGGTTTTGTTCCTGCAGCTGAAGCCCAGCTCTTCTACTGCTATATTGATATGGTTTGTTTTTTCATAGCAGAACTAAAGTTTTTTTTGGATGCATCAAAAAAACATCCATAAGCACAGCTGTGAATAAAGGCATTTAAAAGATGTACTTGCAATATATAGATGCAACTGCAGTGGCTGTATCTGGCCAAAACTGACATTTCACAGAGAAGAACACATGAAACCATTACAAAAATGGCCCAGGGCTGGGCTGTGGAGGGTCCTGTGCCTGCTCCTGTGGGATGCAGGCAATGAGGACAGGCTGTGCAGCTCTGGACTGGGGAGGGAGGTGAATACAGCACCCTCTGACTGGAGAGGGACTCACCAGGTCCGATACTTTTGGCTGAGGGGTGGTACAGCTCTGAGGGTGTGGGAGGAGAAGGTGCTAGTGCAGAGCAAGATCAAAGAGGTCATGTCTGAGGGGCAGCAGTGAGATAAGAGGGCAGGATTGTCAGATAAACACCAGGGTGTGGGGTTTGCTGAAGTGTGACATTTAACAGAAACATGCCAAGGCCAACTGGAGGAACCATGGGGAGAAAATCCAGGAGCAGATCCATCTCCATGCAGAGATGTGATGGAAAGGTGAAGCCTGTAGAGCTGCCAGAGAGGGAGCTGGGGTTGTTTAGCCTGGAGAAAAGGAGACTCAGAGGTGACCTTATCACTCTCTACAACTTCCTGGAGGGTGGCTGTGGTCAGCTGGGGGTTGGTCTCTTTCTCCAGGCAACAACGGATAGAACAAGAGGACACAGTCTCAAGCTGCATCAAGGGAGATATAGGCTGGATATTAGGAAAAAATTTTTCACAGTAAGAGTGATAAAGTACTGGAATGGTCTGCCCAGAGAGGTGGTGGAGTCACCATCCCTGGATGTGTTTAAAAAAAGACTGGATGTGGCACTTGGTGCCATGATCTAGTTGAGGTGTAAGAACGTGGTTGGACTCGATGATTTTGAAGGTCTCTTCCAACCTAGAAATTCTGTGATTCTGTGATTCAGAGGAGGTCCCAAGCCCTGCAGAAGGCAGGAGGAATTCCCCATAACACCCTGAGACCATCTTGTGCACAGAAGGATGACATTCCCTCTGTTCTGTGCTCTCTGAGGCATTGGAGGCTGCTGGCAAAGGTCAGGGGCCAGGATGGGACATCCACAGCCAACGTGTCAGAGGGGATGAGAGTGAGGAGTGAGTGAGATGAAAGAAATAACATGATAGATCTGAATGCTTCTTCAGTCCCTGGAGAGAAGAGAAAGGAAATCAGTGCAGAAAACCCCAGAGCTGTGAGATTGAGGATGAGGGAAGCCAGGAGAGCTGCTAGAGATTCAGGGGAGTGTGGGAGGTGAGAGGAGTGAGGAGGAGAAAACATTTGGCTGAAGGCATATCTTTCTGTCCCAGGATTATCTGCTGAGTGCTGCAGCACCCAGCCCATGTTTGCTGGATCCCAGCTGCTCAGCAGGCAGATTCTGGCAGCTGTGCTTCTCACAGCCTTGCTGCCTCGAGGAATGGGGAGGGACATTTGTAAAAGAGTTTGTTTGGCAGAGATTGTCCCCAGTTTGGGGACAGCAAAGTCTGGTGCAGGAGAGGACAGACTGGGACTCCAGTTCTTTCTGAGAGCCCAAACTAGGGTATTTTTTCCCCTGGGATTTCTGAAGCTCCCAGGGAAACAAGAAGGATGACACACAGAGATGTTCGTGGTGTCAATACAGCTGGATTTTACACTGTTTAAGGCCCATACAAATAACCCAACTGTCCAGTCTGAGCCAAAACTTTTCTTTTTTCTTGCTGAAATAAGCAAACAAGCAAAATTATTTCAGTGTTCTGTCTTTGCTTTAGCAAAAGAAACACAATGGCTTTTCTCAAGGCACCACTCCAGAAGACATAAGAGAAGGTGGAGGTTCCCTTGTCACCCAGTGGTGAAGTTGCTGGGTTTGGGTGTGAGTGACAAGATTGAGGCTGCACCATTTGCTGACATAGGTGTGACCTGTGCCCTGCCATGTTGGGACAACAGAGGAGTTTGAAGGAGAGAAGAGGAAGGTTCCTCATGCACTTACAGTGCTGCTGTGTTGCCTTATTTATTAAAAAAAGTCACTATGCTTTTAGCCCATGAGTGTTGACCTCAGTTTTGGTGATTTGAATATTCACCAATTACCAGAGACTCACACTCATTATTATGAGTTTTGGTAATGGCTCCCAGGATGATGGGAATGATATCCAGCAGCAGAGATGAAGGAAATCCCATCTGACAGGGACAAAAAGGTCTCTAGAGTGGTTTGCAGGTCCCCCAGAGGAAAAAAGAAGGGAGTTGGTTGGGTTTGTACATCAGTCTCATGTTTGCACTGAGTCCCTTGTTAGTACACCAGGAGCAGAATTGCCACATGTGATTGTTTGCATCCTACACATTCCTGAGAGATAAATCAAAAGTTGTATTTTTAATGCCAGAAATAGTTCTAATTACTTCCTGTTCACGTGTACTCAGCAGGTTGTACAAAGGTTTTGGACAGAGCAAGCTTGCAGAGGCTTTAGATCCTGCACTAGTTCCTCGTGCCAGCAATGCTCCTGCAAATGTCTCCTTATCTGGGAAGCTGGGTCTGGGCTTTGCAGCAATAATGTCAACTAAAAAAATATTGAAAAATGAAATCAGATGATCTTGGGGCAATGCTACCCCATTAGTTGGGGTTAATCTATCACTATGAAAAAGCTTAGAAATTTGCAAAAATACAGGGGGAACCAGTAATTAGAAAAGTTTATAGATTTTCTTCAATTTTGCAATAGCTGAGTGGAAGTTTCCTCAGACACATTTACAATGATCTGAAAATAATGAAAAAATGGAGAACATATGAACATGCAGTCCCCAGACAGCCCTCTCACTACCTTGGTAGCTGGTACAGAGGAATGAATGCAAATGGATGTGTGTGTGTCTAGACTTGTCTTTTCCACTTATGTCTAGTCAACTAATTGATGAAAAAAAACCTCTACAATTTTATTGTTTCATATTGATGGCTGACTCAGTTAATTTATGTTTTGTTGATATTTAATGATTTAGGGTAGTTGTTAATATTGTTTCATTGTTACTAAGTTGTTCAAAGGCTGGGCTCAGTCTGAGCTTTTATTAATTATTTTTAAATTTAAAGTAATAAAAAACATTGCAATATGGGAAGTGAGGAAAACGCAAATGTGTGAGGCAACATTATCAGTATCTGTTATACAGCCACACTGAGATTTCTGTCTCTTTCTCCACATCTATTGTGTGTTTATTTGCCTTTTCTTTTTCCCATGATGTCAGTATAAAGAGAAAAATGACTGCTGAAACGAATGGATTTTACCCTTTGATACAGAAGGATTACAGTCTGCAAACATGAAAAAGAATTCCTTGTGTTATTTTGAAACTTTTCATTGTCTTTAGTAGCAGCAGAATATGGCTTCAAATACATTTGGGTTCTGTGTTCTGCACGAAATGTTCAATATTATGTGCAGCAAAATTAAGGTTCAGAATGTGCCTTTCTTTAAAAGGAACATGGAATTTTCTTTGAAAACAAGAGCTGGACTCTAGCTGGAATTTCACTGGTGGGATGAATTGCAATGTTCCAGGCCTTAGAGCTACCAAATGTTCTATCACTCCAAAGCCAGGTTTTCCTCTAGCTCCTTTTTCCAGATATTCTGTCTCTTTTTTATATTTATGTATATGTATGAACATATATATTTATATCCATTTAGTATTTCACAAAGCCTCATTTGAAATGGGGACTAGGTGAAGTCTAAAACCTCATGTTAGGGAATTTATCTTGAATTCCATATGGATTGTTTTCATATCTTTGTTATTTTTCTCAGTATTGTTATTAGCTCCATAGACACCTGATTTGTATTTCCCTCTGTACAAAATTTCCATCACTAGGCTGGAAATGGTGAGTCACAGATGAATAGACTTGAGAAGGTGCTGGAGAGCAGCTCTGCAGGCTCATCAGCCTGACCCATGGGATGATGGTTTTGGCACAGATCATACTCTTTGCAGCTATGAACTCCCAAATGCCCAAAGCCCTGTGAAGTTTATAAGAATTCAGTAACAAAACTGAGTCTGTAGTTTTCTGACTAGTTTCCTGCCAATGAGATAAAATGTTTCTCAAAAAAAACCCCACATTTTAACAGTTCTACGAAACGCCTGAAGGAAGTAGACAGAGATTCTTCTGTTTATAAATAGCTGAAAGATTCACTGATCATTCAACATAATTTACCAAAAAACCACGCCTCAAATTCTGCTTTTTTGCTATGTCTGTAAGACCTGTTCAGACACCTCTCTGCTGAACAAAGGCAGGCAGTGTACATGGAGCACTTGGGGTTTTTAGTGATTCAGATCCATCTGAACCCTGAAATCACTGTTCAGCCCTTACTCAGGGGTAATTCCCATTTTATGGTGGGGCTTCTCTGGCAGCTGTTGCAACTCCTTTGATGTCTCTTCCTTTTACTTTGTGCCAGCACCGTCCTGTCAGCTGAAGTGGCTCCTGATGTTGGTGTTTATTCCTTTTTCTCACGTTAAGGAATCCATTCAAGCTAAAAGCTTGGAGTTGTGACTCCCCAGAAGGACATACTGCTGCTCTTGGTGGAGATCTACGACATGAACTGCAACAACTGGGAGGAGACACACCAACAATAGATTGCATCCTTGCTTTTCTTCTCTGTTACTTTTAGGCATGGAAAAATTCTTCCCTACAACACACACTGGTCACCATAGAAACCCAGTATTTCTGGTCCTGGAAGTGGATGATTTTTATTCTGGAAATGGGTGGAAGAGGGTATTTCCACAGCCTTAAAGAAGTATCTTCCTCCTCCTCCCCACAATCCTCTGCTCCTCCCTTTCTACAAAACTTTTGGGAAATCTTGAGTGGAATAGCAGGTAATGGCTTTTTTTCCCCCTTTCTTTGCAAAATTTCAGTAACCTGGATGGTAAACAGATGTGTACAAGCCATTGAATAGGCATTATTGATTTGAAACTTGATGGCCAGACTGAAGAATGAGGAGAGGAAGTGGAAATCTGTTTCAGCTTTGCTAGGTGTTCTCAGGCAGATCAGATTGTCTGTACATCCAATTTCCGGGTTTGAAATGAGAAAAATGAGACAGATCTATTTCACAAGTCTATTCTGAAGCTTTATTTACTTTAAGTCTTCTGGCAACAAGCAATGCATAGAAGCAAAGTTTTTTCTTCTGCCTGTTTGCTAGAATTTGGGAAGGAAATTCCAACTTTGCCTGCTTCCTGCTGTTCCAAGCCTTGATCACAGTAGCAAAGTTTAGTCCATAAACCTATATAGGCCTAGTTGAACTAACAGGAGTTATTACTGTGATGAAAGACACAGCAGTATGTTAATTCCCTGCACCATGATAAACCATCATGTCAAAATTGTGCAGGGATAGCTCTGCTTCACCACTGGGCCCTACTGCCATGGCTTTGCTGGGTCAAAAAAATCAAAAAGAATCATATCCCTTCCATAGCTGTACTGGTGAAACTTCAAAGGGCAGCACACAACTTAGGCAAGGACTGTGGTATTCTTTCTGTTGTTGTGGCTCTGGGGATTTTGGGTGTGAAGAGGTGTGGTCCCTGATTGACAGGACATGGCAAAAGCCTCGAGCACAGACACCGTTGTACCAGCCAAACCTGTGGATTTTTGTTGTGGGGCAAGGTGGGGCTGAAATAGTCTGCTCTGGTGAAATCTCAGTTTTAGCAATACCCTCTGCATCTGTCTTAGATGATTCTGCAGTGCAGCTATCTCAGACAGGCACTTACAAGACAGAGATGGCTTTGCTCAGGTGGTGGCAGAAGGGAGGTTTTTGGTACACAAAATGTGTTATCAGAGTAACATGTATTTTCTTTCTTTTTAACTTTCCCATTCTCTTGCTGGAAGGCTTCTGTTGCAAGCCACGGCTGAGCAGGTAACCATCTGTTAATGAGTAATCCTTGCTATTGGCATTGACCTGTCCATATTTTTGCAATGTAATGCCATCTCCTGAGTGGGCTTGCTTGGAGCTCCTTGTTGTTGCTATGCCATGCTTTTAATTAGCTCCTGAGGAGAAAGAGAAGGGAAACATCCAGATGATAAATCAGCTCTAGTTACAAGCAACATTGGATCAGCTTGGAGTTGGCCTTCAGTGCTTGCTGATTACACCAGGGACCATCTCCAGGGGTCAGGCACTTTGTAAAATCCTCACTCCTGGTGGTTTAGGGAGAGTCTCTCCCAATGGGGCATTCCCTTCTACCCACAGAGATATTAATGATTAACAACGATAACAGCTCTGCTTACTTAGAAAACTAAAATACCCTAAAGTCAAGTAAATCACAGTCCCTTGTGGAAGCTTTTTCCTGATTCACCCTCCTGCTTTCAGCCCAGCCCTGGAAGTTTTCCTCTGCCAGACAAAACCTTCATGAGAGGAGAGCAAAGATGAAAGTCTGTGCTCCTCTCGCTGTTGTCTTGGCTCTGAGTCTGAGCAGTGACTGTGCAAGGATGGTAAGTGATTCTTCTCTTTTGGAGTGGTGGATCAGCTGTGTGATGCCTGCAGGACCAGGTTGCCTTGGGGATGGATGAGTGAAGCCACTGAACAGACCCAGAGAAAGATTCAAAGGGAACATGAAAGGGGTTACCCAGATGAAGGCTGACAGCAGTGCTCACTAAGCGGGGGGACTGTGGGATAGCTGGGGATACACCTTTCTCTGCTTAAAGCAATTGCTTACATCCATGCCTTGCTATGGAAGAGGAATGGGACGGGAGGAAGTGTGGGTCTCATTTTAGCATCCTAGGCTGCTGCTGGTGCTCTCGGGCAGCAGCGAGGCCTGTTGAAGAGAGAAGTTTTTCTCAAAACATATTCTGGGAAGCTGAGAGAAAGTGGTTGGGGTGTTTTGCCACTTTGTGGGTCGAGCTGAGNGTAGTGGTAAACACGTTTGCCTCATACACAAAAGTTCCTCAGCTTGAGACCCACATAGTGGCAAAACACCCCAAACACTTTCTCTCAGCTTCCCAGGGTATGTTTTGAGAAAAACTTCTCTCTTCAACAGGCCTCGCTGCTGCCCGAGAGCACCAGCAGCAGCCTAGGAGGCTAAAATGAGACCCACAAGGAAGGACCACAAAAATTGAAATCCTTTAAAAATATAGCTCAGAAATGTGTTGACACAAGCAGGTACCTGCTGTAGCATGGAGGGAGAGTGCTCCACTGCCAGACATTGCTGCTGTCTGGTAACTGAA
>WAAE01009409.1:0-16624 GCA_013400495.1 Nicator chloris | reverse complement strand
CATGCATAATGAAAATAGATCATCAGGTGCATTAAATAAACTCCAGTGTCTTCTAATGCCACATTGCTGACATCTATTATTCTGCATGATAACCGGCTAGGGAGGAGGTTTTGGTGGATGGTGCACTGGGACAGGACGTGGACCTCCAAGGTTCAGCCTCAGTTCAGTCACATGCTCCCTGTATGTCCTTGGGGAAGCCTCCAAATCCACTCCTGCAAAAGAGGAACAGCAGCTCAGTGCTCCTTGGAGTGCTCTGAGCCTGAGATAACAGACTCAGATAACAGACCACCAGTGAGGGCATGCAGGACTCTGTCCCCTGCTCTAAAAAAGGAGACGTTTTATGTGTGCCTTTGGAAATCACCACCATGTCAGTATTTCCTCATTTCACCTCGCAAGTTCCAAAATAAGAATACTTTAAAGGAACTGAGTGTGAAACGGGTGAAATATGCTTGTCACTGAAAGTCAGGGAAAAGTCCCTTTGCGGACAGTCTCCTGCCTCCATAGGTTATTACAGTAACTGTTAGGCATCAAAAATGGGCTGGGTCCTGTTTTGCTTGTTTGGAATAAGTAAAGAAGACATAATTTATCTGCTTTTATTTGCTTTTTTTTTTTTTAAATTTCTGTCTTTCATTTTCTAATCCCAGAAATAGAAAGAATGTTGGGTTTTTCTGAAGGATTAATTGAAAATCCCAGGTTCTGCATTTATATCTTGTTTTTAATCTGTTTTTAATTTGAGAGAAGTGGACCAGAGCAAGTTTAACAAAAGCAAGCATATTTTTTCTTCTGCTCTTAAGAGAATTTGAATGAAACTGATGCTAATTAGAAAATAACAAGCATGAATTTCCAGGTTTCTGAAGTGTGAAGGCCCTATAGTTTCAGTGCAAGCACCCAAGTTGTTTAAAGATGCACTAAGCTGCACCTTTGATTCTTTTCAGGTGTTCAACAACACATAACTTTGACCGGGACAGGAGCTGGGGACACTGTGCTTTGTTGCCCAGAGAGCACTCAGGTAAGGCAAGCCATTGCTGAGTTTCTCCAGATACCTGGCTCCTACTTTGCCACCTGCAGGAAGGAGGGACAGTGCCTTCAGTGCAACTTTTATTTGTGCGTTTATTTTGAAGCAAGTCTTCACATCAGCTGTTTCCATAATCTCTCTGTGACGCTGCACAACCACAGCATTAGACAGTGGCTATCACACAGTCTTTAATTCACTCTCTGTTGACTAACTCGAAGTCATGGAGAGAAATTATGGTAATGCCAGCATGGAAATCCAAACTCCTGCTGAAGCCAAACACAAAGGTGATCATCTTCTCCTCCCTCATGGCTTGGATGTGCCTTTTAACTTTCCCTTCATTTACACAGCTGCATTTTCTGTCTGTTTGACCAATTAATTTTTTAGAAGGCACAGAAACATTTGACACCCTGTACAACACAGCCACCACTTCCAGCTTTCCTTTCTTGAGATCTCATTGGAAAGAGCAGATCTCAAACCCAGACTTCCTTGAGCTTTGGGCTGTGTCAGAGAAGACAAGAGCCCAGACATGTTCATTGCAGGAGTCCTGAGGGATAATGAAAGGATTACTTAGCTGAACAGCTCTGTGGCTTCATGTGGTCACCACACTCCAGTGCTACAATTACCTCATTGCAAAAGTCTGTCTAAAAGGGGAAGTCAAGGTCTGTGGCAAAGTCACCTTTATATATAAAAGTCACTTTAATTGACACACTGAGTGAAAGTTCACCTGGGAATATGCACCCCTGCCCTCAGCAGTCCCTCAGTGACTGGCCTTTGCTTGTATATATATAAATTCTCATTTCATACAGCCACAGACCAGCTTGAAAAATCGGGTGTTGGAGTGGCCGAACTTGATGCCCCTGAAGCTTTTTTTGGATCTGTGTCTAAATGGTGATCCTGTTCCTCTTTTTGACATCTCATTATTCTAAAATGAGACACATCTTATTTAATCTGCAGCATATGACCAATAGCCTTAGATATTCACTTCCCACTTTCAAATGAAGGGCTTTTTCCACCAACCCCTTTCAGGGAGTTCTCCACAGTGTCAGGAGTCTTATTGCCAAGCTGATTGCAATCTACCAGAGCACATGAAAAGCCAAGTTAGCTGAATCACACTGACAGTCTAAAATTAAGCAGTGCATAGCATCACCTTTTTAAATGTAACTACTTTGAATTATTTTCCAGCCTGGCGTTAAAACAGATTAACAGTAGATCAGAGGCCAGTGACCTAGCCCCAAAACAATCAGCAATGTATACAACTTTGTAATGCAAGTGTGCCAGGCATGAACATAGACTTTATGGGCAGTTCATGCTTACAAGAGTCAGGTTATGAGGGCTGCACTCAGTTATTCATCAGTGGCTTCACAGAGCTTAAAATGTTGGTAGCTGTGACTTGTGACTGCTTTAATCCTCCAGTGAAACACTCATTGTGAGGGTGACAGCTGGCTGACTCAAGGAGACTCTTCCAGGAGCTGAAAGATCTGTCCAAGCCTGCTGTTACACATCTGGGGTGCCTTGTGCCACCTCTGTCCCTCTGTCTGCCCATCACCATTATCCTGCCAGACATCTGGCTGCCTGCAGGCCTTTTTGGGCTTCCTGGCTTGTTTTTGCCTGTTACCCAAAACAGTGTTGCAGAGGGTGAGTTGGAACAGGAAAGCTGCCTTGTCTGCCTGCCAGGGTATCCCTGTCGATGCGCCCTAACATCAGTGAGGGCTTTTCCTGGCTGCTGGTTTTCTTCCAAAAAAATATATATGTGTGAGAGAGGAAAGAGAAAAAAGGATGGGGTAGCTGGAACAGTTCACTGCTGGCTGTTCCAAAATAAAAGATAACCCCTTTATTTCTGGAAGCATTTAGAATTTGAAAAAAAATTAAATGAAAGGTTTTGGGCTGTTATTTTATTTATAAACGTAAGTCTACTTTAGCTTTTTTTTCAAGCAGCAAGCACTGTATTTGGACTTGGGAAATGTTTAACAGATCATTAAGCATAGCTTAAAGAGTACAGGCTTATGATGAGGTTGAAAGGAAAAGCAACATAATGGATGAAGGGAATTTGAAGCAAAAGAAGGAAAGTTTGCCTGCTGTGGAAGAAATAAGCAGTCAAACTGAACAATGCTGGTCTTTAAAATGTGTAAAATAATTTTTCTTTTTTTTTGAAAAATCCAATACAGTATTCAATCTTTGGGTGAATTTTTTTTCTTGAAAACAAGAAAAATGGAATTTCAGGGAAAGAGTATCCTTTGGCCATAAGAGGTTGGTGAGCAGTGTATCCATTGACATGGAGAAGGAGCTTCTTTAGAGCAAAGGTTGGAGCACAAACTCTCTCCAGGCCAAGAATACCACATGTATGTCACAAGTCAACTTAAAACGTTTGAGGTGCTTACAAGTCAACGTTAAGCAAGTGCTGGAGGCTTTGATCCACAAAAATACATCTGCCAAATTCAAGGGAAAGTTTTGCCAAGAAGCCTTTAGCTTTAGGATGAAGTGAAGCTTGGGTAGGAAGTTTCTGCTGGAGGGAGTGCTAGTACTGAGTACATGTGGGCCAGCTGGGCTGTGCATGCATAGCTCACATATATGTACAAATATCCATAAATGTGAAATGCCCCTATAGGTGGGACTTCCAGATTTTGGGCAGTCTGCTAGGACTACTTCTCTGAATGTTTGGAAATCTAGGAAAAATGGCCAAAACTGTAGAGAGACCCAAACACGGGGGAGAAAATTGCCAGACAATATTTTTAAGATCCCTCTAGACTGATATGGAAAGAGGTAGTAGAGTGGTGTGGGCTGTGCAGGCAAGAGGAAGAGGCATCATCCCAGGAGGAGCTCCGAGAGGGGTGGGTGGCAGAAAGTTTTTGTTGGGAAATACAGGCAGAAAGGTGAGACAAGGCTACTGCTCAATTAGCAGAGACTCAGAGAGGTAAAGCTGCAGTCAAGATGAGAGCTAGCAAGCATGGAGTGTTTTACCCATGAGGGTGCTCTAGACAGTGCTGAGAAAGTGTGGACTTGGCACTGCCCAGTTAATGGGTAGTTAATAGTGGGCAGGATTCCCCACTGGGAACTGAGTTGTGTCCATCTGCTTATGAACAGAAGTTGTTCCTGGACTCCAGGAAAGATGTGGAGCAACACAGAACATGCCTGGAAGGTCAGACTGGATGGTGGGTGGGATGTAGTGAGGAACAGATTGAGAAAGGAATGAATGAGCGGAAATGCTTTTTGCAGCTTCAACAAGGGTACAAAAATTTCTTGAGCATTTGTTACAGCAGAAGATGGCTTTGAGATCAGGTCATGGTTTGGATGTAGTGGGAATAGGAAATACATGATTTTCCTTTGAGGAAACATTACAGCACTAGAAGTTTAATAACTATCAACAGCAGGAAGAGCAGGAATGTCACTGACTTTACTCACTTTCCCTTGATGTTGTCCTGGATTGAAACTACCAGTGAATACACCCAGACCTGCTCTCTGATAGGAATTACATCACTCTCTTCTGAAGTAAATATTTTGATCCCTGCAGGGGAACCTCAGATTTACACTGCTGTAGCAAACTTCAGGATGCACCCTTTGTGCTTCACTGCAGCCCTGTTTGTGTATGCCTGTGCCTCTACATGTTGCAGCCCATGCTCAGGACACACTGCCTACCTGAAGAAGCACCTGAATTGAGTAACTCTGGAGATGGCCTAGCAGAGTTTGACTAGCATAAAAAAGGATTTTAATGCAGACAAGCTGTTGGGCCAGCTCTGGAGCAGGTGTAAACATGCTGTTGGTTAACTTCAGGGGAGAGACATCCCTCAGCACTGCCTGAAATCAGAAACACTGCCTGACCTGAAAGACTCTTAGTACTTTTGCATTGCACATTGCCAAGTAAAGCTTCTATTGCAGGAGTTGTCTTGGCACTTACCTCCTCTCCCACCACATTTTCCCATCATTCAGAAACTTCCCTAGTAAATGGAGGTATGCTAGATTGGTCCAGTTTTCATCTTTCTTGGCGTGGTTTACTTGGATGTGCTTTGTGGTTTGCTTTATAATTTTCCCTTGGTTCCAGCTGTCCATTAGTTTTAGACATAATCCAAAATCCCAGAGCAACTTCTTCTGTCGAGGGCTGTCCCTTGTGCAGTTTGAAAGAGATGCATGATCCCGGTGGTGGATGTGGCAATGTGAAGGCTGCAGGGCAGGAAGCCGGGCAGGGGCAGTGCCGCTGCCTGCCTCCCTCCCCAGTGTAAAGGCACAGCTCCATCTTGTGGGCACCTGTCCCGTCTTCTTCCCCACCACAGGGCCAGCTCTGGTGACTTCAGGTGTGCCTGCACCTACCCCCTTCAGACAACTTAGTCTGGGGGGTGAAGGTTCGGCTCGGTGATTAACCATATGGTTTTTAAAAGCTGGATAGATATAGCTATTTACAGCTGGAAACAAATGCACTGTCAATTGGTTGGACAAACTTTGTTTTCTGTTAATAGATGGTATTAAACCCACTGAGCATTGAACCAAAATGGTTCACGGAGCCAAAAGGACAAAGCATGACGTATACCATTCCTATTAACGGCAACTTCTTATGTGGCTGCTCTAGATCACTGTGCAGACAACCCCTGCCGAAATGGAGGGACCTGTTCTCTCACTCACAGCCACAGGATGTACCACTGTACCTGTCCTGAGGAATTCACAGGCGAGGACTGTCAGCTGAGTAAGTATCTTCTACCACCAGTGTTACAACATGAAATATGAATAGTAAGTAGAGCTTATTAATGTTTGCTTAATGAATAGGTACTGCTGTTGTGATGGGAGAGACCACTGCAGTATGAATGTTTGTGTAGGTAGATTTCCAAATGGTTATGACAGACAAGCCGTTCCTGATAGGACAACTGAAAATATCTTGACTGTACAATTATAAATCCAAGTATGCTCTGAGCATGGGAAACACAAAAAGCCTCTTCCCCTTCCTTTGCTGTTATTAAGATATAAATATCCCTTATATGTTTGGAAATTACTAATACCTAGTAGGCAATGCACAGAGACATGAAAAAGCAGCACAATTTCAGGTGGTGCCTTATCCCTTATGTACATGCACGTACTGGGTACAGTGATGCTGTCCTGCTCACAGGGCTTTAGGAGAAAGCCACCTCTGTCCTGAGGTTCCTGGAGCTGCTGCTCAGTGCCTCCACACTATGGAGGCTGGCTAGCTTGAGAAGCACAGTCAACAAACATGGATCTGCTCAACAGGAAAAAAGGGATGAGCAGGGAATGCTAATAGAGATCGTGGTGCCCTTTCTTGCAAGAAATAACATCTGAAAGCTTGTGTTCTTTGTAAAACTTTGTTTCAGAGAAATGTTTTGACAACAGCCTCTATGAATTCTTTGATGTGGGTGTGAGCTGGTCAAGAGTCCAACAAGGAGTAGTGGAGCAGTGCATGTGTGTGAACGGCCAGATCGAGTGTGAGCGTGTGGAACACAAAAGTAAGGCATTATTTTGCACCACAGCTGTGGGTCTGCATGGAGTGGGGATAAAAGACAGTGAGGGTATCAAAGCCTGAGTGGTGTAACAGACCCTAATACTGCCCTTGCAGCTCATGTACCTTCTCTAAAAGACAACATTTTAGCTTTCCTTTCCAAGAGTCAGCAGTTATACTGACCCAGGAAATCCCTTCAATGTGTCCATCCTTATTTGAAGAACCAACTATTTGCATTATGATGAATTTTAGGGACACACCTCAGCATTTTCTTTGAGAGGGATGAAACCCTGATCTGCAGCACGAAAGAATATACAACAGGTTATATAGTAAAAGAGGTAAAATTTTTTCTCGAAAACTATAACCTGTCTGAGAGGCACACCCTGCACACCAACAGTCACTTCATATGCTGTTTCACCTTTGTGTTTCTTCCCAAGCCTATCCCACTCTTAAATGGCCAGCATGTAAATTTTACCTGCCTCCAAGATCCCACAAGGCCTGCATGGGCCCCAGAGTCCCCACGATTTTTGGCCCTTTCCTGGCAGGGTGAGGCTTACATTATGAAGCCTCCTCCTTGTTTAGGGGCTGCCAGGAACCCAACGCCCTGGCCAGCCAGCACAGGAGTTGTCACCCATCTGAAGAAGCCAGCACAGCACCTTCCATTTGGAGAAGAGATGTTGAGAAGCAAATCATGTACCTCACCTATATATGTGCTCTGGTATGGCTATTCCATTACTCAGGGTAAACTACTCCATTTACCCTGCCCAGATTCACAAGTAAGTTACCGTAGATATAAGTTTCAAAAAGCCCTTTGAAATATGTAGGTGCTTTTTTTCCCCACCTTATGTAACTGGAAATTAAAGTATGGAGAGTCAGTGGCTTTCTAGGACATTGAGAGTCCATGTGAGAGTTGGAAATTTGATAGGACTTAATACTTCCCACTTACAGATATTAAATACTTAACTGAGCTCCCTACTAGATATGTTATTATAAATTCTAATAGAGCTCAGTGGCAAGCCTGCAATTGGCAGAATCCTCCATGGAGAAAGAAGTGTTAATACCATCACCACTAGTAATAATAATCACCACCCCCCTTTTACCTGTTGTTCATTGATAATATCTTTTAATAGCTGACATTATCCAATAGCAGTGAAAACAATGAGACAGACCTTAGTGGGCAGAAATCTGTCAAGTTTCCTTTTCTTTAATTTATCACAAGTGTAGGTCTGAGATAAGCAAAAAAGAAAAACTTCCCCCAAATGCATATTCACAGAGGAGATGCACTAGAGTAAGTTAAAATGGACCAATTCTCTTGAATAATTTGTACCTTTGGTTTGATCTTTGGTTGTGTTTTCTTGTAGGTTGTGTTCATGATCCTTGCATGAATGGTGGAGAGTGCAAGATGGTTACCTCCACTGGGAGAACAGTATGTGACTGCAAAGAAAGTTATGCAGGGAAGTATTGCAATATTGGTAAGTATAACAAGCTACAGGCAAACAGGATTTTTCATCTGGATGTAAGGCTGGTGGGTTTGGCTCTGTTGTGGTCTGCATTTGAGGACATTTCTTGCAACAACTAAAGAGTCACACAGAACAAGGGTTAAATGTATTTCTCCAGTCTTGGAATAGGCTAACCGCCTCCAAGAATAGCTCACCACCAGAGCTTCCAAAGAAAGAGAGAGAGTCTCAACTTTGGTTTTCCAGGTGTTTATTTTCTTCTTATCTCATTTGCCATGGCATTCTGCTGCAAGGTCCTTCCCCTTTGAACACTGCTGGAAAAGTGACCCTGGGCAGGTCTTCCAGCACTCATTTAAAGACAATTCATCCAATCATTTCTTAAAACGTAAGATATTTACAATTTTACACCAATTATAACTATTTATCTCTCTAATTGACATTTCCATCTCACACTCTATCCACCAATGACTGCACCACCACGCACCACAGAAAATGGAGAAGGAAAGAAAAGAAGAAGGCTTCAGGACCACGCCCCAAATCCTCCATCTTGCCCCTTTCCCAACCCCCATCCTAAAAACCCCAAACTACTTTAACACCATGTGATCAACTAAACTAACATCCATTTCAAACCTGCGTCTTCTCTAATTCATCTCTGAGTGTTGGAATCCCTTCCCAGAGGCAAAAGTCCAAGACAGAGTCATCCCAGGCTCCCAATGAGGGTCCCGGAGCCCCCCAAGGTGTTCATGGGGATGTTCATGGGGGTCTCTGCCATGCCCTGGGCTCCAACACTCCAGTGTAAAACATAACACACACTTCACCACTGAGACTCTGGTTCTAAAAATATTTTCTCATGCACTGCACTTTATAGAAAATCAAACCAGAAATTTTAATCAAATTACACATGCCTATAAAATAAGTGCATGCTTCCATTTTGCAGAATCAGTCAGAGTTATACTCTAGAGCTTTTGCCTCCCTACAGATCCATGCATCCCCTCATAAAGCAGTGATTTATGTCTGACAAAATCTAACAGCCATTCTTTGGTAGCACTAAATGACTGTGGGATAAAGAAAATGGTCACCCTTTGGGTTACCTTACACTTTTAGTTAATAGCACATTTAGCCCAGTACAGGTTATACAAAACCTCTTCCTTTCTCTGGTGGGTCAGGGCAGAGAAATCTGCTTTTGATATCTATGTGTTAGTCCTGTTTTGCATTTTAGATGCTACATAGTTTTGATACAGCTTTCCTCCAGAAGACTTAACATTTATCCCTGCAGGGGTTAAATCTGCTTGCAAAGCCTGCTTGCGTGCTGTATCTACTAGCCATGCCAGTGGCTACTTTTAAAATAAATGCGCATTTTAGGCATAAATTTTAATAGACCTTCAGTCACATCATCCTGTGACTCCATCAATTCACTGGCTGTGTCTTTCTGAGTGCATAAATCCCATGGCTCATCAAAACTGAGGACATGACTCCCAGAAGCTCTGGTGGGCAGTTTCTTAATCCCAATGGGTGGTGGGGTAAAAAAACCTGTTAATGAACACTGCAATTTATATCTGGTGTTCTTTTTGTTACTCTGGTAGTTAACAAATGGTGTGGCCAACTATTCTAGCTGGGAAAAAAAATCCATTTGGGACACCAGCAGTACAGCTGGAATAGCAAATAGCAGGAGTGAATGGGTAAATTGGACAGTGTACGAGCTGGTCCTGAATGTTCACTCACCAGGTACCTGATGAATCATGTAAAATGAGTTTGTGACTCTTCTAAGTCCTTCATAAGCAGTGCTGGTTTAGCTTAGTTATTTTGTCCTTTAGTTACCCTGGGGAGATTGCCCCAGGCCTTGGGAATGCTGCTGCAGGGCTCTGGGTGAGGGGCTGCACAGAACACGTGTGACCTGGAGCTCGGGGCAGGGCTGCACCCTGCTGATTTTCACATTAAACTGCTTTTCCAATTCCTGTTTTATTATCAGCTTCCCCTGCCTGAAGCGGCAATGGTGCACAGAGACATCCACCCAGCAGGGCCTGGATCATAAATATCAGGATGGCAGTGTTACAGCTGTCATACTGGTTTCTGTCTGATCAGCTTAGGACAAGAAATAAGCAGGTGCTCTTTGATTACTTGAAAATAATGAAGCAAACATTTGGTTTGCTAAACAAGTGGCTTTGGATGCTTACAATCCATCTGCGTTCAGCTGCCTAACACCCCTACGTGGAACGGGAAGAGAAGGATTGTGTTTATGTGTCAAGGCCTTGCAAAGAGGCTTAAAAAAGAAAAAAACTCTTTGTCAAGATTTAGTCATTCTAAATTAATGGAAATAAATGAGTCTTCAGGTCTGCAGACCTGATAGTATCACCACAGTAGGGCAATGGCATTGTGGGGGAAGTGCTACAGGCTTGTGTTCTCTGAGCACTCAGAAATGATTTTAAAATATTTGTTGGATTAATTTTTTCTTTGACCCTTCAATTTGATGCAGTGAACAGAAATGGCTTTTTCCTTTGTTTTCTTCTTACTCTCTTGTATAGTTTCCCTTGTCTAACAGGATGTACTTGTGAGGTTACCCTTTAGTCAGAAGAGCTGGTGGCTAAAATGCTTGATTCAGAGAAAGTGTTACAGTATTTCCTCTCCAAAGTGTACTTTATTCTGAATTATCAGTGAAAGAGGCAACCTTAAAGCCAAGGTGTGGTACAAAAATGTCTTATATTTCCTTTGTTTTTTTTTTTTAAAGCAAAAATCAATAAATTTAATAAACGAGAAGGCTCCCAGACTGTTATTGAGCTGAAATGTGTTTGAGGTATCTGTGATGTCCTCTGCCCTTGATTTACACAAAGAATAACCAGCCTTCATGTGTGTCTAATGGAAACCCAGCAAATTTATCTTAACATTATACTCAACAAATATTAATAAATGAACTACCATCCTTCATCCATCAGATCACATGGATAAGTACTACTGTGACTCAAGCATTGGTACAGTAGACTGAGGAGCAAAAACAGCAGGAAAGTGCTGAGAAACATTTCTCTTGGTTGAGGACTTAGCAGATGCTTGGACCATCATATCTGTCAGACCTTTGCCTGTTTTCCATTAATTTGTCTAAACTCTTCAGTACTCCTTTATGCTTTTCCCTTGCACAGCATTCCATGTCAAGAAGTTCCAGAATTTAAATAGATGTGATGAAAAGAAGTATTTTCTATTGTTAACAAAAAACCTACTGCCTGGTAATTTTATCCTTCCCCTTTGAACAGTGATTAACAGAACAATCCTAACTTTTGTGATTTTAAAGATACCTATTTATCTGTCCATTACTTTTTGGACTACAGTGTCCTTGTCAGTACTCAAAACTAATCTTTGATCTTAAAATTCTCATGCAAACAATTATTAGATATGTGTTTGTGTGTGTATTTGTGTATATACACAGATATTTCTAGGCCATTATCACAAATGACCATATTGCTACCGGAAAATTATGAAAAGAGAGGTGATAAAAGTAACACAGGAGATATCCATAACAAAGAAGATTGACATACAAAAGACAGTTTCTAATATGGATTTCTATTCTTTGTGCTAATACATTATTCTCTTCTTAAAGAAGAAACTTCCAGTACTAAAGAAAGAACTGCCATTTAAAAAACTGCTCTGAGGCAGTTTATATGCATAGGATTTCAGTGAAGTTTAATTTTCAAGGAAAGTAGATGCATCACCAACAAATCTCTCCCCGAAGAGATGCTATTTAAAATTGTTCATGGATCCACGTTTAATTAAGTTCAATTAATAATAATTGCCCTTAAATATGCACCTGTTTTTAGAAATAAGGATTTTGTAGCTGCATTCTATTTGGAAACAGCTCTTGTTGAGACAGCTCTGAATCCAGGCTCTAGGTGAAGATTCAGATTCAATTGGCCAACCATGAGTAGCAATGGTTGTCTCATTGAACACAGAAAGTTATCAAAAGGGCCCAAATCCAACCACTTTAGCAGCAGTGAATGTGGACAAGAAGTGAAACCTGAGAAAGGTGTGAGTGGAATATTTCATCTCTAGCTCAGGTTGGCACAGGGAATGGAGAGTGAATTTATTTGGAAGATAATTAACTTCAGAAATATTTAGCTTCACTGGAGGTGATAACTGATGACAAACAGTTATAAATATGTAATTGTAAAATTGTGACATTACTTTGACAGAGGAACCATGGTGGAGATGTTGGATGAACGCAAAGGGATACAGAGCTAAAGAAAGAGGAGGAGTTATCTGGCCAGAGGACAGATAATTCATTATAATATGCATTTATGGAGAAGTTAAAGGGGATTAAAGGATAAAGGAAGGTGATGTGCATTTTTTTTCAGGGGGTTAGTGCCTTTAGGTTTCTGTGGTTGCACAGAAATTGCATTGCCCCACTGCATTCACACTTTCTGCTTTAGTTGATAACATTTGAATGGAAATGAATATATACTTTGCCAGATTTCCATGTAAAAGCACTTTCTTTTTCTTACCATTGCTTTGTTACTCTTAGTGGGATGTCAGTTGTTAGTAAATTTGTATTTTAAATTTATTCTAGATTTGTTCTTATTTATTCTTTATTTATATTCTGAAATGTTAGTGGGGTATCTTTATTTTGTTTACTTAGTCACCAAGTCTTTTCCTGAAGCATTTGCTTACGTGGTTGTGGGTTGCACTAGGTTTGAGCCTATTGGGAGCACTGCACAGAGGATTATACATTTTGAGTGTTCTTTGGATTAAGGTTTAGGTAGCCATAATGGTTTTGAGAATATTTTGGTCATGATGAAATTTGAAGCTGGTGAAGGTATTTTTGAAAACTCTGCTTTGTAGTGTTTGGGGTATTTTCCTCATTAGGCTATGGATAATGGAGTTAGAGGGGTAACATATCTTTAAAGAAAGCAATGAGTTGGAATGCTAATTGTGGAATGCTTCTAGTTATGTAAGGAGATGTGGTGTATGTCAGAAGTAGGCTGAGGATTTTCAGAAAAGGAAGATGATAGAATAGCTGAATATATAATTACATACAGGAAAAAAAAACCAGCCTTCTTGGCCATATCTTTGGGGGTTAAACTGGGGGAGTTTGAGATAATAGAATTAGCAAAAATGACAGCAAACCCACCTTTTTAGTGGTTCTTTTACTGAAATAGTGTGTTGGCAGTTTTCTACTAAAAAAGATACTTTAGTAAAGGAAATTCAGCTCTGGAGGCTGGAAGGAAAGTTTAAATTTTTTTTTTTTTTTTACCTGAAGAAGACAGAAGATAATGAATTTTAACTTTCTGGTTTATATTTACCCTGTACTAGAATGCTTTTGGATTAGTGTTTAATTTTTTACTTTCTAGAAACGCAGAGGGAAACAGGGTGAAGTATAATAAAAAGGTCATTTGGCTGACAATGATAAATGGGCATTTAACTTATCAGTCATTCCCCCACTGAACTTGAACAAGTAGATCTGTAAGTAAGACTTGAAAAGGATTTCTAAGTGGGGCTGAGAAGATGCTTGTTGCTTGCGTGTATGAAGTGCTGGGCTTAGTTATGAAACCAGGTTGAAAAAGAATAAAGTCATTATTTTTTCACAGTTGTGGAAAAAAAGATGGAACAGCAGATAAAAAAGCAACATTATGAATTAATATGGCTTGGAGAGGTGATTCTGTTATTTGCACAGGATAAGTTTTTCAGGTCACCATGGAATTTGAATGAGCAGAACGCATGGGTTAATAATGCAAGGATAATGAAGAGAAAGCCTAGAGCACCACTGCAGAAATAGTAATGGTGGGTTGGATTTTTATCAGTTTGAATTATTAAAAAAAATTCTACAATGCTGGAGTTGCATGGATAGAAAACAATACCCAGTAGGCTGGTGCCTGCAATGATCAATGGTAGGAGGCATTGGAAAATGAAGAAATGGATGAGGATGGCATTGCTCACGAAGTCCTCACCTCTGATTCATTGCACTGAGACACTGCCACTCTAGGGGATGGTGAACAGGAGACCAGAGATAGCTGTGGCTTTGCAAAACAACCATTCCATGTCATTTATGAAGTGGGAGATGTCAGCAATGATAGACAGGCTCTTCTTATCTCCCAGCCTTCTTTATAATTTTAGGACCATAGTAGAGCTTTTGGTTAATATAGAGAAAAACAAAAATGAAGAAGGAAGTCCTGTTTGCATGGAGGTTATGGATTAGTAATTGATGTTTGACACCTTGGCAAATGTGGGCTAGAGAGGAGAGCTAATGAGGTATGCTGGCAGCAGCATGGCATACAGCAAGTACTGCCTCTGTAAGGACTGAGAGATAAGGCAGATACCAAAGAAGAGGAAAAAATTTCTCTGGTCAGAGTTAGGAGTAGGTTCAAGAACCACAGATGACTTCATTTTTACATAGACATGCATTTTTCAGATGCTGCTGGGCACTAAGCTTTCTGTGTTTTGCTCTGAATTCCTACAGTGTTGCCTCTTTAGATGACAGGTCTTTTTTGTAATCCCAGGATAAACTAAGATGATTAATATTAGCAGCTGCTAATATGAAGCAGCTGCTTAGTCCTTACTCTTGTGAGAGTGCCTGACTTGGCAGCAGTGTTACTGGGTGATGGTTAATTAAAAGTCATTAGGGTGTTTTTAACCCTATTTTTGATTTATTTGAGATGTGACAGTGGTTTCAGTTCATTATGTTTTATAGAGGCCACATCTTCTCTTGAAGTGCGAGGGGACTGGCATCTCTTCATCCATGCAATTTGTTGTCCTGTATAATTGTCAGGAAGGTGGTTGAAGGGAAGATATGGGAGATGTGATACAGCTCATCCTTGGATTACTGTATTGTTTGTTTCTCCCATCTCCTGCTTTCTCCTCTCAGCCCACTCTGGATGTTTTGGGGGCTCAAGAGACCCCCACCTCTCATTTCAGTGTCTCTACAGAGCAGCTGCTCATCTGCTGACCATCATTAACTGCTACACATTAATGCTACACATTAACTGCCCAGAGAGTTACTTTGGCTCATACTCTAAGCACTTCAGGACCTACAGGTATGTTCAAAAGAATGAGAGCTTTCACTATGAATTAGGCACTCAAATATTCTTGAAAATCCTATATGGCAGTCTGTGCAACTGTCAAATCAATATAGCACTGATATTGAATTGTTGTTGCCAGAATTTCTTCCCCCTAGCTCTTGACAACTTATTTCCCAAATACATTGCTTCTATTAGCTTTATATACCTATTGGATTGCATTTATGACTCTGTAAATCATAACTATTGTACTAGAATTGAAGATAATAAATAGAAAAATTAAATTGAAAAAGAGCTAGTCCTTTCTCTTATCTAGGATATTACTTTTCTAAGCTATAAGAAAATACTGGCAGAGTTTATAGATTTCTGGATTTAAACTTTTATATTAAAGAATTCAACTTATTCAGAAGGTAGCTTTGTATGTTGGCTTTTATAACAGATATAAATCTCTTCAATTTTACCTCAGATGGTCTAAGCATTGGCAAGTATGAAGGTACAAACACACTTTGAAGAAGAAACATATTAAAAAATAAGTTTAGTTTCAGTAAATGCAGTCTGACATCCTTATGTCAGGATGCAACTAAAAGAGATTTTTTGTGCATGCAATTCACTTTTTTTTTTTTCACAGTCAAATCCATCCTTGTTTTACATGGTAATTTTCTGTTAGATTTATTGTTTACAAAAAGATGCCAATTTTTCCACCTTTCTGCCTAGCTTTTAGCTCAGACAGATTGTTTGTGTCATAATCTGGCTGCTGTTTCAGCTGGGATTCATTCCAGTGTTAGGTGCTGTCAGTCCAGAGGTTTTACTGCTATTCAACAAACCAGAAAGTGACACAATTATTTGAATGAATTATTTGTTATATATATATGCAATCTGCTGTTCATGGCCTCAAACAGAAATATTGGAATCTAGGTAAATATTACAACAGAATGATTGAATTATATTGAAATATAGATACATAGGTCCCCTTATATTTCACTTGTGGTATATGTTCATTGATTTTTAAACTCTGAAAGCCACAGTGGGTGCTGTTACTCCTCACATTCACACACAGGCAGGAAAATGTGAAGCAATTTGCTTCAAGGTAGGAACAGTCCTGTCCTGGTGCTGCTGCCATGCAATCCTCTGCCCCATGTCATCAGACTTCACATTCTCATCATCAAAGAGTGAAAAAAATGACAACTGGTTTCTTCAGTGGAGTCTGGTGCCCACTCAGGCACCTTCCTAGATATTTACAGAGATTTTCAGTGGCATAGGGACACACTGGAAGATAAGTCCAATCTTCCTTTGGAAGCAGCACTAGGTTCATGTGGATGTCTTTCAAAGCTCTCTTCATGGTGTTTGTTTCTTTTAGCACAGAAATATTTGCCTTATTGCTTTCAGAACACCTGGCAGGGTGTGTGTGTCTGTGTGTGTTGTGTTTCAGAGCATAATTCAATGAAATGAGATGCCTGTAAGAGCAATCTGCACGAGTACTGGAGATTCCTTTTTCTCACGCATTTATTGCCAGCCCAGAGCAGTGGCTGGCTGCCTGTGCAGCAGGGGAAGTGCAGCTCCCTGAAATCAAAGGTTTTCACACCTTTCATCTCTGAGGGCATCTCACAGCTACCCAGGAAAGGAGATCAGGGAACTTCTGACTGAATGAAGAAAAGACAAACACTTCTGAAGGCATCTGATGAGTCTGAACTCATGTAGAAAGGAAATTTGGCTTGTAATACCCTTG
>WAAE01009406.1:0-36277 GCA_013400495.1 Nicator chloris | reverse complement strand
ATATATATCATATAATATATGTCATACCATATTATATAATTTGCCTAATATTCAGTAGTTGAATATTATTGGTCTCAGTATTGACTCCTGGAATACATTTCAAGAGATTTGCCTCAACCTGAGCTTTATCACAATGACTGCAATCCTCTAGGTCTGACCATTCTGCCAGTTTTCAATGCACCTCACTGTGTACTACCTAATGTGCATCTTGTCAGCTTGTCTATGAGGATGTTGTGATGCACAGTGTCAAAAGCCTTACAAAGGTCAAGTTAAACAATATTCTCCATTTTACCCTCATGCACCAAGCTCATCCCCTCACGGAAGAAGACTGTCAGGTTTGTTAAACAGGATTCCCCATTTGTAAATCTCTGCTGGCCAATCCTGATCACCTTTTTCTCTTTCACGTGTCTAGAAGAGGTTTTCAGGATCAGTTGCTACATCACCTACCCAGGGACTGAGCTAAGGCTGATCAGTCTACAGATCCACAGATCCTCCTTCTTTCCCTCCTTGAACATTCCATTACCTTGCAAACATAATCAGGAGTGGCTTTACAGTGACATCAGCTAGCTCCTTCAGCACTTGTGTATACAATCTCTCAGGCCCTATGGACTTCAGGATGTCTGGTTTGTTTAAGTGTTCTCTAACATGATTCTAATTCATCAAGAGTAAGTCTTTCCTGTCACATATTTTCCCACTGCTTTCAGGGGACTGAGATATTCTGATATTATTTATTATTCATTATGTAAATGATGTATAAACAAATACACACATACACATATATATAACATTTATTTGTAATGAATATTGGTTAGATACATAAAGCTATAGAGGTGTTTGTTTTTTATTAAAGTTATCTACTTTATCCAGTATATATATCTTTGCAGGGGGATTGAGATTAGGTTTTCTCTTGAGTAAGGAATCACTAAGAGTTGGGCTGCCTTAGAGGGTAAAGTCTGAGAAGGTGAGTAGGCTGTAAGGGTAAGATCTGAGTTTCCCTGCACTGCCAAAACGATGAGAACTTTTTGAACCATTTGACATGAAAAAGAAACATGATCTCATGTTGTTGTTACAATCAGCTTTCCTTTCCTTCATTCATTCATTTCCATGCACAAGGTACAGAGCTCCTTGTACACCCATTAGGCTCAAGGCCTAGTGAGTCAGGGCAGTGCTGACCAGACGGTGCGCGGTGATTCAGCCCAGCCTTCTGGAAATTCACACTTTCCTGTCATGTACCAACAGGTGCATTCATGAAAATGAATTTTTTGAGCACGTTAGTTTGGCATTTCATAGTGGCAAATTCAAAAAGCGATTTTCAGTGTTATAAAATCGTCTTCCTATCCTGCAACCTGAGCGGGGCACGCTGTACACCCTTGTACAACACCACTGATTTCAGCTGAGGTTTTCCAAGGCTCTAGAGTCAGCTCACATAACTCACTCAACAAGATCAAAGCCAATGCTGGAAAGGCTGAGGCTATCAATTATGATGCAGTATAATAAATGGAGGACCCAGTGACAGTTCATTTTAAGACACACATGTAATTGTCAGGGCTCAAGTGACATGACACTATCAAAACGTGATGTGACTGTTCTGAAAAGCATAGCTGCTTGATTATTTTTCCCCCTTGTGAGTTTTTGCATCTTTCAAAAGCCTTGAGCTTCTTTCTAAGATGTCATTTCTTCTCCTAGAATAGAAAGCAGTTTGTTTGTGGACTGCCCTTCTAATTAGAAAAACAAGCCACAGATGTTCTTGAAAGAGCATTAAATTCTGTAACTAAGCCTCTGCTCACTGAAAACATACCTCGCTTGGAAAGGCATCAGGAGAACTGTGCCACAGCTCAGCTGTTTACAAGCAGCCCTGCATTCACTCCCATCTCTGGGACCAGATGTGACAACAATACCACAGGCTGCTCGCTGTTGGCTGTTCGCCTGTTGTGCTCATGCTCCCAGGGTCCTGCCTTGTCACTTCTGAAGCTCAAATTTGTGCACGACTGGCTCCATGCCAGGACCACGGTAAGTACTCCTCACAGCATTGAGAAGTGCTTTATCTCACAACTAAGCAAATACTTTTTTATTTTGGTTAATTGCATAGCAACTTGCTATTAACATGCGTCAAGTTTTAACAAGACAGATGCCAATTAATCTTGGATTCTGAGATGCCCAGTCAGTTCAAAGTGCACTGAAGTAATCTCAAAGAAATAATGGCAGTGGCAAATTCAGGCCTTAAAAGAACATATGTTTAACACAGATGGTATGTATTCAAACATTTCATTTGTACAGTTGAATCCACTTTTAGAGTCTACAAATATAGCCACCTTGTACATATACTGTAAGAAAGTCAGAATCCCAGATTTCCATTTGCACATCAAAACAGTTATATTATAGCCAGCCCTCATGCATATGATGAAATTGTTTTGATTAAAAACAAAACCAGACTGTTATAATGGGATCCCATTGTATCTGTGAAATTAATCTGTCTTAATACTCAGGAAGAGCATCTGTTTTTAATGGAACAAAAATACCTCAGCCAGTATAGCAAAAAACACTCTAAAGTTTCCAGACTTTCCACAGAAGGGATTCCTTGGTAAAGGTGACTTAAGCTTCCCATGTTTCCACATTGAAGACTGTGATTCAAACATTTCCTATGAGAGAATAATTCTATTAGCTTTGTGTTGACAAATTGAAATGTTAAAAAGAAAGGAAGCAATAAAAAGCTGTATACAAAGCAATTTTATTTTAAAGTTGCAAAGTTAAAGAGCTCATGAAACCAGGCACAGTAACCTAGAAATTGAAAGATTGTATTCTCTGCTTCCTTTATAATACCTTTCACAAAAGCCTTTTACATAACTGTGCATTAGGTCCTTGATAAACTATTCCTTGTTTGAGCATCACTACAGACTTGAAGTGTATTTATAACCTTGTAACCCTAGGATAACATATGTTCTTATCTGACCACAATTCCTGCTGTCTTCAGAAAAAAGGCTACATCATTGTGAGCATAACTGGCTACTGAGTGTGACAGACATTTTAATAGGATGAAAATTTAAAAGTCTGTTCAGAACATTCACAGTAAGATTTGTTGCTAAGATCTTTGTTTTTCTGTAAAGAAACTTTCTAATATGGTTTCTACATATCATGCAAGCAAGTGAGGTTTGGTCCCTCAAGTAGGAATGGGAATACTCTATCCAGACCCTGCTTCTGCAAAAACTGTCAGGCCTAGCATTATCCTTAGGTGTTGTTCCATTGGAGTCAATTAGATTATGACAATAGTCCTGTTGTGCACAAGTGGTTGCAGGATTGAAGGCTGCTGATAAGGGCAGCAAAAATGAGAAGTTTTGAGGATGAAAGCAATTTCAAGGGACACCTTAAATTAAAATTGCCTTAAGCCAACAGATCATTTTTACATAATTTCATTTTAAATGAAACATCCAATTGGTTTTCCAATAGACTGAACATCTTTCAAACCAGCAGCTTCCCCACTCCAGGCACTTGCAAATATTTTAAAGTTTTATGAATGTGGAGCTATTTCTAAACATTTTAAAGTGCTTGAGATATTTTATTCTTGAAAATGGAAGCAAATTAAGCAGTGTGTTCAAACAAGCAGTTCAGAGACATATTGAAGCAATTTGTAACAAACAAAAGGCTTATAATGGAATAAAAAGCAAGTATAAAAACACAAAGCATTTAAAAACAAAATAAATGGAGCCAATGTTTTATTATCACTATTAGACAATTGGAAGGAACTTAAATGAGTGCTTCCTTTTACTACAATTGTCCATAACTTGACTAACCTCTCCTGACCTCGATTTTACCAGCCCTTTTCTCCCTTCTCTTCTTCTGTCTCCAGGCCTCTGTCTCTGGAGTGAAATGTTGTAAGTTATGCCACAAAGGCACACTTACCCTGGAACTGGTTTTCACCAGCTTCCTCACAAGCAAAATTGGAAAATGATCCTGGAATAAAAGTGTTCATACCGGTATGAAATCATTCAGATAAAGTTGCACCAAGAATTCCAGAGAAAATTTGTTTTTCTCCTCTTGACCAGACCTAAATTTTTTCAATTCTTCTTCTGGAACTAGTACCCTACTCTGGGTTTGACTTCACGTGGATTTAGATATTTAGAAGTCACATATTAAAGTGCAAGTTACTCAGACTTAACCTCCCTTTATAGCTTATTTAGGGAAAAAAAAATGTCATGTAGAACCAGCAGTTATCCCCTAGGATCAGCTCGAGTATCATTTTCAGATTGCATGGCTCACCTTCACTAGAAGCCTGTTTATAGGTACACCTGTGAGGGAAGCAATACTCTCTCACTTGGAACTAGCATCTATGTGGGAAATATACCAGATTTAAAACACCTAAATTTAGAAGACCCAAGAGAGCATCCTAGAGGCTCATTCTGAAACAGTCTGAAGACTCTTTTCAGCTAAAGACTCAAACTAAGACTCAATTCAGCTACTTCATCTGTACCCTTGGACAAAAGTGTCCAGCATCCTTTTCAGATGCACGCAGTTACCTGGCAGATATCATACAGACCTTTGTCCTGCTTGTGTCAGGAGAGGCAGTTGTAGGCCAGATGGCAGAGCCTAGGACATCTCTATTGGCATTAGATGTCTATATTTAGATGCTGAATCATGCCCCAAGCAACGAGTCTGCTGTAATTCTCTCTGGATCCCATTGACTAAACCTCTGTTGACAGTAGTAGGATCGTAGACTAGTGGCCCTTGGGTGACACCTGCATAACATACTACAATTTGGGCATCTTAGACTCAAATTTACTCCCACCTACCACTTTTGGGTGAGATTGTCTCCATCCCTCAATTTGATCTCAAATGTTAAGATCATCTTGACCATATGCCTGTGGATCTAATTGCTTTCCCTGATGTCTCTGCATATTTCCTACCTTGACCACGAAATGCTGCTGCTTAAGTGAGCTTTTCTTACCCTTCCTTTTTGTCATATCTCAGAAAACCTTTGTCCTCCCAATTTCTGTGGTGTGGTTCAAATATGTCCT
Organism: Nicator chloris; assembly: GCA_013400495.1. Lineage (NCBI taxonomy): Eukaryota > Metazoa > Chordata > Aves > Passeriformes > Pycnonotidae > Nicator > Nicator chloris. The sequence continues at coordinate 31,268 of WAAE01009406.1, read as the reverse complement.
TCAAGAATAAACAAAATCTGCATAGGTATGTAATGGTATCAGGGCATGGTCTCAGTCTCACTGACTAGGCTGGGGTCAAGGCCCACAGATGTAGAAACTGTGGTGATGTCTGGCCTCTAGACAGATATTTTGCTGTTGCTAAAAGGTGTGGCTTTCACTACATAATCATCCATCCAAAATCAGGGCAAAATTAATTTTTCTGAACTAAGCTGTCTGAAGTAAATCACAATGAGAGGAATTGGGGGATGAATATGTTGTTGGCCACAGTTTTGCATGTTTTTTGCTTAGGATTTTTCATGTAACAGCTGTTACATCTTAGTTTCAAAACCTGTTGCTTCACCTGCCTACCCTAAAGTCAGCAGAGACAAAGTTTTGCTGTTGTCTTGCTGCCTTCTCAGCAATAGACTGCATTTCCTTCACTATTCTTTCTCACCTAATAAAAAAGTATTCTTTCTCACTTTGGTTCTTTACATGGTTTTGCAACTCTGAGATCCTTTCCACTATATATATACATTAAAAACTACCAATTCATCTACATAGTTGAAGTAGAAAGACACATTGTCAGTAAAGTCTAGGAAGGCATTATTTTCTCTGTTCTTTCATCAGATTTTATTCCCTTTTTCTTTTTTATATCATGCAAAAAGTTCCATGCTTCAGACCTAATTTTGCAAATGCATATGCACATGAAAAAAAATTAATCACATCACAGTTCTCATTTGAAGTCAGAGATCATTGATGTGTTTGCAAGATGACAGTTTTCAACCTCTTATAGAAGTACAAAATCATTTAGGTTGGAAAAGACCCATCAAATCATCCTTTAAGAGGTTCCCCCTCTTACTAGTCTTTAGAGTTCTATGTACATTTTGAAAGCAGTTCAGCACCTGCAAGATTTATCTTACAAAACTGTCATCAGTGGAAAGGACCTTTAGCTGAGCAATAGCAGGTTAAAACAAAAACAATTTGAGATGCAATAGTTGTTATTTCTAATCAGCCCTGATGTGAAGGTATGAATTTTATTCCCTTTCCTAGCATTTGGCAGTTTCACCTTGTGACTTTGTGACTTATACAGTTAGCAGAACAGAACGGCAGCTTCACTTGTGAAGTTATTGTAAATGTTATTCATAGCAAGCTAACTTGTTGTTGTTCCACTAAATTGGAACTCTTGCTTCTCAAGGGCGTTTATTCATTGTGATTGTGATCTGTTGCATTCATGGTTTATGTTTGGTTAATCTAGTGAGTGCTGCAGCCTGACTTGTCCTCCTTGAGAGTGTGGTGTGATCATAACTCAGCTCTGAAGGGTAGGGTTACAGCCTAAAAACTCGCAGAAAAGAAAAATAGATGGTATTTACTGTGGGTAAAATCACTGATGTTATACTACTGAAGTTTGGTTCAGTACCAAATAAGTCAGGAAGAAAATAATTCTGGCAAAAAGATTAAAAAAACCCAAACCAAACAACCTCTAACTGATAATTCTATGTGTGTGAATATACCAATGCAAACAGAAAAGCAAAGAGGGCTTGTTAAAATCTCACAACTATCCTGAGAGTTTTTCTGTGACTTGAAACTCGCTGCAAAACTATTAAACAAAGCTATTTCCTTAGCAAAGTCTCAAGACCAATGAGAAGAAAATCTATAATCTCTATTCAAAAAAAAAAAAGAAAAGGCTGCTGCTTATTGATTTAACCAGTCATATAACTGCAGTGGACCTGTGTGACATGATTGTGTACCATAGAAGCCAGAAGTGAAGCAGAGGAGTGAAAGCAGGGCGAAGGACTGAGTGAGAAAGACGAGCATGTGGAGCAGGCAGCTACACCCAAAGTCTAAGAATCAGTCAGATGATGGGAGCCTCATCCAGCCATCACCTATTTCAGTGGGGCTTTTTTTTGCTTTTTGAAGGGTTTTTTTGGTTCACTTCAACAGAAGTCACTCAGTGGCACTTCTGCAGATGTGGGTGGCCCTGTGCACTCTCTCACACTGAGAAACTGAGACTGCACGATGTTGTGAACCAGTAAGACAGGCATGACTGTCGTACACTCATTAAAAGCATGAAGCAACAGACTACTGAATAGCTGAGCACACTGATTTTGGTTTAAACTGCAGTAGTGAAGAATAGCAGGTATTCATTTAACCTAAACTGGTTCTGAGCCCAAGGATTTGGCATTGAAGAAACCATAAATGTTTATGTCCTGTGACAGACATTTCAGGAGTGTCCAGGCTGCACGTAGAAGGGATCTAACTAGCTCAGGCTAGCTGCTCAAGTCAGAAATAACCTGCTTGCTCCTCGCTCCCCCATCAGAGCCAAGGGCTTGACAAAGGCTTTTTGACTGCATGCCTGGGCTCCAGCCGACAGCAGCACATTACCCCAGCCTGCCTGTGACTTAACTGCCTTCAGCTGGCCTGCAGGAAAGTACCTTGAAAAAATCACTCCCAATGCTTTCTTTTCCCAGCTAAGAGTAACAGAAGTGACAATGACTGCATGATGTCAATGAGATATTTATAACCAGCCTATTAACTAATCTAAAGAGCAGTCTCATTCATATGGTTCTTTCACTTCCAGCCTGTTTCCCAAGCTGGGACTAAAGACAGCCATTCAAGGAGGATGGGTTTGGTGTGAAGAGTAAACTCAGAGTTAATCCAAGCCTAAGCACCCCCCATTTTCCCCAGTTTTCCTTCAACCCACACTGTGAATATGAAGCAATTTTGGGCTCACTACATGGTTATAGTCATTTTCAAATATCAGTGTGGGAGTATCAACTAATCTTTGGTTTTAAATCAGCTCTTTCTACACATAGCTACAGTTTCACTGTGATGTGGAGATCTGGTTGTCATGCTGCAACCATTCCAGTGTCTCTCTAACAAGCCAGAGGGAACAGTCTAGAATTTATCAGTATAATTTTACCTTGGGTTTGTATTGGGCCTGACCAACCTGTCTCTTCTAATCAGCATTTTATTACTTAAGACCATTTTCTACCGAGCTGGATTTATTTCATTAAATACATAAATTTTTCGTAAATTTCATTCATGATCCTTTCCAACTGGCTGAATTCACAAGTGTTCAAAGTAATTCAAGCCAGGTGGCTCTACTTTGTAAGTTCTCTTTTTTTCAGTGTGAAGATGGACACTAGTCAGGGCTTTTGATACTCAGGTGTGTGGCAGAGACACCCTGGGCTACCAGAGCACAGCATGTCTCCATACAGGAAAAATGGCTACTGTCTCTCAGTGTTTTTCCTAGAAAGTTGATGTGGGAAGAAGTTCTGGGTTTTGCAATCTGGACCCCAGTTCTGTAAGAAATAGAAAATGAGGCTGAGGAAGGAATGATAAATTGTGCAACGTCACTGTTCAAACTGAGGATATGCTAGAAGAGTGAGATGAACCTTGAAGGTCTTCATGGAATATTTTATTTTTCAGAGCTCTTTATTGTCCATTCCTGGATGTGTTTGAATTACTCTTGCCATGTCCCTGGCCCTACTAGAAACCAAAGCTTTGCCAGCTAACAAGGAAGGTATCTTGGTAATTACAGGTCCAGAAAGTCTGTGGCACCAGCACTGTGATCTGAAGCAGTGAGTCTATGGATCCCTCTGGCTAAGACATCAGATATTGCTTCTGAGCCTGAACCCCATTTCTGTGATGCTGTCCAGATTCAAGGGTCTTTGAAGTATACAGGCTTTTGTATCCATTCATAATGTATTCAGTGAGAAGCATATAAAAAATGATAGGGTAGATGTTAAAAAAATTGGAAGAAGTGAGCACAGAAGGACATACTGAAGGAGACAGCAGGAGAAATCACATGCACAAATAGCATGCTGAGTTGGAAGTTCTGGAGTTCACCTTGTCTATGTTCTATCTGTATTATAGAAAATAATTTAGGAGTTTTTACAGAAAGAACCAGGATAGAAGCTCACATTTTCAGGTGGTATCAACTAATAAATGATGTTAGATGCTTTTCACGGGAGTCTGAAAAGGTGCTAGTGGTTACATTTGAGAGAAGAGTTAGCTAAGATAACTACAGAGACCCTAAAATATTCATAGAACATGGCAATAGGACAGTTACCGTGTTAGAGCTCAATTTGCTGGACAAGCAAATATTCACTGCAGATTTAGAATATTTATGCTTGCCTGTCTATCAATGATCATGATTGGGTTAAATATATTTGACCACCGTACTGCTACTAATCAGTATTATATTTTATCAAGCTTTAAATAGCAATTTTTAATGTTTAAATTAATTGGAACATTATAGACTGGAATGTATATATAGAGCAAGAAATGCTTTAAAAAAGCACATGAGGAAATGCTTAAGAACTAGTTCTTGGATGCTAAACAAAGCACTGTGATTGAGAAACCGTAAGAAATGTAATGGATTAAAAAGAAAAAGATGCAGAGAGATAATTAAATCCTCAAAACAAAGATATAGAATCTGAGAAGAAAAAAAAATTTAAAATTCAGTTATCATAGGTTTTAACTTTAAAAAGGAAGAAGAGAAGCAAAAACTGGAAGAATCAGTCACCAGTCACAGTGAATGACCACTGGAATTCAAAATTATAACAAAGCTCTTAAAGAAAGAGAACAAATTGGAAAAAAAATACCCTCTCCAAGTCTCAGGTCCATCTCAGGATATTGGTGATGAACTGTAAACAGTAACAGAAAAAAAAAGGTAGAACTCTTAATTTGGTCCTATATTGGGGAAAAAAGCATTGAAATATTCTGTTGACAAATTTGCCATTCTCAGTAAAAAATGAGCAAAAGTGTCTGCTGTATTTAAATGCTTTTGAGTCAATAAAATGTAGGTTGATTTATGTCAGTGGTCAAGACACATGGGGTCTAGGTGACTGTCCCCAGCCAGGATTTATCACCAGCGCACAGTTAGATGAGAATAGCATCTCAACAGGAATAATACCCTTCATGCTCCTACATCTAATATTGTTGATTAGAATAATGGAATCACAAAGTAGTTTGTGTTGGAAGGGACCACAGGCGGTGCCTCATGTACCACAGCAGGGCCAGCAGTGAGGTCAGACCAGGTTGCTCAGGGCTTTGCCCAGCCAGGTTTCATAATCCCCCAAGGATGGAGCCTCCCTGTGCAGGACCTGCCTGTCCTCATGGAAAAGCTTTCAGTGCCCAGCCTGAGGCCCTCTCATTCCAGTTCCTGCTGCCGAGGGCTCGGCTGCCTCCTCTCCCCGCCGTCCCCACGGGCTCCGGGGTGTCTGTGAGGTGGCCCCCGAGCTGTCCCTGCCCAGGCTGGAGCAGCCCCAGCCTCTGCTCACAGGGCCAGGCCCAGCCCTGAGCACTGCAGGGGGAGCCGGCTCCGGTTATCGGCGTCTTTCTGCTCCGGGGGCAGCCAGCTGGTGCTGCCCAGCCGTGCTCTGACAACGAGTGCTGGCCACAGGGGTGCTGGGCACAGGGGTGCTGGGCACAGGAGTGCTGGGCACAGGGGTGCTGGGCACAGGGGTGCTGGGCACAGGTGTGCTGGGCACAGGGGTGCTGGGCACAGGAGTGCTGGGCACAGGGGTGCTGGGCACAGGGGTGCTGGGCACAGGGGTGCTGCCCCCAGCTCCTCGTTGTGCTCCTGCTGCTGCAGCCCCAGATGCTGCTGCCTGTCTTTGCTCCCAGCTCCTGCCCAGCTCGCTGCCCCAGAGTCCCTTCCCCAGAGCTGTTCCCAACCTGTATTATTGCAAGAGATTCTTCCTCCCCAGCTCTTTGCGTTTGGTTTCTTGAAATTCATAAGGTTCCTGTTGGGCCATCCCTCCAGCCTGTCTAGGAGCCTCTGAAAGACAGCCCTTCCCTGGAGAGTACTGGCTGGCCACCAGCAATTTGTATCATCTGCAAACCTGGTGAGAGTGTGCTCTGCAACTTCTTCCAGGTAACTGAGGCAGGGCAGGTCCTGGGATAGACTATGGTAGCTCTCCTGTAGCATGTTCCAGGCAGAAAAATGATCTCCTGAGCCTGACCATCCAACTGGTTCATTACTGCTCTAATTCTCCACCCATCCAGACTGCAACATTGCAGGAGACAGTGTCAAATGTTCGTTTGTTCACATGGATGTGTTTTTGATACTGTTCCAGAAATTCACTCGGGTTGTGCTGTCATGTCAGTGTTTAGTCAGAACTGAGTTTAAGGTAATGCCAAGTACTTCCCTTCCCTGCCATATAACCTGGTTTCTGAACAGAAGGCTTCTGGTTCACAGTTTTGGTCTTAAGATACTTAATCTGCACTAGAACTTCATATTTCCATAGGCCATGGCCTCAGGTATCTGTGGGTCACAAAGAGCAATTTAGGAGTGAGGTTTTGGAACTTCATGGTACACTGGTAGTATTTCTATTACGTACTCAGCAAAGGCACGCTGTGACCAGAGGAGTTTTTTCCCATTTTGCCAAGGATGTGTCTCTCCTCACACATCTTTTTCTCTGTAGAGCATTACTGATTTGGAACCATTTTGTTCAGAATTAAGTTACTTGAGCACAAGTCCCAGTCTCTTCACCCAGCAATCATTCAAAGAACACTCATGAATAAAACCAAGGACTCTACTAGTGACACAAAGACTGGGTATTATTAAGATGGAATGGAACAGAAAGCGATGTAAATGGAAAAGATGATGGGTGTTTACCTCCTTAAAGGTATTTTTCTTGTGGAGTATATCAGTATTAGTTAAATTGAGTGCTTTGTTATCTACTGATTGTTAATACAGTATCTTCCAATGTTATTTTTACTTTTTCCATCACTGACCCTGGCTTCTGTTCTCTTCTTCTGCACTCTATGAGCTTTCCTCTGGGTAATGAACATTATTGGACTAGATTTATAGTGACAGTGACCTACAAGTCATGCTGATGGAAAATTCATTATGGTTTGGGATTAGTTGCTAATCTTTGGGATTATTAAAACTATACCACTTGGACATTCTTGGTTTTGTTTTAATTGCCAGAGCTATGAACAAAGGGCACAGCCAGTCTAGCATCTGCTGTATGTGTATAATTTCTTATGAGCATTGACAGACAAATAAATACGAGCTATTTTCAAAGTGACCTTCTCCTTCCATCCGTATTAGAATGTTCTGACAAAATTTATAATTGACTGAAGTCTTTTTATAGCAGCAATGAACATAATGACCAGGGACAGAGTTTCCAGGCTGCCACGTCTCTGCTCAGTGCCCTGTCATAGCCGTGGCTCCAGTTGGGCTACACCCGATCAGGGCAGCGCCTGTGCTCTGGCAGAGTGCAAAGACTCAGCAGCCTCCCTCCTCTGTGGGGATTTGACTTCGCAGAGGAGAGCATTTCTAGCTGGAATAACGGTGTTATGGAAGTACCTTGGAAACCCCAGCTGGCCATATATCCTGATCTTCACAGAATGGAGAGGAGATTAAGCCATCAGCAGTAGTCAACGGACAAGTTATTTCTAAATTCTAGAAAAATCCTGGCTTGTTGTCTCCATCATACATTACTAAATTATATTGATTTCTAACACAATTTGCCATTCTTGCCTCAGCCTATGGTAAGAAGAAACCAAATTCATGGTAAAGATTTAACCTATATTGTGATCTTCCTGGCAACTGCACCAATTGAAACAACTTCTTGCTCCTTCATTATAATACAAACCGGCAATGAAATACCTTCCTTCCAGTCCCTGGAAGACTGCACAATGTAATAGGAACCTCAGCCATCTGCCCCAAAGAAAGAAAACATAGGACAGGGAGTATATTGCAATTTAACCTCTTTTTTTAACCTCTACATGCAAAATGTGTCTTTGCATTCCTCTGAAAGTATCAGAGGACTAATATACCACCTAAGAGGATACTAATGTGGAAAGAAAAGGAAATTTTTATTTGCTAAAAAAAAAAATAAAAAAAAAATCACTCTTTGGCAATATGCCAACCTGAGACATAACAGAGTGCAGTCAGTTGTAAAATCATTAACACTCCCAGTGGCTTGGTCGATGTGATAGTTTGAATGACAAATGTCACTGCATTCCTAATGTACTCTTAGTGACCTACACATAGACACATATCTAATAACGTGTCAGATTAGGCACTTCACCAGCATTCAATTACCTAGGCACAGAGAAAGAAAGTGGAGCAGAAAAAGTGCATTTAATATTAGCTATGATTGATGTGAGACAGCATAAAATACTCTATACATGTAGTATTATCGTATGGTCTCTTAAGATGCTTTAACAGACTGCTCAGAGAGGTTGTGGATTCTTCTCCTCTGAGGACACGCAAAACCTGCCTGCACACAATCCTGGACAACCTGCTCTCAGTGAGTCTGCTTTAGCATGAGCGTGGGACTGGGTGATCTCCAGAGGTCCCTTTCCAACCCCAGCCATTCTGTGATTCTGTGAAGAGTTCAAAAGTAATGGTTTTATTCAGCTGTAAAGTACTGGCAGTAATTGGCAGGAACTGTGGACACAAAGGCAGCAGTGCCTGTGGACATGGCCTCAGAGTAGGCACTATGTGAAGAATTTGGGCTCCATCTCTACTCCTAGCCCATGATTCCAGGGCATCATTGCTCCAACCCTTCTGCCTGCAAGAAATGGGGATGATCAATCAGATTGCAAAAGCCTGGAGCAAATGGCATTAGGTAAGGTTGAAAGGCTGACATTTGATGACATTTTTGCATTTGTAGTGCATTTTGATGTGGCCACTGAGAAAGGACGAGAGCAGCAGGTGAGGAAGCAAGCCAGGTGCTTTCTCAGAACACCCCAGATGGCAGTATGTGTCATGTCAATGATGTCAAGGGAACATATATTTCCTATTTCACAGGAAAATCATTCTTCTGGGCAACTTCTGCTTCATGATGTTTAATTGAAGTCCAGCTTGTTTACAATGTAAGAAAATTACTTTTGTTACTGGATATAAGTAATTATTTAGAGAACATAACCCAAAAAGCTGTCTTAAATGTACGCATTTGTTATACTTCAAAAGACTTCTGGCAATTCTTGACCATAAAGTAAGTAACAAGCCAGAAGAAGATCTAAAAACCTGAAAGATTAAAAGTAGTTCTTAGAAAGCAAGTCACTTCCCCACATATTAAAAAAAAATTCAGTGAGAGGCGTTTTGCAGATAACCCCCTGGAGATAAAGTAAGAAGCTCTTCAATTGCACCAGGAAAGTTGATGTTAAAAGATATATTCCAAGCTAGGCTGTATTCTTTAAAGTAAAGGCGTTTGTTGTTTGTTCTCACTATTTAAATCTTTTTCAAGCAGACTAAAAGGACACAAAATTAATTCAACTAGGAGTTTATAGTTTGCCCTTACAAAAGGGACTTTGACTATATATAGCAGAGGAAGATGAGAGTTGAGAGCCTTATTCAGCAGCACAATTCCTGCCTTTCTGTAAAAAGCAAGATATTTTTTCATCTTTTTTGTGAAGCATTTTACTTGCTCTTGTGCTTCCACCCAGCTGTACATTTTACCTTTTCAAAAGAGAATTTCTTTTGTTGCAGAAAATTTTCTCAGACCTATTGTCCCCAGAATTTCTAAGTAGGACCAGATGAGTATGTGTCACTAATACACACAGAGGTTACAGCACTCTGAAACAAAGCAGAGTGGACACTGCATGCTGTGGTGGTGTTTATCTCTGAAAAGCCTGCAGAGGTAGAGGACAGGGAGAGACAGATGTTTGGGCTAACACATGGGACACACTGAAAAGAACTAGACTTTGCTGGGATTTTTAACTGTTATACTGATAAGAGACACCAAACAAAGGTCAGAATAGATGGTGGCTGAAAAGGACCAGGTCTCTTCAGTTTGCTTGCATTTCATCAGGAAAACACACTGTTTGTACAATCAGCCTCAGCTTTCAACAATGGACTGGCTAGAGATGAGTCACAAAAATGAATAATCCTTTTTAATCTCTATGAAAAACATCCTGTTAGCATTGCCATATTCTAGGAATTGTTATAACAGGAGCAGAAAAAGGATTAAGTGCTTAAACCTGTCCCATCAGTACAAGTTTATTGGAGTAGAATCTCTCTGTTGGTAATGAGACTTTACTTCTTACAAAAATAAGATATTATCTCTATTCTGTGTTTCTTTTCTTCTGTAACAAACCCTTTATGACCCACTAATAATATGGCTATTCAAAAAAATTAAAATCTAGATCGAGTCACAGCACATGCTGAGGATGACATAAAAGCAAGGATCACAAGTTCACTGAGATCATACCAGAGCCTGATCTCAATGCCTTTCCATGAGAGTATTACACTTCTGCCCAAACTGTACAAAGATTATGAATCCTGTAGACTCACTGCTGTTCTTTCTGTGCTTTGCAGCACGGTGCTGTGCCTCCTTCAAAAGGTGAGTGATTCTAGGAAGTCATTAAAATATGTAGCATGTTCTGGGTAGCATGAGGCTGGAGCCTGTGCTTTCAATACCAAATGCAAAAAGGCTGTGAGCTGTGTTTAATGAAAAAGCTCTTCAGCTACCTGACAGGAACTATTAGTCTCATGAGCTAGGAAAATTGCTAGAGGAGGCAGATGACTACTTTGTTTTCCCCACAATACTTAAAATGGCAAGTGCTTGCTAAAATATTTAGTGTTAATAGAAACAGATGACAAGCCTTTACTGGTCTCCTTTCCAGAAGTGAGAGTTCAAGATTGCCTCCTTCCACTGCCTCTGTCACATTAAGGTATCTGAAAGGTATTGAAGGTGATACAATACAGAGCCCTTGGAGACATCCTCAGTTAATCTCAAATAAATTGACAAGGCTTTATCATCAACAGGTGGCCCAGCAGTGCTTGTTTTGAATGCGTTTTTAAAATACATCACAAGGTGCTCAAGCCTCACCATCTCTTCTCCCATGGACTAACACTGACTTGAGCAGAAGCAGAGTAGGGTAACACCAGCTGTATTTGCAGGGTAGTGCAGGTATTGTGTTTTTAAGTCAAGGGCCTTGCTCATATCCCAGCCACAGAGAAAATTTACCCCACAATATATCATCAGTCCATCTCACTGACTGCCCACACCATGAACAGCCCGGAGCTCATGACCTGATTGCCTGCCCCCCTTTTTTTTTGTGCTGGGCTTCTTCCCAAAATCAAACAGGCTGGGGAGGGAACAGTCTGCACCTGTACCTCCCTTCAAGGTGGAGCTGAGCCAGAGATCACATTTGCACCTAGAGTTCTCCAGCTCTTGACACATCTTCCACCTTCAATGAATAATTAAAAACAACTGAGCAAGACTTCTTATTACCGATTAGGTTCACCCTGGTGTCAGATGAATTTCAATAATGTTTGTGACAAGTAGTACAGATGATGAGTTAAGAGTCTTTAGAGGTAAAATATATATAAAATAACTACTGATTTAATGTGTTATGCATTGTATTTATTATTTTAATATTTATATTTAGAGATATAATCCATAATAAGAATCTCACCAGAACATAGAAGGGTAGTATCTGATAATAAGAAACTACAGATATGGACAAGAGCTGTGCATTTCTTTTCAGTAAGTGGTAACACAGCTGGGGATGGTGTACTGATTTAGGCCCAGATGGAAATTAAGCACCATTAAACTGTTCACTCCACACTCCCCCTCCCCCACCATCGTAGTACTTAGAACCATGTGAGTACTCTAGTCCTGCCAGCCCAGTCAATTCCACCAAATAGCTATGCAAATTTGTCAGGCCTTAATGCTTAACGTTTTAATACCTACATTCTTATTGAAAAAATAGCTCCAAATCTCCATTTTGTGATGTTTACAAAGGACTCCCCTGACTGATTTTTTTAAGGTTAATTTACATCCAGTTTACTAAGTCCTTTCTCTATTAAATAGCAGGAGTTTCTAATCCCCTCCTTGAAACTCTGTGAAGGAGTTTTAGGCTTCTCATCTTGGAAAAAGCACAGGTAGGCTGGATCAAAGAGGACATTAGTAAAAGTCCGTATGTCAGGATACCTGGTTATGCAGAACAACCTGTCCTAGTGATTGTTTCTCCTTTTATACTGACTCTTCCTGTAGCTCAAGGAAAAAGAAAGTAAGTGATAAGCTCTATTTCCTGAAAAAATACCTTGTCTCATTTCATTTATCATTAGTTTGCTTTGGAGGCTCTGCTTTGAATACCATATTACTAATTTTACTAATTTTTTCCTCCTCCAGGAAAGTGACTGAGAAGACAGAAAGCAAATCTCATCAGGCACCTCTCCTCAGGTTATTTGACATCTTATGTACAATACCCACGTATCTGATTCAGCTGTCATTTTAAACCCACGGCAACAGAGTCTATGTAAAGTTGTATACATTAAAAAGTCTAACAAGTGCAATGGAATGATCAAAAACTGAAAAGTTTCATCACCGTTCAGGAGTGCCAGACACTTAGGGAGACCACGACCCAGCAGACTGGGGCAGACTGGGTCCAGGAGTTTAGAACTGACTTCCTGTATAACACAGCAAGTCATCTCACTTTCACAGGAGCAATGGCACCTATTTGTAATTGCAAACAACTTAGAAATACATGAAACAAAAATCTTGTAGATCAGTTTATTCTAGTGTAAAAGTTGAAGACAGTAAGTACTAAGCTCCTGTGGGTTCATTGAATACCAATGTACATAAACATAAATTTTGTCTGAGTTTGTCACATTCATATGTTTGTATCTAACATATTTTTGTTCAGGAAGCAGAAAAAACTCAGTTGTCACGAGTCTATGCAACTATATAAAATTAGATTGATAAGAACCCATAGGAATGATAAGAATGTCCTTTGCTGAACCTTGGTGCTGAAGACTTGGCCACATGTGAAAGGAGGCAGATGATCTTACACATTCCCTCCCCACTGCTGCCACATGATGAGTTAATATTTGATTAGACAGTGCTGTATCTATGACACCTGTTCACCAGGGAGACTAGGACAACAACTGATGTAATCTACCTTATTATATACTTAATGATAGAGGAGAAGCGCTGCTTTTTCAGCTTCCCACGTCTGCTTTTCATTTCCTCTCCTACACATTCCTGAGGGGTCATGTTCAGTGTCTTGCAAGAGCAAACAAACAACTACTTTTTTTTTCCTCTCTCTCTCTCTCTGTGATTGTCTGCAATTTGCTTGATAGAGGAGAAAAAGTTTAAAAATTTTCTCTCTATTGTGTTTTTCTGGGAAGAAAACTACTTCTTGAAAGTAGTTATTAATATACCTGTGTTGGCAAGGTTTCTCTGATTACAACAGGAGAGTACAGAAAATAGCCAAAAAATGCTTTGGTACCAAGGCTACATGGGAGAGCCATCATTTTCAGCGTGGTGGTTCACACACTCGGCTGTTGCTTTCAGATCCTCCTCAAAAATGTCCTCTCAAGACAATCTGGCCCTTTGACAAGTAGGACCTACTCAATTTTTTGGTCAATTCTCCAAAAAAGCAAGTGGCTGTTAAGTGCCACTTTGCAGGAGCTCCAAAGCACCTCATCTGAGTAGATTCCCCAACTAGTGTCCCATTTGTTTGTACCTGTGATTCCCAGGTCGCAGTGACTTCCCCTAGGAAACCACTGCGACCTAGAGAGAAGGTGGTGTCAGTGCTTCTGGTTGGCACCACTAGCAATCCCAGTAATCTTTGCTATCTGAATATAACTTTTTATTTCAAATTTATACAGGTGTGTTCCGAAGACTCCTTTTTTCTACTCAGCTTTCACAACCTCTGTAGCTTTCCTGCCAAGAAATCCTGATGTCTACAGGGAATCCCTCAAATCCTCACAGAACTATAGGTGATTATAGTATTTCGGATATATTGTCTTTCTTCCTGTGAGTAGCTGCTGTTATAAAGTGAATATTTGATCCAGGGAATAATTTCTCAAATTTCCATTTCCAATTTTTTCCTTCCTGTTTTAAAGAGGTCATCATCTTTCCTTGAAGATTTGCCTTTGAAGAGAGGGGAAGGAGAAATGCCGTGTGCAGTGGAGCTTTCTTTGTGGGTTTTTTGGACACCAGAACTTCTTTTCTGTGAGTTGTTGGTTTTTTTTATTGGGAAAAGAAAGGCTGACAATTAGACAGGGTGTATGTTTCATTGCCCTGGGCTAGGTCATTTCCTTAGTTCAGGGACAATGCCAAAAGGCCTGGATAGTATTGACTTTGAACAGAGACAGTTGATACTTCCCAGCTGATCAAAGGTAGTAAAAAATAATCTGTGAAAAAGTTGTAGTCCATCAACATGGAAATGGGAGCAAATAGCAATTTTGCTTGCAGATGTTGAGCTACCAGGAGTCTTCATTCACTTCTGTCTAGTACTCACCTTCTTACTGGTCAGAGTTCCCAAGGACACTGCAACACATCCGGGCCAGGGAAGCAGGAGGTGGATCTCAACATAACTATAAAATGATGCGTACTGGGACTGCCCTGGCAGTCAGTGTATCCGTGGGGATTCCCAGATCCACTACTGAAAGCGGTACACAGAAGCAATTCTAGACATGGGATTTATGTGACTGCATTTCAAGTCTCTATGGTTTTGTTGACGCTTTGATCACATTTCTCAGACAGGTTCATGTCCAAAATTAGGCTGGAAAAAATGCCGCTATAATTATTTAGAGGAAATAGGAAGACGAGAACATCTTCCACTGCCAGCTGCTATGCCCACAAAGATAACAAAAGCTTTGGCAGAAGGTAACACCGGGCATGTTCTCGCACTCTTCACTTTGAACCTCTTCCAGGAACCAATGGTTAGAAATGAGCACTCTGGTGTAAGACTGAGAGGAACGTTCTAGCAAAAACACACCGTGGGTTACACTGGTCTCAAAGCTGTGCACTAAGCATAACAAAAAGCTTTGATCAATGCTCTTTAGAATGTTTTACACGGACTTTCTCCCCTACCCAAGCCATTTTACATGTTTATTTACTACAGTGTAAATCGTACTTCATGGGGTGGAGATGACAAATGAATCCTGCCACAATTCTGCATGAAATCTAACATGTTTTCTTAGGCGAGACAGGAGTTGACAGAGCATCAAATGATCATGTTCCATCTATAACTTTCACTCTGTCAAGTCTTCTGTCCTCTGCACACCAATTATAACAAATATAGCTGACTGCATACAGCCAGAGGGAAAAAAAGGCAGTTCTCAAACATATGTAAAAGATTCAGACATTTTAAAATATTTTCAATGTTTATACTCTGTTCTCTGGCTTGAAGAAAATAAAAAACTGGGAAGGAATGTATCTTTAAAAATCAACACTGAAAAGTAAATAAGAACATTCAGCTCCGAGTACCATCCTCTTACAGTGGGAGCTGAAGAGAGAAGGTGGTGTCAGTAAGCCTGACTGGATAAAATATCTTACAATAGAAGCATTCCTGTGTTCATGAGAAGTTGTAGTGATTTATCCTCCCACAGGTATTAGCACCTCAAGCACCACAACAAGCTTACTGTTTGCCAGATAGAAATATCCAAAACCCACACCCTCCCCTTTGCATTTTTTTAAGGACTTTCCTCCAACATTCTGAAGAAAGAGAATTATTTAAAGATTATACTTCCAGGAAATTTTTTGAGGTTGCTTTGTTAGTACATCTTTCACAAAGAACATGCACGTCTTGTTTAGCTGTTACTGCTAAAAGTAAGTTTGTGTATTATTTTTTGTTTATAATTATGTTGTAGAGACATCATTAATATTACAAATTCACAATTATTATCCATTTCATACTACACTTTTGCTAAGGGATGGGTGGAATTATTTCCTTCTCTCTGCCATCTTACCTCTGAAACTGACAGGCTGAACACTCCCATGTAGCCACTGGATACTTCATTTCTTAATAATGATTAATTACATCCCAGACCAGTCATTACTGGTTCCAGCATTTGTCTGAGCTGGAAATATGCATTTAAAGATCCACCCTGGTCTCTCATGTTCTCACCATTATCTAATTCAGAATGTGAAGATCGTAAGAAAGATAATTTCGGTATGAAGAGGTGGAAATGCAGTGGGCAGCACATTGCTGCCACGATGTGACCAGCAGAGAGAGAGAGAAGCTCCAGTGCAACCTCTGAAAAAATGCTGTCGGTCTCCTTGCAGAAGTCTCAGTGCAGGCATGGCCAACCACCTGTACAGAGTAAGGGATGGAGATAGAGGCAGATATTGAGACAGCTGCCATTTCAACTAGTCAGTGGTCTTTCTTTGTGCCAGGTGCTGTATTTTCCATTTAGATGGTGCTCTGGGATCCACAAGCCTGGCTCCATGTTTATGTGTCACCTTATGCAATTAGGGCAGATTATAACAGATTTGTAAAATATGGAGGATAGGAAACTAATTTACAAAAAGTCACGCAGCTTTACAATTTCAGTCATGAAAATACAATCACTTTTCTGGGAGCCTAGTATGGGGATTTTGTTCTCAGGAATCCTGTTACATAGAAAACTGTTATTTCATAAAGGAAGTTACCACTATGAAATGGATAGGAAATAGAAACTGAATGTACATTTATCAGAAAAGACACACAGGCTAAGACATCATTTGCTTCCAAATATATATTGGATCATTTAATTATATTATATTTTTATTTTGCAGTATGTATAGCATTTTTTTTGATTGAAAACTGATCCATTCCTATTTCAAAAGGAAAATTGCTGGTGACTAGAACATGTCAAAATAGAGACGGTGACATGGGAAAATAGTCTTATATTCAATAGGGTAGTAGATTAGAGACCAAGGTATTTGTTAGTGTGAAGTTGTCCATCCCAGTGTTACCACAAAGAGAGCAAGGGCACCACCTGCTGTTTTAGAAATGTATTTATTTAGAACATGACAGCGACTCTTCAAGTACTGCACTCAAAAATTTTCTCCTGAAATTGAAGCTTCTGCAGGACAGTTTGAATAACTGATGAGTTAGCAGTTGCCTGTTCACACAGGCAATGAACTGTATTGTAGCCACAACACTGGCCATAAATGCCTGAATATGGGGTACATAAGAGGTTTTTGAAAGCAAGGCAGTGTTTCACATGGGCTCTTCCTCACCCAGGGCATCAGAATCTAGCATTCACACATTTTCAGGAGATCTGACTGATATTCAATAAGCACCAAAATGTTTAGTGACTGATGTAAGAAGAAATAGCATCTTTAGCATGAGAATGGTTTAGGTCATTATATGAGCTGGAGCTTATGGAATTAATAATTACTATTAGATAAAGAAGACATCAAACTACAGTTCAAGCAGTTTTCAAAAAATTTCAAAGGACTTTGTTTCTAAATGCTCCCAATTGAGAAGATGAGGGTTCATACACACCCAGCTGATTTAAACATACAGTAAGTACTTTACAAACCCAACTGTCTGGCAGTTCTAAGACAATTTCACCATAGCAAATGAAATCCCTAGCTGACCAGGAGATAAACTGTAGAGTGTGAGCAGCAGTTTGGATGCTCTGAGTCAGTGAAGACTGAATTTTTGCATCATTTTTCCTAGATGCCACAAGGAATCACATAGTCTTCTCTTCTTCTTCTGGATATCAAGTGTCCCTTGGGAAAACCCTGCATGAGGCTGCTCAGGCATAATCAGACTGTTTTATTTTATAGACTAGCAGGGAACTTTTGTGAGGACTGGTCTTTTATAAATAAAATTATCAAGAGTCAGAACTTCCGCGAAAGTTAAGATTCATTGCTAAATGAAATGGTCAATTTCTATGCAGGAGCCTTCAGCCATTTGGTCAGAGGATGTCCTGAAGGATTTTAAGTGAAAGCCAAGTTCAAAACAGCAGCAGCAGCTGCACTGTCTTCACAAATTTTGGAAAACAACATGAAACTTTAGCAAATTATGTGCTTTTGCCAAGGAAAATGATAGCATGGCCCATTTCCTCTTCAACCAGAGCCAAGATTCACCTTGCTCACTTACAAAGTTTTATAAGATATTTTTATTTTTATCCTGTATAATTCAGTTCTGTTTGTGCATGAAAAATTCAAAGGAAAAGTGAAAAATATGCATAATTTGATTGATTCCCATGAACTGAGATGAAGTTAGCAGATTTTTGTAATGTGTTCATATCAAATAAATTTCAGTGAGAAATTTCTTATGTTCTATCAGTTTCAGTTCTTACAAGATAACAACAGAGGTGTCAGTATAGTGCCCTGTTTCCCCCTTTAGAAGATGCTTTGTACATCTGCAAGATGTGCAAAACAAAAAGCATCTAGGATTGCATCAAGCTTGTGCATTTATTTGTGGCTTATTAAAAATTAATTCATTGCTGTAAATGGATGCTAACAACAAATTAGTAAAAACTTCTTCCTTTCTTCTGTTTTTTTTTTTACACAAATAGTTTTATTACAAACTTGAATTTTTAAGAAATACACATGTAAGAAATTACACAAAGGCCTTGGCGTTTGCAAAAATCTTTTGGTATTTGCATGGTAATAGTCCATAAAACATTTTTGGACACAGACGTGCTCAAACAATGGTATCATTGCATAGAAATTCTTCAGAAATATTTCTGAGGCCACTTTGAAGAATTTTTTTGGCACAATATTAACAAAATTAAGGCCTTATACTTTTCAAAATCAAGTCATTCAGTGTGTGAGTAGTGTTTAAAACCCTGAAAAATATTAAATACAGAATAAAGACTATAAGCTCAAAGCAGGATTTACTATTATAAACACAAATAACTATTAACCTGGGTTCAGTCTCTGCAACTTCAGCATTGAAATGACTATGTAAAATGAACATTTCACATCATATTTTGGCATTTAACACCTAATTCATGACACTGAAAAGAAGAAAATTTTTGTAAGCTTCTTTCTGAAATTATAAACTCCGAGCTTGATTTGCCCAATGGTTGATATCTATATAAATTACTAAAATATTTATATATATATTTTTTCTTGACCATTGCTGGATCATTCTTTATTCCACAGGAAAGTTTGTTCTACTGCACAAAGAAGCTGCATAGTACCAACATAGCAGAAACACTTCCTTGCCTATTTGTGAAGCCAATTTGGCAATCTCTCCCAGATGTAGACCCATTAATAGTGACAGCACTAAAGGCTAAAAACAGAAGCAAAGGTTTGCAGGATGGCACTCTATGTTGTGAAAAGATGGTTATATGATGCTTAACCACAGTCTCTAATCCCAAACCTCCTTTTTACATTAGTATTTCTTTGTACAAGAATAAGTACATACCCAAGAGTCTGGGATTTTAAGACACCTAGATAACGGTAACAAACTTATCTGGGGAAGAAAAATGAATCTAAATATATAATACAAGAATGAGAAAGGGGGGTCAAACAGTATAAGGCAGAACTGCATACCTCCTAGCACCTTTGCATTTTTTTTCTGGATAAATGCTGACTTTTTATTCTATCAGTGCATTGCATTTATATAAAAAATACATATACTTTGATCAAAAGTGCCATTTGGCATGTCAACATTTGAAGCTTATCTTTGTTGTCTCTTTTCTTCTTTAGCAAGGACAGGGCCAGTAAAGCAGTGTGTGTTAGTTATGCAAGTTCCTAAAAGGCACTTTACTGTTTTCATATTGGACAACAATGAGGTACATATGATATATGTCTAGGCTTCATTGCTGTTAAACAAATAGCACCATATTGTGTGAAATTAGTTGAAATTCAAAAGTCATTATGTTTTTCTCATACAGACTTGACAACGGCTAACATTGGAGCGTAGATCCCCGGCTTTCAAAGTTGAGGGAGTCGGTTTCCTATTGAAAAGGAAGAAATGAAAAGACCCATTAACAATTTTCAGGTTTGTAATTGACAACACCAACTTTGAATGCAAGTCTCTCTTCCAGCCCCTGCTGAATCAAGGTGTGCCTAAGTTCTCCAGTGTGTAACCACTTCCAAGTCTGGTCACTATTTTGGTCAAACTATTGTAAGATTAGTTTTAAACCTCACACACTTACTGAAGAATTCAGTTCTTTCACGAGGCACAACATTTCCTTTTACCTACAACACCATCTGTTAAAGCAGCAGTTTGAAAACAATCTAGAATTTGAATAAAATAAAATTCGGCGAAGAAGCTGAAATTTGACTGTTTATGAGTTTCTGCCAACTCTTGTGACTTTAAAGACAAATGAAAAGCTGGCAAAGGAAATTGTGAGGTCCTATAGAAACACAAGCCAAAGCCTGTAGTCTCTAACCTGTCATATGGAATTACTCCTAGCAACTAGAAATAAATAATTTTCAGACAAAAGTGTGCATGTATATAACACTTCTCATTAAAAAAGATTATGAGTTTACAGGAAATTTAGGAGTATTTGTCATTTATGATAGCAGGGTAGGTCCCCTGATCTGGGATTATTTTATTAAGCTAAGGCTTAGTTTGTAGCCAGAAAAGGGTGTGAAGTTTAGAGTTCTCTGGGTAGGACTCAAGGAATGGAAACAACTGTAGTTCTCACTCTAAATTTTCTTCTGACCAGTTTTCCTCTTTCCTAGGGATCCAGGCCTTACTCTAGTGGTGAGGTGGTTTTGGTAGTAGTTTTTCTGGTTGATGAGATTATCACAGCCCTAGTGATACTCAGTCCCAGTGCTCAGTTTTTCAACCTACTCCATTGACAACTATCTGATAAACAAACAGTGGAAACTGGCTAAACAACCTACTTCATTCTGAGACAGACAAGGCAGCATTCACAGATCTGGAAGACATGAAGAGATGAAGGGTAACAGGAGCAGCAGTCAGGACTGTGGTGGAAGAGGGTGATTACCTGCAGTCCAGAGGAATGTCTGCTGACCAGTTAAGCTATGCAGAAGTGGGAACTGATCTACATGCTAACATATTAATAACATTCATATAGAGCAAATTAGCCTGTGCTGAAAAATACTTATGTGCAGGAGACCAGAACAAAGCCTATTACCATCAGCTGCATTTTACTCAAACATACTTCCTCTAACATTAGGGAAAAGTAAATAACTGTTCAACTCACTTAGTGTAACACCTGTAGAAATTGCAAGTGGTTCTATTATATGTTAACATCCATTACAGGAAATTTTATATTGTAACCTAATTTCAATCTGTATGTCAGCCTATCCAAGTCACCACTTGGTGAATACAATCAGAAACATAGTAGAATTGTGAACATAGATTATTCTGAAAAGCAAAATACATGGTACAAATTACACATTGTAAACACTAACTGATGATACATTCATTAATTCCCCTAGAAGCTACAAATTGTTTTTCTTTCTGTTAAGAAAATAATCAACTACATAAATTAACTGTGGTGGTGAACAGCCAATACTTGAACTTGTATTACATTCAAAAAATATTTCTTTTATTCAGTGATAAGGCTCAACTGAATCTCAAAGAGCGATAAATAAGTCATGAACTTACTTGAACATCTCATTCCTTTCTATAGTGGCAAGCCAGAAGCTGTAAGCATTTGCATAATAATTGCAGGTGCCCCGGCCGTGGCATTCGATGAAGGGAGCGCTGCGGAACTCCTCCAGGCAGGAACCAGGGGACGCCAGGGCCTGGCCAGAGCCCTCCGCACCAGCGCTGGTGTGCTAGGAAAATGCAAAAGCACTGGTCAGAGAGGGACTTGTTACCTCTTCTGCTATAAGGCTGATGAACTCTCCCATGCAATTATTTCTTCATGATTCTCTCCTTGTCCTCTGTTCTGTCCATCTGCTGTTTTGTTGCTCAGCTCAAGGAGGAGCAAGAAGGTGGAGCTGAAGGCTCCAGAGATGGCATTGGGTTCTCTCACTCAACAGCAGCATGACACATCAGCAATATCAGCTTCAGGGGCAGCTGTGTGCACAGAAGTCCTTCAGGAGAGACAGCAGGACCCAAACTATCTCTAGGTAAGCAACATGCCAGGGCTAGCTCTTGGCCCAGAAGGCATAAGGTCTGGTGTGGCTTTTACCTGAATAGCTTAACTCCATTCCCACCCCACATCACAGTGGCCCCTCTCCCCCTGCCAAATGCTAACAGCTCTGGATCCACGCTGTGTCTCACACCATGCTCAGGCCTTGCCTGGGAAAATGGTCAGATTCTTTTTGAGGTCACTACAAAGGGTGGAGGTCTAATGCCCTCCTAAAACCTGAAGTGACAGAGTGAGATATTAACTTCCCCTAGATCAAAACTCTGAAACAAATGCTTTCCTCAGCTCAGAGTATGTCCCAGTGCACTTACCATGACAAAGGAGTAACCAATCCACAGTGAACTCCAGCCTTCAGGACATGGTGGTATTTGAATCGTTTGACTGTGGACAGCTATTACCATAGCAGGAGCTTCACACACAGAGCATCTAAAAGGACCGAGACATGAATGAGCTGCGTGCACTTAAGGATTAATACTTATTTATTCAGCAGCTAATTTCTTTATGGACTCTTGAAATAGAAAATATTGTCATGTTCAAAACCAAAGGAAAATCACGTTTCATTTAGAAAAACAGCCAACTGGTTCTTTTTTTCTTTTTTGGATCTAATTTATTTTGTAAAGTTCTAATTTCTCCCTTACTTAGAGACAGTTCAACCATTAAGTTTTATTCCTATTAGCTTTCCTATAAGAAAAGAACTAGAGACCTTTTATCTGAATATTAATGTGTATTTTGCTTTTTCTAGTCCTGTTTGTACTGAAGTTTCTAAAAGTGTTCAATGTCATGAACATGGGAGGCAAATAGCCAAACACTGTAACTCAGCAAGTATCGCTTAAAAGTGGTCTACCGTGACCAGAAACAAGTAACAGCAATTCCTCATCCTAAACTTAGCTCTGACTTCCAGAGAAAAAGCCACCTCTCTGGAAAATGTCTTACAAAGGCAATCACTGCTAATCTAATCTAATGCAGACTCTTTCCCAGGCATTTTCCTTGGAAGTGTTTTTTATTTACATTTGTGGTCTGTATCTCCAGTAAGAGATTTCTAGCAAAGTAACTTGCACAACAAATTTCAAAGCAATTCTCCAGAAAGGCATGCAGCACCAGTTCTTCTGCTTTAGATATATTCCTCATGTCTCAGAACTGCTAGGTTACTGAATAATCCAATGACCAATCACGCCTTCACAGGAGAATCATAAAAAACCCATGAGCTGGGCTGGAATTTTAATATGGGGACTGGTAATAAGGCATTTGGTAGATATAATCTATTTTCTCTTGTACAACTCTTCAACTGGCTGTTGCAGTTAGCAATTATGAAAATGATTCAAAACTAAACAGTCTGATTCCTATTATCAGAGCAGGCAAAAGAATCAAGTGCAAAATGGATTAAGTTGGATTCTGGAAAATGCAGAGAAGCAAAGGTATTCAGGATGAAAGCTTTCTATTTCTGCCTTGTGAAGACTGCTTTCATACCTACTGCCTTCATCTTTAGTGCAGAAGCAAGAGAGTTATTTTAAGAAACACATCAATGAAAGAGTAAGTTAAAAGAAGGAATGTAAAGCTGCCTCTATTCTTGGAGCTCTGCTTTGCTTCAAGAGATTTCTGGTATTTCAGAAGGCCTTACAGGAAAAGAAGTCCTATGATTCAAGGCAACAAGTGACACTTCTACACATTTGCAACACTTGGACAGGGAAAACTGTTGTTTAAAAAGCATCAACTAATAAAATAAATTGAAAGAAGAGTCTTTGCTAGTTTTCTAAAATGAGTATTACAACTATTTCACTCGTTGCTATGACTAAAAGGAGACAAGCACATAAGCATACATGCACACACATGCATATGTACATACATATACACACTTACGCATTTTTATGGTGCAAAAGCTAATCCGTAGGCATAAGATAAGGCAAAGTGTTGGTTAGTTCCTCCTTTGGCAAGAGTTTCAAATGTGACTGTTAAAGGCTATTTTGGGTGCATGATATGGGACAGCATAAAAGGAATATGAATTTCAGAGGCTGGCAATTTGAATTTTTCTGAAAGTTGAGCCCCTTCCATTCACATGCAACGAACAACCAAAAATTTAAGACCAACAAAAGCTATATTCTCTCTTGAGAACCTTGTCCTCAATCTGCCCATTCATTTTCAAAATATACCAACTTCTTTGGTACTACACCAAAAGTAAGAACACAGAGTACAGCTGCAGATACAGGGTGGATTCCACTATGCAAAATAAACATCAAACGTTTTGCAATGGAGCCATATAGCTTTTTGAACATCCAAGATGTCCGAAATACAACCTACTGATGATTTGGATTGTCCTTTCTCTTGGATGTACCTGAGAAATCATTACCAGCAATCTCCACTCCCATTCATTAAATATGGCTGGAAGAGGGAGCAGCAAGAGCTGATACAGATTAGAAGCAATGACAGAAAGGACAGTAGTGCCTAAATCTAATGACTATCACTTAAACTGTAAGTCGAAGACTCCCTTGTCAGATTCATATCTAACGGTGGGGCAGTTTGCCACACTTTTGCTCATAATTCTGCCTTCAGCACTGACCATATTATGCTAGAAGAGGTTTTCTAGTGGTCTTAAAATTTCAAATGGATCAAAATTTCAACATGTTGCACTGATGCAGAACAGTTATGTCTCTGATATAAGCACCATTCTTTATGCTAGCTACAAATCTGGAATTATTAAAAAATAGATGATTGATTTTGCAATTGTTTCCTTCAATTCAGACAATAATGACTGTATTCAAGCAGAATGTCTAAAGCAATGGAACAAGCCTGTCAGTCTACTGTATGATAAAAATGCCATCATTTTCAAACAGAAGGAAACTGAGCCCTAAAAAGCTTCTAGCTATGGGTAGTTAAAAACCAGAAGTGTTTAGGACAGGAATTGTGAAAAAATGTAAAACTTTTTCTCCTTCAAAGTACAGCTTTTTCAAGACAATATTTCAAAGTATTCTATTTGTTTGGGTTTCCTCAAAAATTGATTTATTTTTGATCAAAATCTAAACTGAAAACATGAACATTTTGAAAAATTTTATCAAAAGAATTCAAACTTTAAATTTAAAGGCAGAAAATAAAAAATATTCAGATTAAAAGCCTCGTCCAGAAAAATAAAGTACCCTACGCTCTTCCCACAGGCTTTTTCACTTTACGAATACAGCAGAACTGAAACCATACCTGCTGATGAATGGTCTGATATTATCACCAGTGATAGGAGCCATATTCATTGGCATGGGTTCAGGAGTAGACAGCCAGTAGGAGTAGTCATTCCTTGATGCAAAATTACAGACGTTGTTGATATTGCAGAATAAGAAAGGCATGGTACTAAACTTACGAAGACAGCTTCCTGCTGTGCCTGAAATGTTAAGTGAAAGGTTATTTCTTAACACAGTTTGTTAAATCACCGCCAACTGCCTAACAATTATTTCCAGGAGCAGATAAAAAGGCAGAAAACACTTGCTCTGGAGGGCCCAGTTTTCTCAAAGGAAGAGAATTCTCTTAGCTTCATGAGGAAGGAACGGAACAGGAAAGGAGCAGCCCAGTCTTGCCTGCAGAATTACGCAATACATTAGGTTGGAATAGACCTCTAGAGGTCATCTATCCTACTGCCCTGCCAGTTAGATCTGGTTTCTTGGGTCCAGATTTAGTTGAGTTTTGAGGATCTCCAAAGATAAGAAATTCACCCATCCCTCTGGGGTTCTGTTCCAATGGTTGACCATCAGCATGACAAAAAAGCTTTCACTTATGTTTTACTGAAATGTGTCTCATACTTGTGGTCCATTGTTTCTTCTGTTACTGAGACCCTCTGAGAAGGGACTCCATACTCTCTACCCTCCCTGTAGCCAGCTGTAGATTGCCTCCCCATAAATGTCTGTTAAGGCTGAGCAAACCCATTTCTATCAGATTATCCAGAGCCCATGAGCCATCTCAGTAACGAGGTGTTGTATTCACTGTGGTATAGCAACATCTTCCTTGTTCTGGGATGCCTAGGTCTGAGCCAGAGCAACTACACAGATTTGCTCAACACAGTTCTACAAACGAGAGAAACGTTTGGTTTGTAATGAATTCTAACTGAATTCTGATTTGGTCTCCACTTACCCAGATCTTGGCCATGTGCTCTTTCATTGCCTTGTACATAAAGCAAGGAGTAGCCGTGGTAAATCAGCCTTGTTCCAAATGGACACGATGGTTCTTCAATGGTTTGACTGTGTCTGGTAACAAGGAAGCCATGAGCAACAGACGGTGCCCCTGGTGGGCCCATAGCCCCAGGCAAGCCATCAGGGCCAGGTGGACCAGGGAATCCTCTGGGCCCTACGATGTAGAGAGGCTCATTTTATTTCTGCAGACAGCAGTACTCTCCCTACTTAACTAAAGAAGGGAAATTAAATACATTTACACCTAATACCATATGTTATTTTTCCATGAAGGAATCAAGTCTTTGAAGAATGCAGGGACTTACCTGGGGGACCATAAGGACCAATTTCTCCTTTCTGTCCAGGCTGACCATCAAACCCTGGACTACCAGGTGGTCCAGGTACACCTGAAGGTCCTGTCACCCCTATTGAAAAACAAGGAATAATTATTACGGGATATTATTTCATGTGATTTCTGACTTTTTGGCTTTTAACACAGTACAGCACAGGTATGCCTCAGCATAAACTAAACTCATGCAGATTCAGTACATACAGTTCCATATCTAGAGAACATATGAGGGTTACTCCAGGGTTACTCATATGAGGGTATCTCCAGGCAAAGAGATTCTATAGTAGAGAAGAAAGGAGAACTAAGGAGCTTCTAAAATAACTACCATTTGCCTGGAATATGAAAAGGAATCTCTTCTCTCTCTGCTTATCATATTACTCAATCAAAAACAGACCATACAAAAGTAGGGTCATGAACAGTGGCAAAACAGGTATCCTCTTAGCTTCTTCGCAAACAAGTTTTCAAACATATTTTATGTCTTCCCTTTACTGATTTTTAGGGATGCTATGAATTCTACATAAACTCAGCAAATCTGACTTCAGGAGAAGGAAGTTAATACCATCAGCACTATAGCAACATTTCACAGCTTTCCTTTGCCTGATCACTCAAAAAGCAATATTGTGTTTATGTACTGAATTGACTACTACTGATAGAGCAATGGATCCCACACAAGCAACCCCATGCTGTGCTCCATCACTGGGACTATTTCATAGCCATTTCCTAAAGGACAACAGCTGCAGAGTTATATCCCCACCTTCAAAAGAATACTTTTATATCTGCTATATTAACTAGAAAGAAGATATGCATTATCCTCCACTGTAATTCTCCATCACTTTAACATAAATCATTCAGGAAAAAAGCTTTCCCTTAGAATCTTAACACTTCTGAGCTCCCACCCTCCACATCCCATCATTCTGAAGAACATATCCCTGTGCCAGCATTTCATTTGTCCTACCCTTTGCTCCATTCTCTTACTTTTCTAGTGTTTTTCACTTTTGCAGTTCACCTACTCTTTATAAAAATTGCAGTATCTGGACTAAAAGAAGAAATCTAGGACCATGGAACAAGCGTCCTCAGGAAGAACCAGGATCAAGTGGTTTTCCTCATGCTTATCTTCTCTCAGAAACACACAGTATTTAAGTTTGGATTCAAGACTAATGACAGAAGACACCCTAACAAGCACATTTTGGGGAAAGGATGAGCAGAGTGTTGCAGGTCATTCTGTTTACTGCTGATTTCAGATACTGATGTGATGACTGCAGAGTGAGAGCCTATAAAAAATCACCAGGAAGGCATCTGTTTTGGATGAGCTTCAAAAAGGACTCTCTTCCTCATCATTGACGCATTTTAAGTGGCTTACAAAAATTGGATAATATCATACCAAAAAATCTTGTAGTATCTAGCCTACTTTTGGTCTATTTTTACATTACAAAAAATGTATTTCTACTGGCAAATTAGAAACTCTTACCTTGTTGTCCTTTGGGACCTGGCAGTCCTGGGAATCCCTTGAGCCCAACTGGTCCTACAGGTCCAGGTAAGCCAGGATCCCCTTTAATAAGCTGAAAAGGACCTGGTGGGCCTGGTGGGCCTTGTAAACCTGTGGAAATCAACCAGGAAAATCAGCACATAGTTAGTATAGCACAATTGAAAAAAGAAAAAGAAATGTTACCTTGTATTGCCATTTATGCAGTCAGAGACTGGAGCCTCTCACAGATAGTCATGAGATATCAACACATCCTAGACTTTACATGTGAATTTAACTGCAAAGCTTCCCAAACGGAAGCCTATCCATGCTGATATCTCCAGCCAAAGACTTCTCATGGACTGAAATAGCTGTCCAGACCAAGTTGTATGGGGTTGTCTCAGCCAGTTTACAAAGAGCCCCAAGCTGAGTGGTGTAGTCAATATGCTGGAAGGAAGGGATGCCATCCAGAGGCACCTTGACATGCGTGACAAGAGGGCCAACGGGAACCTCATGAAGTTCAACAAGTGCAAGGTCAAGTGCAAGGTCTTACACATGGGCCAGAGCAATTCACAGCATCAGTACAGACTGGGGGATGAATGGATTGAAAGTAGCCTGCAGAGAAGGACTTGGGAAACACAGGGAGATGAAAAACGGGATGAGTCGGCAGCATCTGCTCGCAGCCCAGAAAGCCGATACGGGGCTACATGAAAAGAAGTGTGGCCAGTAATGCTCCCCCTCTGCTCTGTTCTCGTAAAACCCCACCTGGAATATTATATGCAACTCTGGGGTGCCCTGTACAAGAAGGATATGTACCTGTTAGAGCAGGTCCAGAGCAGGGCCATGAAAATGATGAGAGGGGTGGAAAAGATCTGGTATGAAGAAAGGCTGAGAGAGTTGGGCTTGTTCAGCCTGGAGAAGGCCCAGGGAAGACCTCACTGCAGCCTTTCAATATATAGAAGGGGCTTATAATGAAAGACTGAGAGAGATTTTTTACCAGGGTCTGGAGTGACAGGACAAGGGTAACAGTGTGAAAGAAAGAAGTGTTTACAGAAAGACAGTAAATTTAGATTGGACTTATGGAGGACAATTTTTTATTGTGAGGGTGGTGAGGCACTAGAACAGAGATTTCCCAGAGAAGCTACAGAAGCTCTACTCCTGGAAGCATTCAAAGCCAGGTTGGATGGGGCTCTGAGCAATCTGGTTTAGTGAAAGATATCCCTGCCCATGGCAGGCAGGTTGAAACTAGATGACTTTTAAGATCTCTTCAAACCCAAACCATTCTGTGATTCTAGTTTGACCATTCAGATGCTGATACATGATACCCAGTTTCATATTCTGCATTTTTGGAACAGAACAGAACAAAAGGGTGATGGAGTTATACCCAAAAATAACCACAAATTAATCACAAATAACCATTTTACCAAAAACATCTGGGGGAAGAAAAGCACAAGCCTTTATTATACCTTTAGATCCAGGAAGACCTTGGTCACCTCGCTCACCCTTAAGGCCTGGGAAGCCAGGAGTTCCTTTTGGACCTGAAGTCAAAGGAAATATTTGCATGAAAATTCAGTAATTTCTTGATTTGGAAGGATATGTGTGGAATAATCACGTATGACCCCATGATCCTGAAAAGGATGTGGCTTTATTTGCACAAGTACTTTTTAACTGTTTGCAGGAACATGATACAAACACCACCACTAAATCATGAAAGAAATGATGACTGAAAATAAATTTCTCTTATTTTTTCTCTTACTTATCTTCAAAGTTCTCTTACTTTAACAATATCATTCTCTAGATTAAAAGCATTATCTCTTTTCTATTAATAACTTATTTTTTATACACTTGGTAGTTTTATGTACGTGATGGTGACAGTAAGAGGAATGTAATGAACAAGGGAGACATGTAGAGCCCATTTCCTCACATATAGGTATTACATTTGCCTCTTCAATTCTCAGGAAAAATCTTGAAGATTCTTGACTGCTAGTATCCAGCACTTGATTTTACATCCATCTTTTAAAGGAAGTGCACATTTAATATTTGCAACGCAAGAATAGGCAGGAGACAAATAATCTTAAGAAAAATCTCAATGCTTTTGTATGCTTTTTGATGCAGCTTTCAGTGTCCTGTTCAGTAATTATTAACACAGAGTCAACATTCTTTGGGCATCTCTTTTGAGAGAGGAACAATATTAAAGAGATATTTTTGCATACTTTTCAGGAGTATGTGAAGTTTTCTCCTCACCTGGAACACCTGGAATTCCTGGAGGTCCGAGATCACCCTTTGGACCAGCATCTCCTGGCAAACCAGGACTACCCTGCATAAAAGAAAATGTGAAATCTAGTTATCTTACACTATTACGATATGACTCTCAAATAGTCCTTGTATTACTGGAAACCTATGAAAAAAATAAAATATGAGAAAGTCATTAAGTTTAAGAAATGGTCATTCTCTCCCTTGATTAGATGAGAAGTTTCTCCTACAGGAACATGAGTGGCACTTTGCTCTTTCCAAACTATTTTTTGCCTCACAAAGATACCAGATCAGAATGAGGTCCTACTAGCACTGCAGCCAATAAAACAGTTCTCAACCATAGACCATATTATTATGAAAAACATCAGTAAGCACAAATCTCAGCAGATATTAATTTCAGTGCAGTCCTAGCTGGAGGTTGATAGTTAGATAATTAAATGGGGCAATTCTAGACCACAGTAGACTTAAAAACTTCAACATTCACACATGGGATGAAATTAAATATGCTCAATAATTTATAATCCTCTGCAGATTTTTACTTTTCAACAGGGCTAAAACACTCAAGGACTTAAAACATTTCAAACACAATGGGGACTCCTCCTTCTGCCTTCACCATTCTAAACTGTAGCCCTGAAATCAATGGTAACAAGTCCACTGTAGCCTCACTTCAAGGAAAACCAAGACCCTATTTCAAAAGGCACTGTAAATAGTCACTCAAATGGCTGCCAATTTCCTTTTCTTCTTTTGTCTGTTGTAGATGATCTGCAAAAAGCTTGTAAGTACAGTTTAGAGTTTCTCCCTGGCTGAATCGGTATGACAGTAACAGTTCACTATATAATAAAATGTGGAACACAGGTGGAGGAAAGAAATAAAATCCCTTTGCTAAGTAACCTACCAACCAGAAGCTGGAGATGTGAATTGAATATCCAGCGAAAAATAATACCAACAGTAGGAGTCATCCTATTTGCAGAGCAATAGAATAGGCACACAGAAGTGATTTTTCATTTAGTGCAAGTTAGGTGTTTATATCTAACGTGAGAAGAATGACAAATGTCTAATTCTTTCCACTGATCATAAAGGGAGAAGAGATAACTAGGTCAGAAATGGATGCCCACAGTTAAACTTCCAGACTCCAAAGTTAAAAAAAAGAAATGCTACCCTCCAGACTGCTAAGGGAGGCATGAATGAAGTAAGATAGCCTGGTTTCCTTCAGTCACATAGTCACAGTATGGAGGATTGTTTAAAGAAATGGCCGTCCCTTTGTACCAAAATATGTGAACTTCTGAAGCCCAAAACAAGAGAGCTAACCTTCATTCAGAAGGCACTTATGAGTCTAACACATTAAAAGAGGGG
>WAAE01009405.1:0-13135 GCA_013400495.1 Nicator chloris | reverse complement strand
TATGAATTTGAAATACAGTTTTTAAGGATGCTGTGTTTGAATGCAGTACTTCTCACAAGTCTTCAAATCAAATGTGTGTGAGCATGTCTGTTCTGCTATCACTGTTGTCAATACAGAAAGCAGCTGCTGTTAGTAGATGGACCTGGAAGAAAACTCTGAGGCCTTAGTATAGTTGAAAAAAAACAGAAACTCTGAATTTTTGGCTTCTGGTTCACCTCTGCAATCAATTGCTTTCTCTATCCTTGTCGGAAGGAGCGGTGTTTGTGTAAGATTCTGGCAACCACAATAACAGCATGTCTTCCCATAAAAGAGTAAGAGTTGTCAAGCACAATTTTTCTTGTGTTTCAATGTTTTGCATAACTAAACGTGTATGTGGTACCTATTTCTGTATTATTAGAAAATTACCGTAAGAATACCAGACTGGAAGAAATTTCTTGGATTGACAGATTCTAGTTTCCCTGGCTCCCAGACTTAACCAGCAGTTGGAGTATTCCATAGCACTCAATAAAATCAGTAATCTAGAACTCATGGTGGGAGTATACCTTCTAAATAGGAAAGTGAGAACACATGCAGGGTACTCTGCTGTATGGGTAACATTCCAAATATTGAAATCAGTAAAGCTTTTGCGAAAGACCATCTGCAGAAGAATTCAGATAAAGGCTGTGTTTTTAAAGAGAGAAGTTGCTGTAAATTGAACAGTTGCTGGTTTGAAAATTTAAATATATGTATTGGAAAAATTAGTATACTTCTGTAGGGTGGCTTTCATGTATTGGGAAGAGTGGTTTGAACATTTTTTCGTCTTGTCCGGTATTTATTCCTGCATATTAGTTGTTTTTTCCTGTTGTTTTCTTGAATCTCTTGAATAATGGATTTTGGAAAGTCATAGGCTTAACATAACTATCTTTCTTATTGTTGTGTCATTTGAGATTTATTTCATTTGAGGCTGACTGAATTCCTTCATACCCAATTTTGGGTGGTTTTGCTTAGCTTTTTAAGCTGAAGAGTTGCATTCTATAGAATAACTGGTTTGCGTGGTCAAACTTGTAACAACTCCTTTGGTTTGTCATTTCCAGTGAAATTGAGACTCAGGGCTTATATAATGTTTTTGTTTGTCTGTCACGATTGTGCAGAGGGCTGTGTACGTGATGCACCTGGTGTGTGATCCCTGCTGAAGGGAGAATTGGTGCTGGAGGCCATCATGTCTTCCTGTTGCCCAGTCTGCTGAACGAAGCTGCTCCGTTGTTTCTGAGGGCTTCACTGTGTCTTCATTCGCTTGTTTTCTTTCCTTACTCTTGTTTCTTGTTCATAGGTCCTGAAAAGGAAAAGGTTCTTGGGTTTGAGCATTGGCACAATCGTGTGAAGGTCATGTACAGTAGCATTTAATCAGTAAAACAACATGCAGAATGCAAACTGTAGAGTTGAAACCTGAAATGTGCCCAATTGAGAGAATGAAAGAATATTTTTATTCTTCCCCAAACGGAGCAATCCTCTGCCTTTTTCTGCTAAGTACTTCTGAATAAATTAATAGTCTTTATTACTTAAATTTTTATTGTTAATATTTTATGTATGCAATAATGACAGTCTTGTCTTTGGTTTGGAGGATAAAATAAATGAGCTGTTTCTGTCTGCTAGAGCCAGAAGGCAGAGAGACGGAGAAATGTCTTTGTCTTGGAGACCACAGGAGTGGGGCATAGCATCAGAGGTTGAAGGCCAGACATCCTTTTGAATGTACTATGTGATTATTATAAAAAAACCTCATGGACATGGAGTAGCTGCTCAGCAACTGGGTGCACAGTGATATGAAAATAGCTTGTATCTAGTGGGACAGAGAAGTTTGGGTGGGGTGTTTGGTGGTTTTTAGGGGTTTTTTTTTGGTTGGTTGTTTGTTCATTTGTCTGGGGTTTTGGGTTGTTGCTTGGTTGGTTTTTTTTAGTAACAGGTGATTCAAGTACCCTAAAAACAGATACAGGGCAGCATCTCTTTCAGCGTGGGATGTCTAGTAATGCTGTATTAATTCCCTCATCACAGTTCTGTTGTGGAGAGATAAAATTCATAGTTTTTTATAGAGTAAGGATTGAAGACCTGTACCTTCAACTCAAAATGAATCAAGTCTGTCAGCCATCTGTTTGACTCTGTCTCGCTTTTGTATATGCCTTGAAAGTAATCCAGGTAATGTGTTATGTTGTTTAATCCTGCTGTTGACAGATTAGTTCCTTCTGGCTTGCTTATAGCAGTGTTTTTGTGTGCCAAAAAAAGGTTTGTCTAATTAGAGATGTGTTGGCATCTTGGGTAGCATAAATATTTCAGGAAGGATCTTCTGGGTATGTTCTTCCTTGTAGCAGTCAGCAAGTCCTCACCATGCCAAACACTTGGTGGTTAAAGTCAGCAAATGCCGGAAATATTTTGTTAATTCATCTTCACGTTGTTTGTAGAATGAAATTGGGAAATTGTTATTTTTTAATATCATAATAATAATAATAATTCTAGTAATTCAACTAGTCAGACAGCTTGCAGAGCAGACTGAGTCACAGACTTGCCACTTGAACAAAGAATAGTTCTACATCAAAAGAAGATGAGAGGGACCTTTGGCATACATGTGGGATGCAATCATAGTGCAAAATAGCTGAAACACCTCATGTTAAAGCTGGTGAATTACATCAGACTTCTCACATGGCTTTGTTCAGATGTTTGTGGCTCACACCAATGGCAGCAGAGGATGATCCCATTCTGCATCATTTGGAGCATAAGTAATGCAGTCCATGGAGGAGTTGCTTTAGCAGTGTAGATGGTGCCTCTGTATCAAGGGCACATAAAGAAATGTATGCAAGTAATAATGAGAATAAAATAGCCGTCTCAGAGCTTCCTTTGAAATCCAGTTGACTCTGTGAGAGGCTGAGTAACAACAATTTTTTGAGGATGGAGGCAAACTATAAGCATCCCTGAAAATGGATTGCTGTCCTCTTACAAACTATCCTTTTGCAGCCCAGTTTTAGCAGGAAAAGTTGAAAAACAAATAGCATAAAAAAGGAATGAGGATACTATGCAGAATAAAATAAGAAAAGGCTTATAGAATAAGGGCCTTTTTCACTGTTCTTAAATCCTGTTCACTTCTGTTCGCTCTTGCTCACCAGAAAGCGCTCTGGGAAGGGTTCAACTACCAGCGAGGCAAAACCCAGGTTATATAACCAGAGAACAAATGGTATAACTAGTGTGTGGTCACCTCATGCTTGGGGCAGTGGCTGGCTGGGGAGACACATGGACAGTGGGTGACCAGAAAGGTGGTTGGGTAAAAGGACGCATGAACAGCGACACCTGCAGTGGCAGGCAGCCAATGCTTTGTTTTGCTTAAGTTTAGAGCATAAAAAGGCCTGGGTTTCTTTGCAATAAACGATTTCTCTTTACGACTGCTAAAGGGGAGTCTGTGTGTCTTTAGTCCTCATTGCTACACTGCATACAGTAATTTTCATTTTCACATCCTTCCCAGGTACATATTCAATGAAATAGGCTTAAAATATAATTTACACCACCAAAAAAAAAGGTGCTTTAACGTAAATGCAAACTAGAAGTTAGGGCTTTTAAAAATATTTGCTCTCACCTTGTGGTTTTAGTTTTGCAGCAGTGAGTTCATGGGTATAATGGGACCCCAGAAGTTATTACTGAGCTTGGAGTAGTTCTGTGGTCTGTTGCATTGCTGTGAAATGTGCTCCTGTTTTTCTTCTACTTCATGTATTTATTTAAGGGAAGTGATAGTGGCTTTGAGTGTTGGAATAGAAGATACAAGGCTGGAATTAGATGGTTTACAGTGATTTATTTCAGTGTAAAACCTTGATTTGCCTGTAAGACAGAGTCTTATGTTTGTTTTGGGGTAGCGACAACCCTGCAGGTGATGAAATTTTAAATGCAGTATCATTAGCATTTCTGCAGGTGTAGATGTACCAAAAGAAACCGCAGCACTTGTCATATTTGTTGGTATTGTTAAATATGTATTTTGTCAAACGTGCACACTTGCTGAATTTCATCTTTTTTTCACTCTTTTCCCTAAATTAATAAAAGATAATTAATTCTGACAGGATTTGTTTTTTTCTTGTTTACCCTACCACTATTAGTCAACATATATAGCCATGTAAATGACCAAAGACTGTTTCAAAATCTAAATTAATAGCTTGGGAGCAAGATTTTTTTTAACTTTTATTTTCTTAATGCACTTTTTATTCAGCTTGTAAAATCTTGATGTTAGTCCACTCCCTCTACCTCCCCATCCTCTATGTTAATGTTTAGTTGGTGCTGCACTAGATTTAAAGCTTCCTGGAAGTCATTCCAGTCTTGGGTAGTTTTGGTCAATCTGCTTGTTATAATTTTTCTTCCTGCCAGAATGGCAGTTTTTATAAAAAACTGTGAGTAAACTGTGCAGAGGTACCTGCAGGCTGGGGATACCTGTCAGCTGTGAGGTTTTTTGTTACTGTTAAATCGATGGCTAACTTCAAGGTCTGAATATTTCAGTATGGACTCCTAAGACAACTCCAGAGAAGACCTGGTTGGGTGAGGGTTGTCCCTGCTCCTCCCATTATCCTCGTGCCCTCGGTGGTGCACATCACCACCTGTAGCAAACGATAATAGCTCCTGGTCTGGTTGCTGGAGCTCCTGGCCATGGTGACGTGGAGGCTAGAATGGAATACAGTATTTCAGTTGGAAGGGAGCTGCAGTGGTCATCTAGTCCAGCTGCCTGACCAAGTTACAGCCTCTTACCACGGGCATTGCCGAGATGCTGTTGACAGTCTTGGGGCATTGCCAACCTCTCCAGGAAGCCTGTTCCAGTGTTTGACTATCTTCTTGGTAAAAAAAATGCTTCCTAATGTCCAGTCCGAGCCTGGCACAGAGTTGAACCATTCCCATGCATCCCATCACTGGATCCCACAGAGAAGAGCTCAGCACTCCCCTTGTCAGGAAGCTGCAGGGAGCAAGGAGGTTTCCCCTCAGCCTCCTTCCGTCCAGCCAGATGAACCCAGAGTCCTCAGGTTTTCCTTGCGGGATGTCATTCCTTTAAAGCCCTTTCATCAGCTTTGTTGCTCTCCTCTGGATGCATTCAAGCACCTTCACGTCTTCTTAAGTTAAGACACTCAAATTGGAGGTTGTGGGAGTATGGCTTTTAGGGTTTGGTTTGTTTTTTTGGTTTGGGTTTTTTTTTTTTTTTTGGTAGTGTTGGTGGTAGGTAAGAAACTCTTGACACTGCACTTAGAGAGCAATGTGTTTGTTACGTTCATGTAGCTGATGCAAAGATCTGCCTTCTCTGACTTGATGGGGTATTCCCCTGTGATAATTCCTCACATTTATGACTGCATTCAGAGATGTTGATTTTTGTAGCTAATTTTTAATTTTTAGTCACTCACAAGAGCATGGAAGTGTGTGCAGGATGATGCTGGACAGGTTCAGCACAGGAGCTAGGCTTCTGCTGTTCTTGTGGTTTGCCTCGTTGCTTCCTAGTGATTTCAAGGACCTCAGGGAGGGAGATCCCTTTGCTCTTGTGTGTGTTTACACATGCACATGCAGGTCAGCTGTTCATTTGTATGCACTTGGTTGCTGGTTCACTCGGGTCTTTGGGGAGGGGAGCGCACACTTCCCTGCTGCTCCACAAGATAGCCTTGTGAACTCAGTGCTTAGTCCTGGCATATTTTTTGGTTTGGTTTTGATTCTTGATTTCAAGGTAAACAAATGCCTGGGGCTGGGTTGTTCTGCAAGTACTTGGAACGTGACCTGAGGGAAGCCAGAAAATAAAGATGTATGGAATAAATACAACCCATATCTCAGGACCTTGTGAAGGCTGTGGGTGAGGAGAATGGTTGGCTGCCAGAAGATAGTTTTGAGAATATTATATTTTCCTCTGCAGGCTTGAAGGCAGGCTTGCTTTTAATTTATTTGTGAAGCAGTTGGTCCTTGAGCTGCTGTGGAGATGGGGGTATTGCGCTGTTGTGATGCATTTTGGCATCATTGTTTATGAAGCAGGCCAGGATGACAGTGTGCAGATATTTGCACTTGGGTTAAATAGGTTATAGTCAGGCCAAATAAACTCCTCTAGTTTTCCAGCAGCTTTTTGATGGACAGCTTTTTGGTCTGTTTCTCAACCAAGTTTTGGATGATGGCTTTTTGTAAAGTAGATACAGATGTTCACAGGGGTTCTTGCAGGTTAGGAAGGTTGTTCTTTCTGCAGCTGTTTGTGAGAGACATTTGTCTTCCAGGAGGAGCAACTGTACTCAGCAATTTTACTGTGTAATCAGTAAAATGTTTTTCTGACCTATTTCTGTAGGCTATTGACAACAGTAATTGCTGCTGCTGTTTCTATGTGAACATTGTACAATAAAACACTGTCTCTAAATTATTCATGTTGATTTTGACAACCTCTGACTCTTTTACATCTCCAAGGAAAAGTGAGGAGATGGAAAATTTTCCTTGGTTTTGACAAACAGCTATCCAACAGTTGTGAGGAGACAATAATTTGATATTTCCTACTTTTCTAATTTAGGTGGCTTATTTTTTTAATTTTTTTTTGTCCTGATTGCATTTTTAAGAAAGGACATTTTTTCATTGTCGATTTACACGTGCAGGATTTTAAATACAGATAGTCTTTAAAGCATTTGTGTTCTGTGAAGATCCTAACAAAGCTAGGAGGAGAAATATTTTACGGCTTAAATAAGATGTCTAGAGCAGAGTGTAACAGATTACAGTCTGCCAAAGTTGATGGCTAACAGATGAGCAAGAAGCCATGGATTTGTGTCTGGTGATATAAGCCTGTATTTGCATGGCATTTGCCTGGTTTGAACCATAGACTTTTAGACCTGAGCAACAATCTTCACTTGTAGGGTACAGCAGACCAGTTTTTTCTGTCCAGTGGAGAAAAAACCTGCTCTTTCCACTGGGAATAACAAGTTTCTGTGTCATGTTTTGCTCACTGAATGTGTAAGGCAAGCAGAGAGTCCTTTTATATTCATTCTATTTTTTACCTCTGTTCTTTATAGGAAAAACAGTTATGAGTGGCCCCACTTCAAAGGTAGAATTTCTTCTATTTTGTTAATAGTCGTAGAGGAAGTACACTGCTATGTATGCAGATTGGTGCTGCTTTAGTTAATGAGGAACCTCAGATTTCAGCCTGAATATGATATAAAAGTTTGGAGGAAGCACAGCCGTGGGTTGGAAGGGTGATGTGTTGTGATTGGATATGCATAATTGTTCACATTATTTGAATCCCTGTTTTACTGTTGTTAAACCTTAAAACTGTAGTCGCTGATTTCTTGGTTGGAGGTTTGAACTGGTGTTGGCTGGTGTTTTTCCATTAAAAATGAAAATCAGAGAGGGATTATTTTAGTTGTCTCCTAATATAAGGAGGAAAGTTGTAGTTCTTGAGCAAGTTTTAGATGTGGAGGTTGTTATTGAATGTCCTCTGCTTGAAAGTAATTGCAAATGAAGTAATTATTGCAAGTTAAATAATTTTCAAATGTTTATAAAAGTGGCTTCAGGTTAGTATTTGCAGAATAAAGCAATATAAATCACAGGAGCTGTCTTAGGAACTTCTGGGGAATGGCTTTTGATGTTTTAATGGTTAATAACAGCACACAGAAGGTCTGATGCTTATTTCCTTATTATGTTGTAGTTCTTAATTATAAGTTAATAGCAGAGCTATCTGAAGTGGTGTTACTTTGGTTCCTTGATGGAAAACCTGTTGAGGGTAAAACCTTGCAGCCTGTGTTTTCTGAATATAACCTGCATTGTGTAAAAAGCTGACACTTGTTGGTTAAATAGGGATTATGAAGTGCTGTTAGCAAATACACTAATTTTTTTTGTAAGTGCAGAAGGCAATGACAGAGAGAATGGAGGCGGGGAGAGGGCTATGCTTTCTGACTTAAATAATGATAGTGTTTGACAGGAAAAGGCCCGTTGATATTATGATGGAATGGCAGTGAGCTAAAAAGCTCCACACAGTTTTGTTAATACAAGGTATTCCTTCTTATAGTTTTGCAATTAGATAAACTTCTTTCAGTCCTCTATAGTCTGCTATCAAAATTCTTTTTGAGTGTCTCAGAAATGGTGTAAATGGCATCCAGCATGCTGTGTGGATTGCATCTCTCCTCAGATTTGTTGAATTGCCAGACCTGAAAGACAAAAAAGCAGAGGCATCTCTTCTTCCTCTTAGCATGGAAAGGAAACAGTTTCCCTACATCTTAGTCTCCTAATGCTTACATGATTTCTTTTTTTTTTCTATATTGTATGTAATTCAACATTTTGACATGAAAGAAATACTTGTAATGACTATTTTCTCTAAACACAAACAGAAAAACACCATGAAACACCGACTTTTAAAGACAGGCTCCAGTAATTAAATGATGCCATTCACGTGGCCTTGCTAAGACTGACCTTGTTCTATCCTACGTTGACCAATCTGAGGAGAAAACAGCTGAATTATGTCCCTCTTCTTTCCATATCCAAAGCAGTTACATACCCAGTGGGCTTCATCATGCAAAGTTGTCCTCTGATTTCAGTCTTTAGTGTTGGTTGTATTTTCTTTTCTTTAATATCCCCACCTGTGAGAGTAGCCAAAACACTGAAAGCCTATCCTAGAAAGGTATTTTGAATTTGTTTTCTTTAAAACAATGTTTTAAGCACTTCATCATTTATCTGCTTATAAGAAGGAAATGTATCAGAGGATCGTGCAGGAAGATACACTCAGCTGGAGGTGAAATGAGTGTTGAAACTGGAAGACAGACCTCTGATATGCTGGAATTCTTTAAGGGAGACCCTGTTGTTAGCATTGAGCTTTACCACAGCCATGGAACATTTCTTTCAGAACTTGCAGCCTTCTAAAAATTAGAAACTTACAAAACTTGTACACTTCTAAAAATAAGTAATTTTGGTTTTTGTATGAAAAGATGTCAGGCTGGTGCTTGAATGTCTTGTGGCAGAGTAGACTAATGTAGAGATCTAAATGGTGTACCATCAATTGAGATAGTTTTTTCAGAGTCCTGTACATGCCATTTTTCAAATTTATGTAGTTCCCGTTACAGAAATCATATTACAGATGTCTTGTGGAAGTGATGAGTAGTGTTCTTACTTTGTCTTTGAAAACTGGGTATACTAAGAAGACACGAGCATAACATTTGAAGTTACCTTGAGATGCTGTGCTAATTGGTCTGTTATTTAATGATTTGCTGTGCTAATTTATCTGTTATTTGTTGTTGTTGTATTGGACTGTAGCTTTATGTTATTCAGCATTCCTTCTAGAGAAGCTGCTTATCAGTGTAGATCGGTGCTCTAGATTATTTAATTGCGTTGTACTGCTGATATTTTTTTCTTGTGAGGGTATGAATGTAAAAGAATGAAACCATTGGTTATGAAGAAAACTTGACTGATGCATGAAATTTGTCACCAGTTCGCATATTTTAGCTGTTGATGTGACCAGTGATAAATTCATTCACATGTTTAAAATGTTATGATAGTATTTGTGGGACGAATCACTTATCACTGTGTAAGTTTTAGTAATGTTTTAACCTCCTGTTTTTTTCTCAAGTTTTTAGTCTTTGTAATTATATGTGTTCTACAGAAATGCTACATTTCCTCACCTTTCCCCAAAAATACTGCTGTTCAGTCCCTTTTGTGCTCAAATCGCTCTTCGATGTTTCTTAAAATGACTAAAATTTAATGAAATTTTACATTATCAGGAACTTGCACCGTATAGAGATCCCTTGAAATTAGTTATCTCAGCTAAATTTTATCTTTTCTTTTTGGCTTTTATTTTGGTTAAACTTGGCAGTGTTAGATTTACCGTTAGACTCAATCTTAGAGTCTCATTCAGCCTAAATGAGTCTGATTCTATGATCTAAATACTTTAGTTTAGTTTTGATTTATGATTTTGAATGGAAAAAAATCTAAAATCTGCCATAGTGTGACTACTGTGTGCTTTATTAATTTACTAAAGATTTCAGTTGGAGGAGCTTTCTGGGAATATAGAGTTCTCATCCACTCATCACCTGTGGAATGACTCACTTCTGTTTTTGTTGAAATTTTGATAGGGTTATGTTGCATATATAAAGAAAAATAAAATTATTAACTTGGAGGATATTTAACAGATAGTTACAGATGTGTTACATTTGAGTTGCTCTCCAAAGTTTCTGAAGGTATTAGGAGGTGTAAGCATGTGGTAGTTTTTCTGATCAAGGCAAGCCAAGACAAGACTTAACTCTGAGTTACTGGAAAATTCTATAATTACCCTGTGGAACTACAGTGATAGTTGACTGTTAAATTGTACAGAATGTACTCATTGCACAGGAGAAGAGAAATTGAGATAGTAAGGGAAATCTCAGCCAGCTGAGGTGTTCCTGTCTTTTTAAAATTTTTTTTATCTATTTTTTTGAGCTGAATTGCAGTAACAAGTTAACATCTTAAAAAAACAGGAAATGTTCTCTCTTTTCTCTTAAAAGAAACCTGAAACAAAATCTTGGTTTAATTTTGACATTTTCACTTCCAATGGTAATCCAGTGGATAGTTAGATGCTCACTCCTGCAAGGTTTCTTAGTGTGGAGTTTGGGGGCTTTTTTAGTACTGTAGGCATATAAAATTCATTAAATCTTTTTTGTGTTTGTTTAAACAAAGAGTCAAACTAATATCCCGGGTTTGCATATCTCCTATGATACCATAATTCTGTTTCTTCAGTTTTTGGTGAATTTTTAAAATTCGGTGAGTTTTTAAATTTCCTCTTGAGAAGCCTTCCAGCTAAGAGATTAGAAGTTAAAAATAGATATTTAAACCAAAATGAATACTCTGCTGCACCTTGAATAGGATCAACTGGCCTTTGGGGCATGAGGGGCAGTGGAGAGCTGTACACTTGTCTCTTGAGGTACCTAACCCCCAGAGGAGGTTTCTCTTTGTGTCACCTTCCTCAGATGTAAAACAAAAAGCGAGTGCTTTCACCATATACCTTCAGGGGTTGACTTTTGATTTGTCTTCAGTGCTGTGGTCCCTTGGGAGAGAT
This sequence comes from Nicator chloris, assembly GCA_013400495.1. Taxonomy (NCBI): domain Eukaryota; kingdom Metazoa; phylum Chordata; class Aves; order Passeriformes; family Pycnonotidae; genus Nicator; species Nicator chloris. The sequence goes on along the minus strand of WAAE01009405.1, from coordinate 2,121 downwards.
TTAAACCTGTGCTGAGGGTGCCTCTGATGTCTGGCTCTGTGCCCCAGCAGTGCTTGGTTTGGGTGTCATGAGAAGTGTCTGGTTCGACAGGAGAAGCACCTGTCTTGAGCCTGGTCTTTTAATGCTTGTTGGGGACATGGTATTCTGTAGTTCTTGGTTGTGAGCTAAACCTTCAGCAGAGCTGTTTTGATACCTCCCCAGCCCCTCTGCATTTTGAAGTTCAATCCAAGAAAAGCTTAGGAGGAAGCTGCTTTTAACCCGCCGTCTTCATAAGACGTGATAAAATACATGTGCTCAACAGGGAGTTGAACTACCGAGGGGCTTGAAAAAGGATACACCGTGAGGTTTTTTAGGCTAAAAACTTGTTACTTTTTCATTTAGTTGTTAGTAGACCCCTCCTCCACATTATAACAGCTATACTTGAAAAATTAAACTTCTGTAACTGTGCTCCAACTGTGCTTGTTGTTCTCTGTTTAGCCCAAGTTGGTAAGAAGACAGTTTTGGGCCACAAAACAGTTTGGTTACAGCTTTAAAATCATACAGTTGTAATCTGATTTCTATGAACACCCCATTTACATTTCTCCCATCTCCCTGAATCAAAAATTTTGGTCTTTCCTGCGATGGGTGAATGAATCTGGAGTTTGTCTCAGACTTGCTTGACCTGTTGCTGCTTTGGCTGGACGGAAGTGCCAAATGTAAGATTAAAACTTTTCTTCTCCTTCCAGGTGCCTGCTGATGGAAATGCAGGGCTGCTGGCAGAGCCTCAGATTGCCATGTTCTGTGGCAAACTCAATATGCATATGAACGTGCAGAACGGAAAGTGGGAATCGGACCCCTCTGGCACCAAGACCTGCATTGGGACGAAAGAAGGGATTCTTCAGTATTGCCAGGAAGTAAGTGCTGTCTCAGGAATAACTACAGTGGTTGTTCTTTCGAGGTGTAAGTGCAGGCTTGTGCTGGAGAGCTCAGTCTGTAGAAATCTTCCCTTTCTTTTTTGACCTCTTTTGCTCCATTGCCTTCTTGTCCTTTCTGAAGAGGTTCTCTCCAGTGCCTGTTAAAACAGCTTCAGGAATTGGTTGCTGAGGGAGGCACTGGGACTGTTGGAAAATTTGGTCTCTATTCTACCGTTGGGGGATGATTTTTGTGTAGAATGTGTGTGTTGGACTTCTTTCTTATAAAGTGTTTTGAATAAAGCTGAGGTGGCAATTTGTTATTTAAAATACCCTTGGTCTTTTTGGGCTGATTTGAAAGATCAGCTATAACATGGCTTCTGTTCTACAGTGACACTGAACTGCACTTGCACAGTCCAGAGTTATTGGCCTTTGCTGCACATAGAACCATTCAGAGTTTCTTAATAGAAAATCTTCCCCTACAGATGAAGTCACAATGACTGATTTCATATTTGAGAGCAGAAATTTCTTACCACTTGCTTATATCCTAAGAACATGTCAATCTAATTTTGTTTTGTCTCCGTGATGTGATAGTACAATAACCTTGTACCAGTGTGTGACAATTTGAAAAGAAAATGTGTTACTTCATGCAGTGGAACAAAAGGGCATGGTTTGAGTTGCCTTAGTCCTTACCATTTACTATGCCATCTCTTTTTTTTGTTTGTTTGTTTGTATTGTTTTAAGTCAGAGCTATTGCATATTGCCACAGCAGTATCTGCTTTGTTTCCTAAATATCAAACCAGTTCCTGTGAAACTATTTCTTTAGAATGCAAGAGAATTTTTTTTTTCAGATCTTTGCTCTCTTGGCATCTTTATTCCTGTCCTTTCACCCACTGATTGTTCTTTCTAGGTTTTGCAGTGTTTCATTCAGTTTTTATTGCATTTGGGCAAAATATTCACTTTAAGGGTGCTATTGTAATGGCAATTGAAATTGATTCTTCTTCAGTAGCTTTGACTGTACTAAGAAAATTACTTTGTGAAACTCATATTTTTGTTTATCACTAACAAAAATATGTAACCTAACCTGACCTAACCTAACCTACTAGTACAGTTTCAAAGATTTCTTCTGGTTTTCTGTTGTCTTCTTTGATGTATGTAAATAAAGTTGATTTATGCGTAAGGAAATTCTTGAGGATGAGGAAAGGAATAATAAAAGAAAAGAAGAGCATCA